>JAOPFQ010000001.1:9255000-9855000 GCA_030064505.1 Chouioia cunea | reverse complement strand
CAGCGTTCAAACATTAAAAAATACGATCTATTGTAATACACTTGATTTATGTATTAACGTATAGTTGAATTATACTAACGATAATAATTATTGGGGAATTGTCATTACAATCAACGAAATTGGTCTGGTATGATTACATTTGCTTATCTATGTTTTGTCGAAATGAATTGCAATTTTATAACTGATACTTGGCTCTTATTTATAGAAAAATAGCTTTTGATCTAAAAAGCTACACGATATCTAGAAAGTCAAAACATTTATTTAGCATAATACCCATCAATTTCTAAAATATCCGATATCTTGTGTAAATACATATTGAGTTTATATCTTTTGTAGATGCAATAAAAAGAGTCTTTTATAGAGATGATTCGCATCGATAATAACGACAGGCATAATAATATTCCCTCCCAGCGACAAACGTCCCAAAAAAATTCATCCAAAGAAAAAAGTGTACACGTGCCTTTTTCGCCCCCCCCCCCCTCTCCTCGTCTCGTTCATTTGAGTATCGTGCCCTCCATTCTCGCGCAATATTTAATCCAGTCCCTCTCTCTGTCTGTCTCTCTCTCTCTCTCTCTCTCTCTTTCGTCTGTTCCCTTTTCGTTCGTTTCATTTTATTAAATCTATTCTTCACAGAGCAGCAATGGTGGCGCTTTTCGCTTTCCCTATTTATCTCTTACCGAGGCAAACGAGAAATGACGCCGGTAAAAGCTTTAATTCTGTGGCTGCTCTGACGCTTTTCGAGAATTATTGCGCTTGGTGTGTAATCAAAAGACGCATTGCTTCCCTTTCTCGCGTCGAATAGATGGGAAACTTGCTTCTTTTCAAACCGATTTGGTCCTTTTCACCAATAAATTTGGATAAACCATGAGAATTTGCTATACGTTCCTTTTACATTTCATTGGATTACGTCGCGTGAAATTCCAATGATGATACGAAAAATATCGTCTCTTTTCACCTATTATCGTTGAAAAAAAAGTATTTCTTAAGATTCTTCGCGGGTGTATGATGCACATCAATTATCTCGAAAGAAGAATCTAAAAGAAAAGATAATCCAATGCACAGCCGCGTATTTGACGTGAAAGCAAACCGGTAACAGCTGTGTAATTTCATAAACTTCATCGGAAGACGACGCTGGTTATATTCCCCTTCCTCTTTTTCTGAATCGCAAGCTCGACACGGCGTGACAACCGATAGCGTTCTCGGCAACGCGTTCTTGTTTTTCTGGAAACTGCCAGTGGCTCACGTAAATCATCGGTAATATAGGCTAGCAACTATGTCGAAACAACCCTCTCTACCCCTCTCCTGCAGAACGCCTTGGGGACGAGGCATATCCCGTATCGGAGCTTTACGCTACATAATAAATATAAAGAGAAGGGAGAAGAAAAAAAGCGGGCGCACAAGATGCTTCAAACTTACATACGTGGACTCCTTTTCTGAGAGAAAAAGTGAGAAAGAGAAAGATAGAGAGAACGAAATAAAGAACAAATGTAGCTATGCTAGATCTTGTGAAACAAAAATGAAAATCTCGAGGTTTTCCCTGTTTCTACTCTAATTTTCAAGCGCGCTCGTTTGGAATCATAGCTGCTACTTTGTTTGCTCTCCTTTCCTGTCTCTCTCTGTCTTTTTCACTAGAGACAGAGGTTGTAAGGGGAAGAGCAGTCGTATGCTTGATTCGTTATCGTAAATGTACGGTAAATTGTTAATTTTCAGGGGACTAAATAGCAAACGAATTGATGATTATGGTGCTTTTTAACAAAAACAACTGTCGAGTACTATCCTCGTGTATTTATTTTGGGCGTTTCAAATTACGTGTGTTAATGACTTAACAATACTTCATTCTAAGACGATCAGCGGTATATTAAGAAATAAATCCAACAATTAAAATTTGTCGTCACGTTGTCATTGTTTGCGATAGGTCAAAAAAAAAAACAACAAACTCACCAGCGGGAGTGACCCTGCTGAGTGGTGCAGCTGGTGCTGGTGGTACAGAGCCGGTGATACTGTACAAAGTCTGTCCACTGCCGTACCTAAGCTGTTGACAACCAGCCGTAGCAATGGCTACCTGAGGTGGTCCATAATGATGATAAGGTGTGGTTGGTGTTGTGATGTCGTCGGCACCGCGCGCGATAACCGAAATCTCATCGAGCTCGTGGCCACTGTCGTAATGGAAGAGACGAGTCGCGCTTGTACTCGCAGCAGCTCCACCGCCACCACCGTCGTGTGACTCGGATCTCGTGGAGCCACCACGACTCGAGCCACCGCCACCACCGGCACCGCTACGGCCACGAAGCGACTGTACCAGCCGCTTGGCGCCGGACGACATTCCACGCAGGTGATCCAGCCTTACCTGCTTCCTCGACGGCCGCTGGAAACCACGACACTGTTTTTAATTTTCAACACTTCCTTATCGTTCGCGTTCAATTCGCAACTTGCAATTGTACATCAAGAGCAAGTCTGTTAAATTGATACAGAACTTAGTTTTTTACAAAGGCAATCGTTATTTTTCAACGACAATTGCATTTATTGCGACAAATTGTACAGATGTTTATTTTCACTTCCACGAAATGCAAACTTTATAGCATCGGAAAAAGCGTGCATAAGTAGATAATCACGTTGCCAGCAAAAAAAGTTCGGTATATAACGTAAAATAGCTTGCACAAATGAAAATCATGAAGAATCATAAATATATATAAATACATTTCACTCGTAAAGCTTTTGCAATAAAACCAGCTGCGACTGTCACGAGCTTTTATGCATGACACGTATAAAATAGAAAAATCAAGTTTTTCTTTTCTTTTAAGCACTTTACTGAAAAATATTGTCGTCAAAAAAGAATAAAAAATATGAATACATTCAGATTTTCAACGTTAATCTCTATCTTTCACGGATATTTACTTTTAGGTGTGTAATCGTGTTCATACCCCGCCCCCTCATCCTACTCATGCTTTAGAACTCAAAACGCATTGAAAATGATATTTTTATTAATAAAATGTACTCGATTGAATGAATATTTCGAACATACGCTCACTTCGTAAAAAAGACATTGCAGACAAACTATGTGATAATAATAATTTCCAAATGAAGTTAAATAAAATTTTTCGCAAAAATAAGCAATTTCATTTGTCATTTTGTAATTCCGCGAGAAAAATTAACACGTACAAAGTTAGCATACGGCAACATACAAATGGAAAACATAATATATATACCTCTTGCGATTGAGGTGGTACCGCCTAGAGCATTGGCGACAGCATCGTCTTTTCGTTGTCCGACGTGGCGCAGCTGCTCCCGGGGCACCGACGTCACCGTAGTCTCGCGCCTCTCATGTCTCTTCTATATTTTTTGCTTTTCGCTTTGCTCTCTTACTCTTTTTTCTCTTTCTCTCCGCCTTTCGCTCGTTTTCTTTGACCTCGATCTCTTCACGTGTTCTAGCGAAAGAAGAAGCCTCTCCTCCGTCGCCTCGAGCTTGCGACTCGAGACTCGACCCGCATGACTTTAGTCTCGTAACTCTGAACCGTACGTTGACACTAACATTTTCTTTCCTATTCCTCTCTGTCTCGTTTACGATGCACTGAGATTTCTATACTCTGATGTTCTTGAACGTTGTTTCCTTTTTGTTGCTACTTGATAGCCAGATGGGTCCCAAGAGGCATAGTGCCGCCTTCTTCCGCTTAGCAAGCAACAAGTGTCTTGTTGGTCGCGAAACCTCTCTGCTGGATCCTGTCGCCAAACATGTACAAAGTAGTGTCTTGGTTATTCCCTTGACAAGTTGAAAATGTTTGGTTATTTTTTCTGCAATAGGTGGGGGTGTACGATTGGAACCATACAGGAGAAGCTGGTTAAAGCGCCATGCGGGGTATAAATACTGCAAAAAATTGTGGAATCTTTCAACTGTTTCAAGAATATAACATAATATAGCAAGTTTAGACATCTACAAAGTATTTAAACAATCAAAAGAATTCAATATAGAGTTGAATAGACTAAAGTTGGCTACAGGATTATGGAGTATTACGTATTCCACGGATGTGACAGTGAGTCTCGGGATACTATCAAAGTAGGTTGTCCAACTTTCTTAGGGCTAATTATTCAATACGTCGAAGGAATATTCAAGCTTATTTCCAACTTTCTCTCATGAATAATCAAGCTAAAAACGGAACGATTAAAATGAAATAATCATTCAAACTCGCGTGTTACATCACAATTTGTCTCTTTCACGAGGTGTAAATACTGTTTTAACTGCCACACGTCGTCTTGTTTTTGTTTTCTCACTATAGTATAAAACACTGTCGTGTCATAAACAAAGAGTGAAGTACCGATAGAAACGAGTACGAAAGAAAGGACAAATTTGCACAACGAGCGTTACGTGTGCACTGAAGCTCGTAAAAATACGACGACGCATCCAACTAAAGGCGCGGGCATGAAAATCGTCAAGCCAATTTATTTATCGTGTATCTGTCGATCGATCGGCAGTATATCACTTGTGATTAAATTTGCCAGTTACTCTCTGTCTCTCTTTCTCTTTCTCTTTTTCGTTCCCTCTTCTCTTTTGCTTTCCTCGAGCTCTGTATTTTTCATGAACGCCCAAGCTAAAAATAATACGTCAAGCCAAGCGGACGCGACTGCTCACTATACAACTACGCAAGCTTTTTATTCAGAGCGTGCGCGAAAAATTCATTTTTGCTTATTTTTGATAGACTATCGGGGAGGTTTTCAAAGATGGTTTGATGTTCATCAATAATTTACTTGCATCGTCTCTTATAATTCTTTTGTACTATCTTTAATAAGTTATCGTTCTCAACTCTACCAGAGTTATGCGGAAAAATTTCTTTGAAAATTACCAATGTATAGCAATTGTCTACTCTGTTCTGACTGCACAGAACGAAGAGATAATGGAACAATTTGTCTGAAAAATGGCTGAAAGTCGTAGTATACTCCTTGTCGATTAAATTTCAATACGTCTAAATACACTGTAAACGTGACATACGTATTACTTTTATAATACTAGCACACTAATGCATTATTCCTTAATTTCGAATTGTACTACTATTAAACATTCATTTGAAGGAACTCATCGCCATTATTATTATATTCATTATCATTAACAAATAAACACTAAATAAAACCAGCTTCATGTTTTTCGATTGAAGCTGTAAATATAATAATGATTTCGTATGAATATCGGCAACATATTATTATTAATGAGTGACGGCGAGCATACTCGATTGTATAGAGCTTTTATTTGGTGTCAATCAACATTTTTTTACCATAGGAAGATGACTGTTTGACGTAAGCGCTATTTATTTTTATGTGAAATTGCCATTTGAATGTAAACAAAGGCCAAGTTACGGTGGTTAGAATGTCAATTAACGGATTACAATACCGATAAACGTTATTACAATATTTGACACTTGTTCGTAATAAAAGCTATCGGACAATCGATTCTGCGTCGTATTCAAATGGTGGCTTAATTGTTCTTATAAACCGAGACTATATTTTATAATTTCATTTTCAAAATGACTAAATAACGTATTGCAGTAATTTAATCCTTATGAAGGTGTAATGTTACGTGTTGATCAATGCAAGATTATTCGTTGCTTCACCTCTGAAAAAATCGAGGAAAAAAACAAAGCCACCTTGAGAAGATACATATGTACTCAATTTAGAGTCTCGTGGCCTCCCTCCAAATGCGCAACTCAAGCCACTACGTCCTGAAAACTTTATTCGTACGTGCAAAATTGCACGGCGCTACATGCATATTTCTCCGATAGAAATTGGATTTTTGAGCGCTGATTTCGATCAAAGTGCGAGCCGTAATGGGGTCGTTGTTTTTACGAGAAACAGGTTTTTGTGCGAAGATTCGGATGGAAAACTATGTAGTGTTATTCGCAGTACATAGGAAAACGAGTTGAATACAATAAAAGTGTACCCCGTTGGAAAAATATGACGCAATATTCAAACAAAGATTGGCATGTTTTATTTTTTAGAGAATATTTTATTGTATATGTAATATTAAATTGGATGCACGATCGCATATTTTTGACGAAGTCAAGATAACTTGAAATATTTGACTGGAAAGTTTTAAGCCTCAAACAATATGAATCCTCTGGGATAAATATTTCTCTAAAGTTAAGAAAGCAGTTACCTATAAATTTGTCTATTCTTAAAAGCGCTTTTTAATAAGATCTGGATATTTTTAAAAGGCGAGTCAAAAAGTAAAGCAAAAAGAAATATGTCTATGAAAATTAAATTCAGAAAACGCATTTAAAATCTAAAATGACAAAAGCATTTGAAAAAGTCATACTAAGCCTCCGACGAAGAAAGGCTAGAGATGAGTTGGGGCTTTAACTAAAAATTTAATTAGAAAATTATAATTCTCTGCGTAAAAACACTAAAAGTGCAAGAGGATTAAAAAGTCTGTTGTTTCATAGGTAGCCCGTAGGCAACGTCACATCTCTAAATATACAAGTTATTTATCGTAAAATACTATATTCAGCCTTCTTCTGTTTTGATAGTTAACACGTGTATTGTGGTTTTTATGAATAATTAGTAGTGCTTTTATCCTATTGGCTAGTGATTAGAAAAAAACAAGTACCGAAGGGACTAAAATAACTGAAGTTCTTATACCTTCGGCATACGATCTATATCAGTAACCAATCATTTTTTCAGAAAGGATTAGTAATTAATCAATTCTCTTTCTCTTTCTTATTAAGTATTTTCAAAAGTTTTGTAGATACAGTAATGCACGAGAAAAGGTAGAAAAAAAGTTAGATATATATATATATTTGCTCTTGGCCTCGTTAAAACAATAACGTACAAATATAACCATTATTTCGCTCGAAAAAGCAAAGATCATTCGCGACAGGCGAAAAGAAGAAGAAAGAAGCTCCGCGATAAAAGATCTGTGGGTAGTTATTCCGTGTGTGATATGTGTGTGTGTGTACTTGTGAGAAGGCCAAGAAAGTTGCCATGGAAACGAGCTGAGTAAGAATTGTACTCTTTTTGACCGACAGAAAGCGGAGCTTGATCCATGCGCAACCTCACGCATGCTGATAACAAATATTACTTATTCGTTTATTTAACTCCGAAAATTATCGAACCTACGCATTCACTTTAAAATCAATCGAGTTATTATCGTAGGGGTCAGGGGAATTTAACGATGTGAATTTTCAGTCTATAAGCAAGAACGTCAATTTTCCGAATTGTATAATTTTTACGATGGATGCATCAAGCATGACCTTGAATAAGAAATAATATTTTACACAGCTAGTGAAGGGATATTTCGCTTGAAAGCAGTTCAATTTGCAAATTACATTGAAGCTCTCTGTGGAGGCCAACTGGAACAATATACGGCTTTATCCTACTGAATTTTTGAATTTCAAATGTTTTGGAATACATTTGAAATATCGAATCCCTTAATACGTATATCGAGCTTCGCAATTCAACGAGTCTGGAGCAATAATGTGTAAAATCAACATACTTTTACTTAAGAATACAACTTAAGTAATTTTTTGTATTAAAAAGTCATCGATAATGTTTTGGCAATTTATAATTCATACTGAAAACATCAAATACTACTGTTGTAACGAAACTCTATACATCGAAATTATTTAATCTCAAATTTTACAGATAAAATCAATTTACAATTCATGCGGCTTTAATCCATGACTGCAATCTTTCACTAGGTAAATTTATAATAATCTTTCAATCTTTCTCTCTCTCTCTCTCTCTCTCTCTCTCTCGCTGAAACGGCTTTGAAAAATACAAAAGTTTTAAGCGCGGGGCGACAAGTTAAACTTAGTCGTGTATAGAAAAGTATTGCCTCTAGAGAAGGAGAGAGAAAAAAGAAAGTTCGATAGCCGTCAAAGCGAAAAAATGTCAAAGCGTCGTGTTTGTATTTATGATGGGAGTTGGGGATAGAAGAAAACTGATCGAATCAATTTAAGGCTAAGGGCTTTGGGTATACCCGCAGGGAAGAAAGAAAAAAAAGAAAAAGACAGGTGAACTGTTGGCGGCGCCTTGTTGACCGTTCTCATCGAATGATTTGTCAGGGAGCAACCGCAGCCAGGGGCAAGTTGGCGAAAAACTTTATCTCGAAAAGTCACGGAGTAATCGAACGAACTCGAGGACGTATCTCTTTTACTTTACGCAAGCGCGTCGATAAAGGAGTTTTCAATACTGATGTCTCTCTTTCTCTCTCTCTCTCTCTCTCGCTTTCTTGCTTTCCACGTGCTTTTCACTTTGTACTCCGATCAATCATGCATTCATTTATTAATTTTCTATTTGTTTGTCTTCGTTTCTCTCGTCATGTTTTAATGAAACTACGCAATACAATAAAACGTTTTTCAGGTCAAATTTATTTCTAATGCAATTGCAACACTCTGTGCATAAAGTGTACGTGTGCAACGAATCAACCGTTATAACGAAAGTGTTCAGCTCATGCATAGTCAAAGGCAAAAGAGGCAAGAAATAAAAGTGTCGTCCTTGGTACCCGCAGTATGTCACATGTATATGAGCTTTCAAGCTTACGTCGAATAAATTTTGCTCGTCGTCCTCTTTTCTCACGTTCGCCTGACTGATTTCGTAGAGGTCGTGCTATTTTACTCTATCTCGACTACTCTCGCCCATGCGTATATACCGACTTAACTTACAGCAAGAATATTGACTGGCGCACTCACGATTTATTGCATCTTGGAAAGTCTATTGTCAGATGAAGATATTCCAGGTGTACGAGCGATTTCGAAAACTACACGGTTTTCATGTTATGGAATCTATTGTGTTTTTGCATGAAATACCAATGTAATCGTGTGTACTACTGAAAGCTAATGTTAATGATATGGAATTCAGAAAATTAGAACAGTGTACAGTTTGATATTTTGTTTCACTAAGCATAAACTCAAACTAATCTGGAAGCTTTTCAAACAAATGATCATAGTTCTATTCCACCGAGAGTTCTTATCTTATAAACTTAAAACATTACGTAGTTTTTGATTTAGCGATTGATCATTTGTAAAATTATAACCATATAAATACTATTTACTTCAGAAACGAACGCATTTCGTAAGAATGACTTGATTATGTCGTAGTTCAGAGTGCTAAATCGTATTAAAATTAAAACAAAACAAAATCAAAGATCATTTTATTGATGTAAAACGTACTCTCATGTTGCTCTAATATTTGGAATTGAAAATACTAACAAATTTAACTTGACTTATAGCAACTGTACGTGTAAAAATAAACCGTAAAAGTTGCTAGCTGGTAATGAATAATTTCCAGTAACGACCAGCTATAAAGATGTAAAATTGATAGAGTAATAACGAACAAATCCAAATAATCGGATTCTAATAATAAACAGCAAGTCGTTAAAAAAAGGAGTGAGTAGGGGGCAGAGAAGAAGCTGGTAATTTAAATAAACCATGCAAACTTTTGTTGCTCCCTCGTGAACTGGACTTCTCCCGTAGCTATTGCTACACGTGTATATACGTATGTAAAGATGACAGTTTCAAATTTCAAACAACAGGCTCATTAATTATCTGCTCTTGGTAAGGACAAGGAACGGCAACGAGCTACAAGATCTTTCACGTCAAAAGCAAAAGCTATCGGTTTCTCATCTCCCTATAAACAATAAGCAACAGCAGTTTCAGCGAGTAGTAGCATTATCAATAGCATCAGCAGTAGCATCAGCAGTAGTAGCAGCAGTAGCAGCAGCAGCAGCAATGGTAGAGCTGCGCTGTCGATATTTGTAAAATTGGCGCGCATGCGTGAGCGTAATGAGCGAGCTCGAGAGAAAGCTGCTCCTATACATGTATATACATACAAATATATATATATATATATATATATATATAGATATATATATATGCATTTCCCTGCAAACTCGTACGTAAAAATACCTATAAGAAATATATTTTTCTACGCCCAAGACTATCTACACACTTTTGGATGAGAAAAAAATTAAACGACGATACAGCCATCACGAGCTCTTTCGGTGTATATCAAACGGAATTTTGAATGTTCATATGCGACGCGCCACGCGATATTTCTTCTCTTCTCTCTCTCTCTCTCTCTCTCTCTCTCTCTCTCTCTCTCTTTCATCATACTACTACTCGCGAAAATTGACGTAATTTTTTCTTCCGTGCTAAAAGTTGATTTTTTTTATCTACGGTGGGAAAGTTAACGCGTATCTATAACAACTTTTTCGTGTTGTAGCATCGCTTAATAGCGCCGTTATTACTTCAACTTTAATATACAGTATATTATCACAACATTAAGTTGTTACTAAGAGTTGACAAAGCGAATAATGAGTACGAGCGGGCAAAAAATTAACACGAGGTCGAAGAATTACAAATGTCCTGTTACTTTTTCTTGATATTCTTAGAGTATGTTTACTTGAGTCAATAAAAAACTCACACTCCAATCGGATAACGTACAAACATAGAGTCAAAAATAAAGGTAAACAATTTAAAGTGAAATAAAAATAATGTTTTGCTTCCTAAAAATAGAACTCGTTCGTAGAATCTCCGAAAAAGTAAATTCCGCATCAAGCCAGTTGTACCTTAGGTTTGAAGAAAAGAAGGCTAAGAGAAAAGAGAAAAAAGCAAAGCACAAAGGAATACACAACAGAGAAAAAGCAGCAAGCGCCTCTTTCCTTCTCTCTCTCTCTCTCTCTCTCTCTCTCTCTCTCTCTCTCTCTCTTTCGAGAAAATACGAGTGCGTTCTTTGCATAGAGTGACGACAGTCACAAAAGGGGGAGAGAGAAAGAGAGAATAGTCGGCTTCTCGGGATTAAATGCCCTTTATAGAAAATCGATCCTGCGAGTAGTGATTGCGCGCGCGCGCATCGCTCTCTGGGTTTATTTGGCTAGGCGCGCTTGTTAAAGCGGACCTCCAGTGCAGTCGTCCTCGGAATCGAATTTTGAGGAGCGAACAGGCAGGAATAGAGGGAGAAGTGGGGAACAATTGAGTGATCGAGAAACTCTTTTTTTTTTAGTCTCCGAACTTGATTTGACTCTTCTCTCTCTCTCTCTCTCTCCATAGTTTGGAAATTAATCTTGTCAGTGATATGATGTACTACGATTGGTATATGAAATTGTGTCCTATTTTGTTATAATCAACAGCATCTTAATATGAATGAATCATACCATCCGGCCGTGGATGTATTTTGTCACGATACATTCTCTATCACGTCAAATGCATTACTGGAACCAAAGCTCTCGTCAGTATTTCGAGCTCTCGTATACAAACACATGTATTATAGTCATTTGTCGATCTATTATTAATGCGATCCTTTCATGCTATGGCGATGACCCTGCGAATATCAGCTATAATCCTGGTCGTCCACAAATCATTGAATAAAAATAACGTTGATATTCGTTTGGTCTGTATATTATTATTGATACGTTTCGTTGAAAATAAACTGAAATTTAATTTCAAATCATGCTTCACGCAGTACGAATTGTCATCAATCTAAAAAGCAATTATCGCACAGCCCAAACTCAGCGACGTTCCACTGCTAATCCAAATCTTTGCGTCGCCTCGTAAATGAAAGTTCAACCAGCGGAAAAGAGGTATAAGAATGAAATAAGAAATACTCCACTCTCCCTTATTCCCCTTGGGGGAAGAGTATGCGAAGCCGACAACGAGCTTCAAGCCAGGACAGAGAAATTAGTCCCGTTCGTTTACAGACAACACTTCGCTGCTGCTACTATGCCACCCGAGTGTAATTTACACGCGCGTAGCCCAGCGTATAACGACCACTGCCGTGGCTAAAAATGTCAGTTTTAATTAGACGAGCCTCCGCGACGTACATATATGTATACGTATATAGCTATATTTATGCCTATGTGTGTTTAGTTCTGGTTTTTTCCTCCCTTTGTCGCTGGATTTATAAGGGTTTCCAGATTTATTGGCTTATTGTGCGCGCGTATATTTACGAGTAGTTCTGTCTTGTAACGAGGCAAAATATTGAATATTTTAGTAAAATTCGATTTTATTTTCACAAATTTTGCAATATTTTGCAAATTTTTTTTCATCACAATTGTACGACGCAAGGATACACCGTTATTTGTAATTAACGCTGATTATATGGCTGTTTTCAACGTAAAACACAAATTGCCCAAACAATCCAACGATACAGTTATCGATCGATATAGACTTAGCAACTTGCTTAACTAAATAAAACGGAGTTTATTGAAAATAAATTTACAATTACCAAAAAGCATCTCCTACGTGTTATTTTATTGTACAAGTAAGCTCTGATATAAATGTTGGTTTTCTCTGGTTCTTAAATATCTAATGCTACGTATGAAATGGTTTTGATGGAATCGAATACATCAGAATCCATTTTATTTTCCAAGCTCAGAATTCGCGCAAAACAATGGTTTTCCTTTATCGGGCGCTTTAGTGCAGAATACAATTTACTATAAAATTAATTTATAGCGAGCGAGTGTAACGCTGGAAGAAACGAGCTTTTCCCCGAGAGAAAGAGCAGATAACAAAGCTCGAGAGAGCCTTTGGATCCCTTTATGTTAATCGGCTTGCGTCACTTCCGGTTTTACCGAAGAGAATTCCCAACGATGAAGTCACTCATTTTCCCTTCTCGTCGTCGCTGATTAAAACTAGCGTCGAAACGCACATAAAAGAAAGGAAAAACGACCAAGAGGCTTGTTTAAACTGTGACGAATCGAACCGTGAATTAACGCTCGAGAGAAGTTAGAAGAAACCGTTTACCATGCAAATTTCGAACAGTTTCTTTCTTCTTTTCGTCTGGCACACGACGACAAAGGAAGGCAACTATATACAGCGCGACAAATAGAACAGGCGAAAATTAACCGGCTCCAATTGAAACGGTCGCGAGTGTGCGCAAGATTAGTACTGTTCGATGATGTAAAGCCACGACTGTTGAAAGTAGGAGATAGACAACTTTCTCGCGACACAACATGTAGCTTTTCAACTTTATCACAACTTTGCTCGTGTTTTTATTCTTTTCTTCCCGTCTCTTTAAGTCCCCAACTAGACAGTACGTCAATTGAGAACGGGTTTACTGTAAACAATGAATAACACGGGGTATCGTGATGATTATTTTTTTTTCAAAAATAGTGCCTCGTCTTTAATTATAATAGCGAAAAAACGACGATATCTTAAGCAATTGCGTGAACAGAAGCCTATGCTACTTCAGGATCTCTGAAACGTTATTATTCTTCGATGAAAAGAAATTCAATAGAAATCGGATATACTCGTGTTACGTATAATTTTGTATAAATGAAAGAACCTCTCGTCATAAATAACCGTAGTTCGGATTTCTTGCAGTATCAAGCATCTTGTTCTCAGACTTCATCAATTACCCGTAGCAGATCAACGAGCCCATTATCTAAGCCTCTAGCAACTCCTTTGAAATCTACACCAACGTTATTTTTCAAACTTAGCGAAAATCCCAAAGGCGTACAAATTCGTGCATTCACCCCCCCCCCCCCCACCCCTCTCTCTCTCTCTCTCTCTCTCTCTCTCTCTCTCTCGGTCTCTCTCTCAAAGATAAAAAGGTAGCACACGATAAGCGGGTGCGACTGTTTGTCCGGCAGTTCAGCGGAAATTTCCCCCACGCTATATTTCGAAATCCGCATGCCTCAACGTGTTATCGCTTGCGAGCGCGCATTGTGTTCGATAGCCGGAAAAAAACGTTTTTTTTTATTAACTCTGCATATCAATGGTTATCCCCTTTTTTCAAGCTTCCTTTTAGTCACGTTTCGGTTCGTTAAAAAACTTTTTTTAGTAAACAAAAGGATTTTTTAATGGCTTAAATGAATTTATTTCGATACTTCCGGTATCCAAATGTCGTTATTTTATTACGTTTTATGTTTATAAATGAAACGATAAGATCGTAATGTTGCATTCGACATCGAATAAAGTTATGGTTTTATAAATTAACTTTACACTTCAACATATCAAATAAATACATGTATTGGATGATCGATGTGCAAATAGCACTGGTCTGACTATGGTCAGACATATAGCAAAAGCATATCGATCCATTTCTTTCGTTAAACCTTTCAAAATAAATAATTATATTACGACGTATAACAAAGGCTACGCAGTGATTTATAGATCAGGATAATAATAGCAGAATCTAAGAAACTTTTTAAAAAGTTGAGAAAAACGAACGGAAAAATTACAAACGGAAGATTGAAAAGGCTGTTATTTTTGCACGATTATCTACTTAGGAAAGCAAACGTTGCACAAAACGACCTGAAATAGATTGACCTATATAAAAATATATGAATAAATAGCTTTCTCCGCAGTCAATAATTTGTCAAGCAAAGTAAATACCATAAAATTACAAAAAGCAATGAATAATTCGTCAAAGACAAATTGACTCGAGATATCTAAAAAATCATATATATATACATCAATAGAGCCGGCAAAGTCAATAAAGTAGATACATATCGCGAATCTTCCGGTCTCTATAGATTATTTGAAGCAATACAGCGCGAAAAGACACACTATTAGAAGCCCGTATGTGTATATATATATAAACGTATACATGCATGATGATCTAAAGCGTAGGGAGAGAAGAAAAGAGATGGCGCGCGTACGAAACTTAAGAAGAAATAACAACAAAAAAGAAAAAAAAGAGCCAATGTGGTCAGTGCTATCGATTTCTCCTCTCAGCCGTACTTCTCCCAATAAAATGTCCGTTTGGCCGTACGCTATTTCCAAACGTCGTTTAACGCGATTTAAAGAAACTTATACTCGCATATTGTAGCACAAGCGTACGATGGAAATGAAAGAGAAACAAGAAGTAGATGCATTAGCCATATTTTCAATGCGGTCATTTTTATCAGAAACATATCTAAATTTAATTTCGATTAACATTTGATCAGTGTTATTTTAAAGGCAAGGTTGGAAAATATCTAAATTATAAGTATATGAGCTAAGACGTACGTTTTTCAGTGTGTCGTGATCCTATCTCTATTGCGATGAACATTTTTGAAAATTTATATACTATGACATCGTTTCTCTGATAAGTCCATCAAGAAGATAAGTAGAGTTAATCGATCACCCCTCACCCCCCCCCCCCAATTCGGAAACGAAAGTCAGCGATAGAAATAACTATAAAAACAAAATGAAAAGAAATAAGACCTGGCAAACTAAAAATAAAGGAGGAGGTTGACGCAAGATACAAACGACATCCGACTGGGTCAGCATTTTCACGCTCCTCACGGCAAATAAACGTATTGTGAGTCAGTGAGCGAACAAATGCTTTTTAGCATAACGGCCCATTCACGTCGCATTAAAGTTGGCGTATCAAAAACTTGCCTTTCTCTCTCTCTCTTTCTTTCTCTCTTAGACTATGTTTCAGCAATCTATCAACGTTAGGGGGGAGGGGGAGAGTGAGGATAACAAGATTTTACCCTACACTGACGTTGCCGGTAAATATCCTAAGAAGATGACAGAGAGAGAGAAAGAGAAAAGCGCATTGACTTCCATATAGATATTTTTAATCACACACTCTGCCACGTGTGCCTTACCATAAATAATGTTGATATACTCTAATCAGTGCATGTTCTTTTCCGTTTTTTTATTTCTACCTAACGTATACGTCGAGATAACTAGAAAGAGAGAGAGAGAGAGAGAGAGAGAGATAGAGAAGGAAAGAGAGAGAGGGAAAGAGAGGTAAGTAACGACACTATCGAGAAAGTTTTGTTCTCTTCACTTGCTACGATGAACTTTCGCTTACTTCTCTCTCTCTCTCTCTCTCTTTCTCCCGGATGCTGTGCGTTATTAATTGAGATCATCACTAGATCCATTTATATTACTGCTTTTCATGTACTCAACATCAGCATAGGTGAAAGAAAGAGAGAGAGAGAGAGAGAGAGAGAGAGAAAGAGAGATGCTTTTGTTGGATATATGTCTAGAAGGTAATATGTTTCTTTAAAAGATTGATGGTTCAATAACGATAGAAAGAGAGAGAAATTAGATCGAACAAATTTCACGCTTTTCTTCGTTATAAACACAATCTATAATTATATTTATATTCAAATATAACTTGATTAACTTTAATTTTCAATTGATGCACGTGGATCGAGACTCCATAGTATCCCTATACTCAGTATTTAACAAAAGTTTCACGCAAAAGATTCTAGCTGATGATATAGAAAAAGTTAGAGATTCAATTAAGTTTCAATTGAAGGAAGTTTCATAGTCTTCCGAAAGTTCTCCGTAAATCCATCGAGCCAATTCCTATTAACAACTTCTACTTAAAAAAATAATCATTAAAATAAAACAAGAAAAAAGTGTGCCAAGAGAATGAAAGGTGTGCGGGGCAGCACTTGTCCCAGCCGCAGGAGCAGCAGCAGCAGCGCGTGAGATACTTACGTTGTCGTAGCTTGATGCAGATATGCGGCGCGATCGATCTGTTTCTCTCTCACTCTCTCTCTCTCTCTCTCTCACACACTCTTTCACTCTCTCGTTCTCTCGCGCGCGCTCTCTCTCTCTCCCTCTCTTTCTCTCTCTCTCTCTCTCTCTCTCTCAGACGCACTTTATTCTCACACTCGGAAGATGACACTGGCACACGAGGAATTTATATGAAAAAAAGGGGATGGCAAAGAAAAGCACGCGACCCGCGGGTTATATATCGCACACACTTTGCTCTTTTTTTTTGCAACACAGCCGGTGGCCAAAAATACACACGCGACTTACGAGAGAGCAACAACGGCAACGACAACGACGACGATTACGACGAATGACAAGCCCGGGAAGCGGCTTGGCTCACACTGATCATCTACTACTGGGGCTGCTGCTCTGCGCATTGCCATCCCTCTCTCAACTCGTATTTGCGCAGCATCCGCTAACGCGCAGGACCGTGCCAGCAGAAGGTTAGTCGCCCACTTTCCCGCAGCGAATCTGCGAAAACGAGAGGGAGAAAGACAGCCAGAGAACGAGATAGAAAAGTTCAGATCCAAGCGCGCTCTCTCTCTCTCTCTCTTTCATTTTTTGTACCATCTCAATATACTATTACTCAAAAACTTTGCAAATTATTATTTGTTGATATGAATTTTACGATTATGAATTGAATGTTTTGTTATACGAGAAAACATTGATGCCCTCTAACTCTCTCCCTCGCCTCCCTTGATCTACGACTATTGTTAATATAGAATGATTCTTTGATGTGGATTAAACCTCACTGCTGACCAACATACCAAGCGCATTCATCAGTGGATCGCGTGATATTCATGAGACATTCAGCTGCAATAATGTAATGGCTATTTGAAAGCTTTTAAATGTACATCATCTTGAGTACTTTGCATCAAGAATGTATAAAGTTTTAAGTGCTTTATAGGAAGCTTTGTTCATAAATATCGAGCATATTTTTTCTTTTTGATCACTTTACGGTGTAGCGTTTATTGATATTAATTTGAATCCGTATAAATCAACATAGATGATCGAAACATGTATCACAAAAAATTTTCTCTAATACATTGAATGTCCAAAACGACACGGGGAAAACTTTTTAATACGCATCTCCAAATTGATCTCCATGAGAATCGATAGTTTAATCCAACTACGCAATGCTATAGCATCCATGCTAAAGCAAAAACTTGGAAATTCAAAGAGAGAGAGAGAGCGAATAAGGGGGAAAATATTGACTCTCGCGGATACAGTTGGAGCATTGTGTTTTAAAGCAATACCACTCGATTAACGCTCGGTGTTGCTGTTACTGGTGATCCAACTTCTCTTGATCACCCTTTCTTCTCGCAGAAGCGTGCAAGGTAATGCAATTATGACTCTTAATTAATTGACGAGTAGCGTATATGCATGGAATATTTTGTTTGCTTTTACTTGCATGTTATACTTATGCTGTTTACGTTCGCTAGATGCATATATACACACACGTGCACGCACACATTGAGGTCACGTCTGTTATACGAGCTTAAAATCCAATTGAAAAAGTTTGATTGGCCTTAAGACGATGTTTTGTTTGTTTGTTTGTTATTTTTATTGTTCCAATTTCCATATTGATTAGATCGATATGGGACGCTAATACGAAGCGGCAATGAGAAGCCCATTGTACGTGTGAAAAGAGTGAAGGGAACCGAGGAAACGAGGTATCAATACAACTTTAATGAAGCAGATGTACCAATATTATCGGAGCAGACCTTATTTTGTATAAAACACGGAAATCCCTAGCTTGTCACACAATGAATGAATGCGTATAAAGTGGAGGTTTTTCCTCTTTGTCTCTCTGGCAAAGACTGTGATAAATGTTAACGATCCACATAGACATAAAAAAAATGCAGTGTGTGAATACTGACAAATTTGTTTAAATTAATTACAAATTCGTTTTGAAGAGTAAGCTTTAATTAAATTGCTTATCAATCAATGTTCCGCGATATGAAATATATTGTTTTAAAATCAGGTTGCAAAATTATATTTTATTTCAAATGTATGATTCAGATCGACAAATATATCTGCGCTGAATGAAAGAAAAAAAACAAAGTAACATTGGTAAAATGCTACGCATCATCGATGCGAGGGTGAAACGGCCATCATTCATACAGCAGACAAGAACAAATAGCATAAATCATGACACATAGCGCAAAAGAGCAGCTCCCTTTCGAGATTAAAGGCTTTACACGTATAGTGACTTAAGCCAAAAAGCATCTAATTCCCGGAGATTGTTGTGCAGTGAGCATGTACAAACGATGTAGAAAGATCGATTTCCCAAATGCACACACACAAACACGGGGAAATATCAACAATCAAAAAACAAAAAAAGAGAGATTGTGACTTGAACTGTCAATGTTTGCAGTGATCCGCGTGATTTTTCAAACTTGTGTTTACATCCCTCGTAAAAGTTCTATTTGGCTATTGGAAATTCGCAATTCTTTGGCATTTGCACAGAAGTGTGGTTTCTTTCGATTAACTTTTATGATGGAAAAGAGCGAATAAACAAGTTTGTTTAAATCAGTTTAAATGGTGTGTCTTGTTTGTTGTACGAGATTATTCGATCGATAAATGTACGAGAATGTGTAAATAAGATAGACTTGAATTTTCTTTTTGGTAATTACGGTCAATGTCATTAATTACTAACGTTATCGTAAATGTAGTTTAAGTAATGAAAGTAACTTAGAATAGTGAGGAAACGAGACAAAGAAATAGAATAGTAGTGAATGAGAAAATCAAGAGGCGAATATATAAAGAGAATAACAATCACGCGGATGTGGCTCTCTCTCTCTCTCTCTCTCTCTCTCTCTCTCTCTCTCTGCCTTTCTCAGTCCCTCGCTCTGACAATTTCATTACGCTAATGAAGTCGAAAGAACGGATTTGTAAATCGAACTCTTGGTGAATCGATTTTTGCTATACCTGACTCTTCCGCTCTGAATAATCAAACGCCAGGTAAGGGAAGGAAAAAAACGATTCCACCTCGACCATATATTTTCATTCATCGTATTAAAAATGTAAATTCCATTAAAAAAAGCCAATCTATATAAAAATTTAATTTACGCGTCAAAATTTGCAATGAGGTACGTCGATTAACTTTTACACGTCACAAACAAATACATGTACACAGCCGACCAGCTATACTGATGCAAAGTAAGCGAAAGAGCGTTTCACAAAGAAATTAACATAATTTCTTCTTTGATGGTATTGTCCTTACACCACGACGTGCAAAGTTCGATGGCTGTATCGGCCAAATCATCTCATAAAATATTCATAAGCTATATCTTTGTCGTCATCTTTTGTCATCTTCGTTGTACGTACGTGAAAGCCGATGGAAGATACGTGCAGTTATGTGTAGCGTTGACACGGTCAATGTCATAAATGCAAGTTGTCGCCATATTAATGCTTCTTTTTTTTCATTTGTAGGCACGAGTTCATGTCGTATAGCCGTATTCTTGGGTAATTGAGAGCAATGTACGATAGGTACATTTGTGGAGGTGTCCAATAGAAAATAGATTTTCGTACGTTGAATAAATAAAATGAACCTCGTCATAAAAAAAAGCTTTCGCAATAACAGTTTTTGCCTAAAAAAAACTTTTTCACCCGAGATTTATTTTACTAGCGTATTCTCTACTGACGCGTGCGTTTTTATTAAATCAAGTGTATTTGTTTTTACAGCCACGAGAATTTATCTAGGAAAAACGAGAATTGTCGCTCAAAGAATCGAAAAAAACCCGGAGGATGCATCAATTTGAACGTATGACATTCTTTTTCTCAAAAAAAAACTTTGAAATAAATCGTTAAAAAAATAGACTTGCGACTCCGCGGAGACTGTGGACACAATATACATATGTAAAAGAAAACAAAATAGGTCCCGGAGTGCGATTAATGGGCTGTGACTAATTGCTATGGGACAGTTCGTTAGTCATTTGCAGATCGGCAATGTTTGCACCAGGCTTGCCTAGGCTAAAGTTTTGTGGACCGC
Source organism: Chouioia cunea (assembly GCA_030064505.1). Taxonomy (NCBI): domain Eukaryota; kingdom Metazoa; phylum Arthropoda; class Insecta; order Hymenoptera; family Eulophidae; genus Chouioia; species Chouioia cunea. The sequence continues at coordinate 9,834,585 of JAOPFQ010000001.1, read as the reverse complement.
ATACCCTATAGACCCTATTTAGATCGTGGCCTGGCATCGAACGATAAGCCACGGAAATCGAAGCGTTCCCCAAACGCATGTTCAACGTTTAGTTATCGTTCTCTCTCTCTCTCTCTCTCTCTCTCTCTTTCTGGCTCTCGGCGGTTCGACAAAATACGAGTTCTCTTCTTTTTTGTTTTGTTTTGTTTTATTTGCAATGATTCGTTATTTATCGTTCCAATGGTTCGATTGCACGTAACTATGATCTCGGTTATCTTTAGTGCCTGTAGTCTTTTGCAACAAACAGATACGAGAGCCCCGCGTTTTGACATTGATTATTCAGTCTTTTATTTCGAAATTTAACAAAGTGTATTTGTTTGAATGTGCATTAATATAAATCGCTGCTAATAAAAACATGTATTTCAAAATTTCTAAACAAACGAAGGGATAATTATCCTGTAATCGAAACCACGTTTAAAAGGTAATTTCGTAGTTGATAACGAACTAACACGTTTTCCATATTCAAATCAATACAACCTACGTAATCGCCTTAATAAGTCAGTTTAGCATATAATATTCGCATTCACAAGGCACGTGAAACTCGCATTCACGGTTACTTGAGCTTTAATTCTTCGTCAGTTTGCATCAACAGTTTAAAGTAGAAAATCTTGTCTCTGTTTCTCGAGGCTTTAACGTTACTATCTCTTGGGAAAAGATATATCTCGGCGTATTTATTTACAAATCTCTTTATGTAGATGTCCAAGAAATAAAATAATCTTTCGAGAGATTTTATCGTTTTATACTTTGTGCTATTTGATGGCTTATCATAAAAAGAAGTAATCGAAAAAACAATATCTATTTATTTTATTTAAACGATTTGTCGATAATTGTCGCAGATCTCGAGTAAAGCGTGTCGACAAAAGTCCAAAGAGTGCACTCAAATCCTCTTCCTTTCACGATCGATACAAACTTCATCCTCTTCAGTGTTTATATCGTGCCTTTTCCCCTCTCTCTCTTTTAAACGCACTCAACGAACATTCTTAAAGTCGAGGTAGTTTTTTCTCTCTTGTTCTTTTTCTTTCCTTCCACTTTCGACTAAACGAGAGAGTAACTAAATTTAGACATGGCACACGATGGAGGAGATGGCGGCAACGTGACAAGTAGAAAAAGTCAGCTGCAGTCAGACAAGTTAAAGACGAGATACACGAACGCGCGCGCGCGCGCGCACACGGCGGAAAGAGAATAGCGAATGCGCATACAAAGATCTACATTCTCAAGACATGCGAATTTAAATTTCAAAAGTATCTTTACACGAATCTCGCACTAGAATATGCGTTAAAAGTAAAATGAGCTCAGAAATTATATTTCTTTTCATCTCTTTTCCTTTCTTCTTGACAATACATTCCAAAGTGTTTGACTATTTTCTTTATTCTTTTTGCCTACACTCGGATTACAGCAAATATACTCACCGTGAATTAATCGTCCACGTTGAATTTATTCCCCTTGTTCGTTGATTGTCCGTCTTAATTTTTTTTATAAAGTATCGCATCCTAATTTTTATTCAGTAGAACGAATCAATAGTCGGTCCAACCATGGTAAGACATTTTTTCTCGATAAATTACACGACGATGATTCTTGAAAAACTTCGTGTCATTCAATCAAAGCAAAAAAAAATACGTAGCAAAAAATAAAGCCATCAATCAATCACAAAATAAACGGAATAAAATCAGACCTTTGATACCCCAACATCTTCCGTGTCGACAGCATAAAAAAGACCCAGGAACGTCGAACGCACATCCTTTGTCAAACGACTATGGCCAAGAAAAAAAAGAAGAGCGAGAGAGCATCACAAAGAAGAAGAAGCAGTAGTAGTGGGCACGCCTTAAGCGTCCGTTAATTCCAAGTTGAATTAATTACGGGAAAGTGCGGGAAGGCGCGCATGACGCCGCCTGAGGCAATCGACACACAAAGGACCAGAGTTAATGGAAGCAAGACGAGGAGAGGGTGAGTACGCGCACGGTCTTCCACAAAGGGGACGCGATTGTTTTATCCGTGGGAAAAATTGATGACTAAACCTCCTCCCACCAGCCCCCTCTCTCAACGTTGAATCCATACTTCATTATCCTTTGACGGCTTGGATCGAATGGACAAACAAAAATGGCGTTGTGGAATTTTACGACGAGCAACAGGCTGCCTCTTTTTTCTTACAGAGAGGACTTTTTTACCTGATAGGTAAAATGTCGAGATTATATATCTGCATTTTTGTTATTTATTATTTGATTGTATCGAATGGAATAGTGTTTTAATTGATCGTTAGCGAGTTTGAAAAAAAATAATAATAGACATCGACAAAGTTTTAATTGAATATACAATTTAACCAAAACAGCATGAATTTCAATCACGAAATAGTAACGATGGCATCATTTACAAACAAGCAGGACCGTAACAATAACGTTTGTCATCAGCCCATCGTATATACAAAGCCTGCATGCCAATTTCATAGGCCTCGCTCATTGCTTTGTCATTCCCATCTCAAAGTTAATTAAGGTATGAGGTCCAGCAGTGGAAAAAGGTTTGTTCCCCGAAGAAAAGGTCGCGGACGAATAAAAAAAACATTTTTTTGTCGCTCTTCTTCTTTTGTGCTCGTAGATTCAACCGAGGACACCAGTAATGGCGTCGCACATTTAATGGACGAGTGGACGCACGATGAAATAACGTGGGTTCTTTTTTTCATTGACGGGCGCTTGCAAAAGCCAGCAAGCATCGCGCGTTGGAAATGTGTATCGTAATTTATGTGCCGCAAGACGTTAGACCAAACTTTATTGTCGTGCTTGCCAAGTAGTTACAATTATAAGAACTTTCTTCCTCGGAATTATTTCTCGAGAAAAAATACGACGCTCGTATGGTTCTATATATACGTATACTCCAACAAGCTTTTTATTATATTTTCATGACTCATGCGGATTTCTCGTACTTGAGATATTTTACCTCTTTGCAGCGGCAGTTCAACCCTGATAAACTCTCTGTTTTGCGCGCGCGCGCACGCTGCTGTGGGAGATACGATTAATGGCCAATGTGCCGTTATGGAATGTTTCAAATGAACAGTTTTATTGCCATCGTAAATTTTGCAAGAAATTTAGAAAGCTCAATGTAATATAGATCATGAGATTTTTTGTTCAATCTTAGGATCGATGGGAGCCTTTTACTTTCCCCAATTTACATTACAATTATATGATTTAGAATTTTTGAAACATGTTCGCTCTGTTTTTAATCCTAATGAAATAATGTCAATACCTCGTGGAAATGATGTTTGACGAGAATATTCTTTCTGCAAAAGTAAACAATTACACAAATAATTCGTCTCGAATGGAAACGCCAAACACACTCAACTCGGCTCGCTAAACATCAAGAGCACACTCAATCAAGACAAAGTCAAGGTGAAACGCTTAAATACAGGCACTCGTTTATTTTGATACGTCAGCCCATCGTCGATGATCGTAACGAGGTTATATTAATTTGCAAGAGCGCGCCTGAGGTAATAACAATAAGATGCCGAAAGAACGATCTTTAAGTATCTTTTTCTCTTGAATTAACAATCAACTTTGGTAGAGTACTCTTGAGTTTTTTATCTTGCGAAAAAAAAGAAAAGTTTCACACGTGTGTACATTATTTTCGCATCAATCGTGTATAAATCGATCGAAATGAAAATTGGGAATAGCTCCCTCTCTCTCTGTCTCTTTCTCTCTCTTATTCTACATCTCAAGAACCCTCTTTTTCTCCAATGACCCACCTTTCTCCTTACTTACATTTTTTTCTCTTCTTAGCCGCGCGTCAATCGATTTTCTTTTCGTATATGTGTGCACCACCCTCATTTCTCTTGTTCGCCTTCTTCTTTCTTTCTTTATTTTTTCCCCTTTGGTTGGATTCGTTCTGATCATCCCGCGTATAATGAAATGAACTCGAATTTGGAATTGAACGGTTTCCTGGCAATGGCCTCGTTCATTTTTCTGCTAGCCTAATGGAGAAATTCGGACAACGACATAGATCAATCGAGCCCAATAAACGTAAAAATGTATTATCTCGAAATGCCGTTGGGAATCGAAGTTTCAAGCGATAAAAATCTATATTATTATCAACAAGCAGAAATCAAGTTAGTTGAAATTACTTTAGCTAATAATGCGTTTCGCCTACACTCAGGAAAATAGACCTCTTGTCACAGTAGAACAGGATTTGCCTTTTAGGTCGGTCATTTCGTTTTGCTTCAATATCCTGCCGAATGTTATTTTCAATTCGCAGCATATATAATTTGGAATGAATAAAATATAAAAATTAAACACAATTTCTGGAATACAGTTTTCGCAATGTATTTCAAAGACTTAGTATCTGTGAATGAACTGATAAACAATTAAAACCCTCGAATGAACAATACGAGTAGTAGTTAGCCAGAAATAAAGGGAAAAGGTACAAAAGAGAGCGAGCTGCAAAAACAGCAATTTGAGAAAGACAAAGCGACGGAGAGAGAGAGAGAGAGAGAGAGAGAGAGAGAGAGGCGAAGGCATAAGGATAAAGTGAGGCAAGGAATAAATAGAGAGAAAGAGTGAATATGAAACTGGAAATGAGAATGCAAATGCAGCGGAAATAAAAAAGCGCAATAGCCTTAACAATAGAAAACTTATGGCTCGTTCGGCAGCGGTGGTGTGGCACAACAGCAACAGCATCACTAGCAGCACCCGCTTTTTATTTCAGCAATATATATGTACATATATGCGTTCGATGGCAATAACCCCACAGAGAAAGAAATAGAGAGAGAGAGAGAGAGAGAAGCTCTTCGTGCCACTGCGACATACCACTTGAGTCATGCGAAGGATATGCACTCCGGTCTTCTACTTTCCTTATCCCTGCTTCCCTATATTCGACGTTTGACATGTGCTATATGGCTTTAATTTTCCTATGGCTTTACAAAGACAATCTCTTACGACTTTCGTATCCGTAATCATACTTTGCTTTCTCAAATGTTGGATTAACTAAAATAAAATACGACATTTTACGATACATCTATATATTCGATGATTACGAGAATCTGGATTTACAAATATTCCAACGTCAAATATAACATGTATAAAAACGTCAGTATGTATAAAGTCGAATAAATACGTGATTTTTCTATAGATCTTCAATAAGAAATGACACATCCATCTTCTTTTTTATTTTTCTCGTTTCGAGAATTATACGATTCTAAAATGCTTGTCTTGACTATGAAAACCAGCGCGAGAAGAGGAAGAGTCTCTTTTTATTCAGTAGCTTCCCACACCGATCAAGCTTACGTGATCGGTGTGAAACCTGCTCAAGCAATCGAGCGAATATTTCAAGTCGATCAACAAAATGCTGCCGACTTGTCGGCAATGTAAATGAAACTTGGTGAGAATCATTTGAATCGCAGATTCGACGACGCATGGCTAATAGAATAAACGCCTTTCGCTTTTTCTCTTTCACGAAAGTATAATAGTATTTTTTTAATGCTCACGCGTGAGTGAAGTTCCATTTACGAGAGAGAGAGAGAGAGAGAGAGAGAGAAAGAGAGAGCTGCGTGCCGAGCAACGGTAATCTCATATTTTGCGCGACCTTAATAGATTTCGGAATAAGTTGTTTGCATTTGGTAGTCGCTTTCGCACGCGCAAGCCGATATTACTCGTGAAGCTATACATAGATATACATTTTTTGATAAAAAATATAATTCTTTTACCTCGCTCGCGTTTCGTTATGGGATAATTTCGTTGGTATACGTATGTTTTTTTACTGCTATGCATACAATTCGAATTTTTTTTTCACAATTTCGCACGCGCAAAGAGAATGTTGACGTTCAATATTATCGAATGGCAATTTTCAACTTTAAATACCAAGGAATTTTTGTCATTAAGTTTACTGCAGTGAAAATCGAATTGCGTCCTAGTGTAGAATGAAAGAATGAAAAAATATAAAGAAACGTGCTTGAAAACGCCATGAAATTAGTGCCGGACGGCACTTTTTATACGTTTTTTCGTCTCTCTCTCTCTCTCTCTCTCTCTCTCTCTCTCTCTCTCTCTCGTAAAAGCCGGGTAATGCATTCGCGCGCGAGCACTAACACGACGAAAAGGAAAAATGTTTACGAGCACTGGCGTCATTCATCGAAGGGTTGGGGAACGGGAAGAAAACCCAAGTAAAGACGAATAAAGGATTGACATTGTTGGATTTTAAGTACCTTACCTAGATTTAGTATCGAATACGTACCTCTTGTTAGAATGTTTATTGGTAAGTCAGATGCAAAATTACTGTTGTTTAATTTCATCATCGATTTCATCCATTACGGTCGCTTAATATTATATTAAAATAATAATATATAAAAAAACTGGACATTTTAGAACATTAATGTAAAGACGCTATTTCATATTTGCTTTTGAATTTAAATAAAATATTTAAAAACGAACATGTCACGCCAAACATGATAGAGAACAAACAAATATCGAAAAGCCAAACAAGTTAACGAATCAATCGAATTTCCATCTAAATCCAAATGGACGTGGTCGGTTGAACGCGAAGATTTGATCGAGAGAGAGAGAGAGAGAGAGAGAGAGGCACACTTGCGTCGCGTTTAGTTTAATGATCGAGTTGGGTTGCACGGTCGTTATGTGCTTTTACGAGGACACTCAAAGCGTGCGCGACGGAATGAATTGCAACACAGGTGCACTTGCTAGCAATACTATTGCTAATTCAATTTTATGATCGTCTAAAAATAAAAAAAGAACCATCAAGTTAGCGTTTCACTCACCATCTAATCGCAAGTTTCATATATATACATAGCGTCGGGAAAGAATAAGGAATATTCATGGTTCATTCAGAAGTTGGCTTTCTCTTTTTCGCGTGCATATGTGATACACCTGAGTCTCGCCAACCGATGCATATTGCAAACGCGAGTTTTGGGATTTCGATAGGAGTAGTAAGAGAGAGAGAGATAGAGAGCGCTAGGGAGATCGACTGGAAATGTATGACGCATGGGATAAGAGGAGAGAGACCACGCGAAGCATCTTGTTTGCCTATGAAAATTACATTTGCTGATCTCTCTGTAGTCACTTTGCCAAGGGCTCTTTTGCGTCTCGATACCACACAAATATATGATAAGTATTATTTGCTTGGTGATAACAGTATATACGTTACACTACTACGTACTATACTACGTTGAGGGAAAAAAAGAGATAAACTTTTTTAAGATGTACATGGATTGGCAAAGTTATATCTTGCTTGCAAAGATGCACTCCGTTTACTTGTACTGGCTTCAAAATCAAAGCGTGCTAATTTATAATATTATCGCTATTTTTATTCTGCGTTACTCAAACAGTTTATCCAAGTTCCAAGTTCGATCATAATAATGCACAAAGGACTAAACAGATGTCGATAAAATTCAACAGCGCTTGAAATGCATATCCTTCATATTTACCTAATAAGCTTTTAACCAGAAACCTCTAAATGCTCCAACAACTCAACAATGTCCGTCAAATTAGCGAAGATAACTCTGGCAAGTTTCAATCAAGCAAATATTTTCGCTCAACTATCCACGAGGCAATAATCTGATATTGCGCACGCGAGAGAGCGAGAAAGAGACAGAAGGAAGGGGGGGGGGGGGAAGCATCGGACTATTGGCATTCGGTATTGCTCGCTAGTGAAGCTGCCAAGACAAATCTATTAACAAACTCTCAAAGAAAAATTCTCTTATTATTTTAGAACCAGATGCATTATTATATGTGAGTGCTTACATTCATTGCATTTCCGTATAAAATTGAAAAATATGATCTTAATATATTGAAGTTATATTCTTTAAATTGAAAGCTTCGTCAAATGTGATTTATGTATTTTTATCAGAGGCAGCCTTAAGTCAGTAAGGAAATAAAGTATTGTAAGCTGGCAGTTGATGCCAGAAGTTACTTATCAATGCATTATTATCTATTGGGCAAATACTCTTGTAAAAAATTGATAAATACAGCTCAACATTTCGACGTAAACGCACAAATGTCTTTCTCTATATAGCAGTACTCAAGTAGGAGTTGCAATTCAATGAAATAATTCCGTTGACGAGAAGAGTAGCTACAATTCATCGCGAAGCACCTCATTCATCAGTCTTCCCTTTTCTGGTTGCATATACGTGCCAAGACGCGCTCATATTGAGACTGGTGTTAGGTCATATTTCGTAACTTTTCATTGAAAAACGGAAGCCTCTTATTGCTGCTGCATACAGGTCAAGTAATGACAGCGACAGATTTTATAGTAGCAATTCGTTACTATCCACACGTCACTGAACACTCGAAAATTCTATCGTAAACTTTCGTCACGATTCTCAACCATCTCGCTCACTCTCATGAGATGTATAGAAATATGTAAATAATACGTACATTGTGCGAGCATTACTTTACATAACCAAAGAGAGTTGGACTTGAGGTAGATGTATTTTGGTAAATGCTTACTGTAATTTCGTGTTAAAATTTGATTACATACAGAGAGAACAAAACATGTAAATATTTCACGTATCGTATTAATATTTCAATTCGACCACTCAACTGCGATCATACTTGTCCGTAGATACTATAAGCAAATAGTTTTAACGCGTATACTTTGCATAATGCCGTAATAGTCTCCTATCAAACGTACCCATTCCACCAGGATAGCCTTCAAATAACGTTTTAAATATTTTATAACGACGTATGCGTACGCGTTCTCGTGATTATATTTATCGAACGAGCAAGTTTTTATTTTCAAGTTGCTTTTACAGCGTTTACGAGATTCGTTGTTTTTTTATTGTATTTTTCTACAAAATATAGTAAGAAGGGCCATTTATAATATTTTGAAATTTCAACTGGAGTACTTCCGACTGCAACCTGTTTTTTTTACAACAGTTACACTGAAACTGCTAACTCTGCAAAGGCTTTATGCAAATCGTTGATCCTGGACAGTAAAAAGAGGAATATCGTGTAAAATCTACAAGAAAGTCAATAAAAAGAACCTCTTTCTAAGGTAACAACTAAACAAATAAACTCTATTGACTCGCATCTTCACAGTCGAGTGAATTCTCTGGCACTGGTCTTCTTTTTCGTTATAGTTTTGTATGGACTTATTTTATTTGTTTTTATTTCGCTCGTCGATACATTTGTAAATCAATGGGGTCAATCCATGCGATAGCGAGTTGTTGAATTGATAAGATAACTGAAGTATAATAAATATCCAACGTTCAGCTGGCGAATAAAATAAAATATGTAATAAATTGATATTTAAGCGGAGAAAAGACAAGAGTGAATAAGAAACAACGGGAACTGAAGTGCTTCACGATGGAATTATGAAGGATCGGCGGCCGATAATCGATACGGAGTTTGTCGGCTGTCTTATTTGCATGCAGACGACTATAGATGAACTGCCAGCAAGAGAAAAGCGTGCCATACTTATCTATATATACCGATAAGAGTGCCGCTCGAACGCCAAACTAGTGTCTGACCGTAATCGGATCTTTCTACTGGCAGATTGTATTTTCAAGACGATATGCTCGCGACATTTTTCGTTTATTTTTATTACTCGTTTTGATAGGGTATGTTATTATTTTAAGTAGAGTTCATATAAAATGACATGACAATAATTCAATACTTTCAAATAACAGTGTACGTTTAATCAATTGTTTTCATCAAGGTATAACATAATATTTCGACATACTTAAGAAATGAGCTCAACGCCATCTTTGTATACATATATCCTAAAATCATATAGTATTGATCATATCCCAGTAGTGACTAATTATAAAACAAAACAAGAAGAGTAAGAACGTAAATAAATTTCATATAATTAACGTACATTTTCCTTTAGACGCTCGTTCGGTTTCTCTCTCTCTCTCTCTCTCTCTCTCTCTCTCTCTCATTCTGTATACTCGTTGCATACCATTTTTCTCAGAATTCGTCCGGTACGATGTGTATATATAGTTGTAAGCAGTCGTTTATTTTTATTCTTTGTTCGGGTCTCTCGGCGTTTCGGCACGTTTTATCTTGCTACGATTTTTTTCTCTAATTACGTTGCTATTTAATTCCTGCTATCTCTCACGTGCTAACGATGTTCTTTTTTTAAACGAACACGTTCTATGGGTTTTATTACGCTCGTTGTTTCTCGTTGTTCAGATACGAACGCGTGACTTTCATTGTTAGTCATTGTTTGAAATGCATTGGCTCTCATCGGTTCTTTATTTATCTAACGACCAATAAATTGTTATTATCCTTTCATATCCGACGTTATAATGTTATGTAAAACGCACATTTCCATTTCGCTTTCCCGAGGTAGGGTAATTTATTATAAAGCGAGGCCAAGATTTGGGCTATTTAATCTTCACTTAACTGCCTTCTTAACTCGTAAATTATGCGTTGTTTTTGCTGAGACACGATAAACAGATTTGAAAAAGCGATTGTTTTATTTTTATAAATTTAGTGATAATTAATAGAGATGTCGAAAAGTTTTAAAACGAATTTTCAGCACGTGAATTGGTAGTTGAGCAAACGCAAGACTGAAACAATGATTCTCGTTATGTGAAATCATGATCGAATTATTTCGAGCTGCGTGTTATCTACATTCAGATACTGGGATACGCCGATTCAAAACATAGGCAATAGCTCGGGCGAACTACTAGTGCGAATTTCCACATCTCTTCCCGTACTCTAATTTATAAACTCCACCGTTGACCGGAAACTCGCTTCTTTTCTACAAATTAGAAATTATTGTTTCCAAAATTACTACATGTTTACAACTGGTATATTGTACAATGAATTTCGAAAAACTATACCATAAGTTTACGTATCGAATTTTAACTCCAAAATAATGATAATCGAATCTACTAACGAGTTCGTTGTTCGTTGTATTAAAGATAGAAGCGCCAAATCCAACGACAGTGAAATATTAGCGCTAAACAGAGAAAGATAGCGCACGTAAAGAGAAACTAGAAAGGGGTGCGAAAAACACACTGCACGGGGAGTTTGCCAAATCGTAAATTTCAGCCCGAATAGCATTTGCTTTTGCGATTATGCTCGCGACGCAACCCGTAACAACAATTCTCGATGTACACTTCGCACCTCTGGCGTGCAAGAACATACACACACACACTCTGAAAATAAGAAAGACCAGCAGTGCTATTAATCTAAACAGAGCCATTTTATTTATTTATCAATTAGCTCTATCCCTGGACAAATATTTGTATGCGCGACGAATCAATTAATAAAGTCGACTTTAACCGCACCGGAATTTACCCGAAATATACATGATACAAAATTCTCTACAACGCAAATATAAACTTATAATATTGTATAATAAAGATAAATATGACGATAGTGTTAATATTCGAGGAACCGTACAAAAAAAATACCTTGGTAAATTACTAGACAAGAAAAGTTATATCCCGAGCCAAATATTTTCTCTACTGGAGAAAAACCTCATTCCATGAAGTGTAACCGCAGAATAAGCCTCTCAATTTTCGTGGCGTGTCAATTGGAACATGTCAAATCAAAAGAAAAAAAATAACCACACAATGCACTCTCGGTCTCGAGATCGAACGATTTTCACCCTACGAGTATATACACTTTGGTCTTGTCCAATAGCATACACGACAGTGCCCAAGCAACACGCTCGGAATTGAATTTCAACATCTGCAGAGGGAAAGAAAAAGAGAAGGAGGCTTGCAATAAAGTTTTATTGGCGTACAAATGCACATCTATAACTCTTCGTTGGTTTTTTTTGTATTCTGTTCTCGTGTCTCATTTTCCCCCATGAGATAGAAAAGTGCGCACGTATTTTCATAATGGCTCGTTAAGGTTAATTGACTCTCAATTTGCACGCTTTAATTGCTGCTCGGAGTTGCTGCTGTTGCTATCGCGCTCGTGTCAATCCCATCAGACAATTTCCTGTACGTATAATAAACGTGGTAATTAAAATACGAGCTTGAAAAAAAACAAGCAAACAAACACAGCAAAGAAGACGTCTTATTTTTCCGAGGCGGTCCGTGGCTGACAGCTCGTATCTTTCGCGAATACGCCAAATTATTTTTAAATAAGTTTTGTAAGTTCTTCACATTTTACGTTAAACGTTTATATAGCTTCCAGCTGTCTGCGTTGTTGTTCCCATTTTGTACGTTACGTATTGCCTCGGAGACAATGGCTTGGTATAAAACGATTGCGTCAAAATTTATACCTGATTTGTAGGTAATCAATAGTTCAAAACGCTATTACGTTATTAGCCTGATTATCGCTATATCGATACATCTTCGTTAAACATTAATATCCTCGGATATTGCAGAAATATTAGGATGCAACACGTTAATACGTAGTCTCCTATCTACGTAGGAACGAAAAAACAAACAACAACAAAACTAGTGACTAATTCTCTAAGAAAAAAATAGTAGTCTAACGTATCGAGACCACATTTGTCGTTAACAGTTTATGAAATAGAATTTATTCAGCCATGGACCTTTTTGATTATAAAACAACGAAAACGTTATTTCGATACAAAGACCAGTGAAGGTACACCCATAACGAGGTTCAAATGTCCAGTCAAACTTTCAAAGTAGTTGGAGTTTTTTCCATTAAAACCGAAAGGCTCAAGCCGTCAGACCCAAGAGAATTAATTAAAATCTCCAAGAATTATACAATATCCAATCAAGCGTCAGCTGTCGAAGTTGTATTGGCATAAAAAAAAATTTACCTGCGGTTCGTGTTAAATTCGTACCAATTCGAGTTTTCATCACGGCCTCACAACAGGTGTCGCAGACAGATCGCAAGCCGACAATTGCTCCCACGTCATTCCCAGGCGCGTCGGACGCGTTGCTAATCTTTCGTCCGAACTTTTCGCCGACCCGCAGCTGAAAATAGAGTCTGAACGTTTGTTTAGACTGCTCTTCAAGGTTTTATATAATACGAATCCAACAAACTTGTGCTGCATGACCTAGCTTTTTCAAGTGATCGCCCCAGTTGGATGACGGTACACCAAGATAAATTGGTGATCACTGACGATTCTGTTATATTTGTAAATAACTAAGACACATGCCTCGATTGTTTTGTAAATGCAAATTACTACTCAAATTTCAAAGATTTTGCAATCCATTTGAGCTCGAGGAATTTCCACGACGTATCCGCGACCGTAAACCAACATCGAGTTGCCAATATTCTACTATGAAATTTCAAAGCTAACGATCGCTGAACAAAGCAATATTTTGGCACTAGCCAAGTCAAAGCGTTTGGTTCATGTCAAAAATTATCGACATAATCAAACTAGCATTGGCCGCGAATACCGTTGGTAGCCAAATTATCGGTAATAGAGAATACCAACTGGTTAAATTTCAGGGCACGCACACATCATCGAACTTCCGTTGCCGATGCCAGGGGGGATATTAGTATAATTAATACACGCATACAAGGACCGAAAATAACTCGACTACGTATGTGCGTGTGTGCCTGGTTCAGTTTAGCTCGTTAATTGGATACCGCTCGCGATCTTTAAATAATTCATCGATAGCACTGAAATGCTCATGGTAAACAAATTTTTTCCAGGAATATTACTTCGACGTATGCGATCGATTTCTATAAGGATACTTCAAAATTGTAATAACTGGAGAGCTGACGACTGCAATAGCTTTGGTTTCTTGTTTGATCCATTTCAATATTGCAGCCACGAGAGTAGACGTCTCGATATTTGTACATGGCAGGTCAAATATCTATTTTTGCAAAAAATTTGTTGAATTTCCAAGTTATTTCGTTCGAAGCAATACGTTTGAAAATTTATGTTGTAACTTTTGCAAGTAAACAAATCAGACGAATTTTTGTTTTGATTGCTTTAAATACAAACGTAAATTCCTTTTTGTCGATTCCACTGTCTATGACTGACTTGTACTCGTGACCACAAGCCTGCGATAATTACGTCAAGGGGGTAACCGTAAAGGGAACGCAAGGTGAACACTCAATAGCGAATAAACCGCATTTTCTTTTTCGTTCTCACTTTCACGTTTTATAGTTGAGATATAGAAGAACGAGGGTGACATGGCACATAGAGAAGACGACTCGAAAGTTATGGCCAAAGAATGCCTTTTACTGTATACGTGCCCGGTAGACTCCTGGGGGACTTTACGGCTCGTGTCCAAGCTTATGAGAGCGAGAAAATTACTTTTACTCTTTTTTTCGCTCTCTCTCTCTCTCTCTCTCTCTCTCTCATTCTCTGCCAAGCGAATGTTAAAGGCGTGTAGAACTTTTAATTGCGACGCGAACGACTGTTCTTTTTAGTACATTAATTTCTGATGTCTGGATAGTGTTTTATTCGTAAAAATAAAATTGTGAAAGTTTGATAAATCTCTGCGAAATACCATACGAAATAAGGTGACATTTTAATATACTACAAAGCACTAGTATCGTAAAAATGTTCGTCTCCGAAATATGAATAAACCAATCGCGACCGACAAATCACGCGTAAAATCGTCGTTGTATATATAACTCGCCGACTCAATGAACGTAGTATTAATTCACAGGTGACGCAATATTACGATTACAACACGTACGCGTGCGTGCACGGTGCGCAAGGGTAAATAACAAAGACGACGACAAGGAGGAGATTGGTTGTGCGAGAGTGATCGACGTATGCCGTAAGTGTGTGTGTTTGTGCGTGTACAACACGTGTAGCTATTGTGCACTACTGTCTCCACACTGGGGCAATGCCACGCCAATACTACACTCGTATTACTGCTCCGATGGGAGCAGAGTAATATTATAGGCTGTCAACGCGACGTATCCCGAGGCGCGGCTACTCACGGATGTGTATATATACTATGCGGCGACTGCGTCGCGTTATGTGCAACTAGCAGCCGTGGCAATATTACATTATTATTGTTACCGCGATTAATGGCAATAGCCCATATGTATCCTTATACTTGTACTTGTACTCGTAGTATCGGTAGTATCAGCCTACACGTACCGTTACAAGCTTGACCTTCTTTCAAAATCATCGTAAAAAGAACAACTACGTAAAGCATAGATTACTTTGTCTCCTAACGAGCAATAAGATTTTTTATTCGAACAACATAATAATATTCCTAGATGATTTATCGTTCCGCTATCATTTTTTTTCTTTCACACACAAAGCTACTCGATCTCCCCTAACATGACTTATGGCGAGCACAAAAACCGGCGACAAACTAACCGTGTTACCGGAAACCGAAAACTTCAGCGCGATGCTATATAACAAATGACGCAGTTTTTATTTATTCGTTATTATTTTTTACTAGCTCATTGGTGAAGAATTCGACGAGTAAATTATTTATATTCTATTTATTCGAAAGACGGATTTTTTCTTTCGATTATTATATCGTAAAATGCAACCAATAAATAAAACGACCGACAGTATCCTTCTTTTTATTAACGTCGGTTCCATGTCATTTTCTAGAGTTTCCTGTTTCATCTGTTTATAATCGTTAGAGAAATTGATCGTTATAAAAGAGTAAATATACAAGGCTTAACGAGGCTCAATGCATCCATAGCCATTCTCATCAAATCTGCCAAATCCTTCTATTTTCCGGAAAGTCACGCAGTGCTTTCCTCGATCACCTTTTTGTCTCCCTCTGGCTCTCTCTTTGTGCCTCTCGGATACGTTGTCCTTTACTTTGCTATCATAGTGACAACAAGCGAGACACGCTTGCGCAAAGAAAGTGCAAATCAGCACTACTAAGCTACGTATAGCAAAGGTGAAAAGAGCTGATACGGTTTCGAAACTGAATCCGTATAGTCTATCCACGTATATTCTGCAGTTGTGTATTATAAAATAGCAGAATGAATCAAAAACTGCTACTACGAGAGACTTACTTGCTCGTAAATCTAAAGCTGCATCCGGGGGCTAACGGGCGCCGAGAACTCATCAAATAAGGACGAGGACCGATGGTAACCGAGTTACAAGAACAAATAAATTTTGTACATGCAGAGTCTAGAGAATGGTCGCGCGAGCGCGCGCTCAAGCAGTGTAATTCCACCGAGCTATATACTGATCCAATTTCAGCTGTCGATTCGTATAACGACTGTACTAGATATACGCAAACATCTCATTGATAATTTAAAGACACAATGCAAGTGCTTGTTTCTTATTTTACTACGTCGATGCCGAATTCGTATTCGTTTTTCCAACGAAATTAGTCACTTTCCGTTTTACTGTCAAGTTGTACTCCAAGTTTTTATTAATACAATCAACCGGTCAAGCCCCTGCGCAGAAATTTGTTTATTCTCGAAGGCGAACGTTTTAGCCGAATGTATCGATAAAATTATGTACTGGCAAACAACCACTATCGATAAATTATCAGCAAATCGACTTTAATTTAATTGCAACGTCTAATTCGAATTCTTAAATAACGCGGAAATCCACGAAAAATCGTAAATCCACTTTCTTCCTGAAATCGCAAAGAAACTCGGGAGGATTCGACGACAGAAAGCATCGCTGAAGATAAAAGAAAGGCCGTCCACGCGTGAAGACGAAGAGCGACAGGCGGCATTTCTCCTTCTCTCTCGTCTCTTATGCGCCGTAATAGTTATATCGTATCCCCGAAGGAGATTCGCGAAGAAGAAGACGGGCGTCACGCGAGAAAGACAGACACGTATGAATAATACGTGCGAGTTGCGGTACTTGTTTAACTTTTCAAGCCTCGCTCGTGCATACTTTATGAATTGGCCTCACTCCAACGGGACACGTGTGTCTGTCTGTGCGACGACGTTGCTCTCCCCTAGAGATTTGCCCTTACCTGTTTAAGAGATGTGTTGTATACCCGTTGCGTGCGTGTCTACCGTGTACATGTGATTTACGAGAATCCCATGGTAAACGATGTTGAAAGACGTTTGATAACAACTCCTTTCAAATGTCAATGATAATTATACGATTGAAATAATTGCCGTGCAATACTTCGGCTCATTTGCCTTTTCCGTGAATTTAACGTAGAGTAGATTGCGCCTGACGCGCATGTTCATTGTTATTAAACGTTGCTCAGCGACGTCGATTGCGACAAAGTGGAGGATACGACAAAAGGTGTCGAAATAATTCAACGTTAACTCGTCAGAATTACAATATAAAGTTTATAGAATTTATTACGACTTTTCAAGTTTCATAATATAAATATAGCGACAAAATTCGTTGATTGTTATGTATAACGTAGGCATATTCTCACTGTGCGTAAAAAAAGGATACGACGTCTTACATACTAGAAATGTTTACGCACTCGACTAACGCAGCTTATTTACAGAGTATCCAGAATCACTTTGAATTTTTATGTCTTTCATCAAGTGCAAGGTTCACAGTCAATTTGAAGGAAAGAAAGAACTATCTTGATCATTGTTCAAAGTAAGATAAACTTTCGATGTATTACAAAACTTACAATAAAAAAAAGGCAGAAAAAACTTCTAAGAATATCCATCCTAGAGTCAGTATTTCCATCTCGAAACAAGAACCTACGGAATCAGTATGTACACGCTGAATCAATATTGATTAAGGTCATCGCGTTTCGTGAGAAGAGGCCTAATAAGACTTTCTAGTAAGATCATTTTCGAGTGTAGAAAAGAACGAACATTTTACGAAAACAAAAATTGTTGTTTAATTAAGAAGGAACAAAAATTGTTGTACATTGCTAAGAGTATTTAGAAAAATTAATAAAAGTCCTAATCTCACAAATACACTAAATAAGCCTTAATGTTGGTAAGCACCATTGCGTCGATTTTTTGAAATACTTTACCAACAATTGTTCCTAAAGTTATGGTAAAATTAGACAAAAATGTTATTTTACACGTTAACTTACTGTATACATTTGATTGAATTTGATATTTACATTTTTAAAATTGATTATTACTAAAAACTAAATCTTATAAAAAAAATTACTCTATTTCGAGGCTGACCAATCGCTATGCTCTATCGAGTTTGGACTCGCATTTTTCTTAATTTCTATTCAATTAGGCCTTTTTTAAATCGTATTTTCAAAAAATCCTTTATAATTGGGCTAACTGACGAACATTAAGGCTTTTAGATAGTACATTATAATCCGTTAAGAATTATGTTATAACTGAGATACATACATCACACTGGCAGAACAGTAAGTAATGCAGAGGCAAATTCTCATCACTTTCGATATTATTTATAAAAATTATCTCATTTTGATACGCCTCTAGTATATGTACTTGTTGTTCATTCACTCTGTTACAAACGTCGATAATTAGTAGACAAACTTTCTATGCTCTCACTCACACTGACGCACAAGCATCTTATAAATATCTATATCCGAAATATTATACATGTAGACGTATGAAGACACCACGTGTGAAAACATGTCAGTGCAATTACTTTGAAGGAAGCTAGCGGGCGTTCTCACCTCGATGAGCTTAATGAATTTTAATAAAGGCATCAAAAATTCTACGAAAAATTATCTCTAATTTCGCCGCGCACACAGTAGAACGTAGCATGGCAGATATGAATGGTGATCTATTGTTGACTATGTCACGAATAATCGATCTTCAAATTTCATTCTATTCATCGCTAATTATACAGTACGTACTTTTACTAAGTAATTCGCTGGTGAAAAGTACCGGTTTCTCATGAAAACTTACAATATCTTTATGTTACAAACTTATTTCGAATCACTTTAGGAAAATAACCATAATTTCAACCACCATTAATAGATACTCGTGATAGATTTTAGTATAAATGTTTTTTCACTTGCTTGAAAGATAAAAAATATCAAATATCAATCTCGTCCCACCTCTAACTCCTCAAGTTATCGTCGATATAACATCTTCTTAGAGATCAGATTTTTTCTGCATAGCTTCATCCGAGCCATTTCTGTAGTGAGCGAAAACATACAAGATGGTAAAAATGTAGTTATTATACTAGAAAAAATAACAATACCATTAGTTGATGCTTAAACGATTACGTGAACGGAAGCAAGCTTGATTGTTGTGTTATGTGAATTAATAAATCGACAAGTTTTTTTACTATCATCAACGTATAAGCATTTGTTGTTAGGTTTGACCATAGAAAATATTATCTTCGTATGATTTTTATTAATGAAAATGGAAATTTTTTTATATAATTACAATGTCTGAACAAATAAATAATGTTACATACAAATTATTTTCTTTTTAATTTCTTTGAAATACTGTTCGAAAATATTGTAATGTCTATAATCTAACAATGAATAAATCGCCAGCGAACATGAATCCACATAAAAAATATAAAATAGATTTGTTTTCAGTCAAATTTTTTGAGATGTTTTAAGTTGAAGCAAAAGGCCTACGGTATATAGGTGCGTAGCATTTCCTAAGCTAATAGATAAATGGAGCAAATTTAGCGCATTAGGATTCCGTCAACAGTTTCGTGTAAAACGAAACTATTGCATAACACTCAACAACGTATGGTTGAGCTGACATTAGGCCTTGTTTTTTGCAATTTACTAAAACTTTAGCTTATACGATCAAATTATCCGTGAATACCAAAAACATTGCAATTAATTAGATTCGCGGACTATTGATACGAACAAAAGGCGGTTTAACCGTGGCAACTCTTACAAAATTTTACACCCATTATGACATGTATTTGTTAGGTGAGATTTTTGGCAGAAAACAGTGGCAGGATCGTTAAATATTCACTTCGTTGAAGAAAGCAGTCTGTGACAAAGGTAAAGTCCTGTATCAACCAGATGACCACAAATAATAATTGGATCTACTTTTGTCGCCGGTCAGAAATAGAAAAAAAACGACGAGAAATTCCCCGTATACTTTTCTGACGAAACGCGTAATAGATCTCTTTGTGGCATCTGTCTACAGGCAATATCGTAAGACATTACGAGTACCTACGTATCAATGACGTACATCCATACGATTCCGATAAATGATTTGTTAGGCAACAGACACTGCACAAGACAAGTAGGCGAAGTGACGAGTTAGAACACAGACGCAGATATATATGCGCTTTCATGGTGTGGCATATTTTGTTTGTTTAGTCGCAAATAGGTGTAAAAATATGTATTACAACCTTCGGAGCGAGGCCATACTGAGAGTACTGCATTTTGCCTTGCGCGTCGGCTGGACCGACATGGGCGCAACGAGCATTTCGCCTCGCGCCGGCGTGCTCGAACCGTTACTTCCCAATTCCTGTAAAGACACACAGAAAGGTCATTTGACGAGACAATCTATTTGGCGTGAACATGAACAACTTTTTCCACTAGAATTTGTTGAATAATTATACGAATTTCTCAAGTATTTGAATTCCAACTAAATTTGAAAAGTTGTGCATTTTGA
Source organism: Chouioia cunea (assembly GCA_030064505.1). Taxonomy (NCBI): domain Eukaryota; kingdom Metazoa; phylum Arthropoda; class Insecta; order Hymenoptera; family Eulophidae; genus Chouioia; species Chouioia cunea. The sequence continues at coordinate 9,814,264 of JAOPFQ010000001.1, read as the reverse complement.
AATAAACATACGAACACATAAAACTTACACCAACAAACTACCTTTACACCGAAGTTCCAAGCTTTGACTATTTCTTAAAGTGCATCATAGATTCTCAGAACTTCGATGTATTATTTACAAACATAACTATTGCTTCGTCCTACACCAAAACCACAGAAAACATAGAAGAACTCAAATAAAATAGTAAAATAAACAAGATGTTGTTTTTGCATCAAAGATAGGTGTATTTCTAACGTACGAAAAAAAAACTAGAAAAATAATAGAGGATCTTTGCGTGTCCAACACGCAATTGTTAATTTACATCCATATTTATACGATGCCCGACTGCATCAGCTGGAAGAAAATTGACTGATCATAAAATATTACTAGTGATGTAAAAAAAAGACTACATTTATCCGTGAACTTGCGTTTTTTTATCTGACAAATAATTTCGCAATACTCTTTTTCACAAATGGCTAATAATCGCAAAAATTATGTATAGCATTCTCAAAATATATTATTGACATGATGAAAAATATGATTTCAATATTCGCTTCTCGGCAAAATAATAATCTTTACACTAGCAGTTGAACTATCGCCATTCAAAATCAATCGAAACTCTATACAGTATTGCAATTAACATGGAAAAAAAATGTTCTCTCATTTTTTTTTAACAAAGAAAAGGATAAGAAAAAAACTTCAATGTGAGACTTGAAAGTCATAACGCCCTTATTGTTTAATAACTAACATCTGATCGATCTACCATTCAAACTATACTTACTCAATAAAGTACAAAATATTCCTTCGCATTTCCATTTGATGGCATGCGCATAAAAAAGTTCATGACTTACTAAACACTCGTATCATACGTTTCCTCGTAAAAAGAACTTTGAGATGTATGTTATATTTATAAGAATGCACGTTCGATTTCTAATAGATGGTATAAAAATATGTAAAACTTTTCAAAAATGTTTTAAAATAATATTTTATACCATTTGCCTCCACAGATAAGCCGTGCTATGCTTGTACATGGAGAATTTCTCAGCATTCAAATACTCATACATCTTAATGTTTTATGCGAAAAATAAAAAAAAGCTCCTATTACCCTTTCGTATAAAGTTCATTATATTAAATCTCTTATTACTCACTGAAATAGTCACTGTACATAGCAGACCAATCAATCAATCTATTTATCTATCTCAATAGCAACAAAATATAAATTACAGAATGCAGAACGAAAAAAAACTACGTTCACTCGCGCCGACTCGCATTTGGTTAAGCTTGTACAAAAGAAGATATTGCAGCGTTTATGAAATTTAGAGAAAAAAAGAAAAAGAAAATCCGATGCGAGTAAGCGTAATCCACACTACCGTAATGATTAATCACTCAGTGTGTTTGTTTAACTAACGTTAATGTTGTTGCAACTCGCAAGGCGCATCTGGGCGAGTTGGTGACTCGCCGGGGTCAGGCTAGTTGTCGAGCCAAACGGCGACATCATTGTCGATACGGCACGCTTCAGCTTGCTCGGCGTCTTGTTGAAACTGAACGTACGCTGGATATTCTTTTTTGTCCGTGTCGCGAACCTGTAGCAAATGGAAAATCACGTCAATTATGAAATGATGGAACGAGTACAAACACTTATGTAAATGCAAACGAATAACTTTTATGTCCCCCTTTGTGAAAATTTCATCACTAATTAAATATTATAATCAACACTATCTAATTTTACAAAAAACAAGTGTAAATACATTTCACAGTTGTATATTTCTATTTTAATCATTTAAATTTTGCTTCGTCAATTAGTACTTCCAATTGAATATCAAATAAATCAGTCAATAACGCTAATTAACGAGTGACTATTTGCAGGAGGAAAAAAAAGTTCTACACAAACAGTGGGATGTTTGCAACAAAATCGTTAAATGATGAATCCCAAAACGCAGGAAACCAGTTCAAGTTCAATAAGCAAAACCTTTAGTGGTTCAGATAACTGAACGAATTTCATGTGTGACAAAAAATATCTAACTTGTTAAACAAAACTTGCAAATATCAAGATATTACATGCGGCACCTTCATTCGGGAAGTAAGCGAAAAATAACTCGTAAAATTAATGTTCTATAATAAATAGATTAAAGAAAACTGCGGTAAAGCTTGGATTTAATAATAATTATTTCTTGAACTGGCCACACCATAACCAAAGCAATTCAAACTTTAAATATATCACGATTGTTAACAAAAAATTGATGGTCTCTACAAAGCAATGGGGTGAGGAAAGTGGACAGAAGCGAGTAAAAAAATGTTTTAAACAGCCTGGTGCGGAAACTGACGGTAGTGGGACATGTAACGTAGTTTCACACATGCTATTGAGTAGGAACACATACGGGTCCATATACTCCAGGTAAAAATTATGAAATAGGCTCCTGCAACCAAACGTATCGTCGCCCCATTATTGTTTTGTTACATGCAAACAAAGTTCAAAAATTCTTTTTTATTTTCTGAATGAAGATTCCTGAAATTGGCGGTAATTTTTTAGAGTACATTTAAAAAATAATCTTCTAACCCTCAATAGATTGGCATCAGTTTAAAAGGTAAGTAACAGATAGAACGTTATAGCTGTATAATTTTCAACATTTTTACAAGAAAATTGTTAAAATTATCCAAAAAACCCAAGGTTGAACTTATGTCTACATAAAAACTAATTTAAACTATTTCTACAAAACAAAATAATCATAATATAATAATGTTACTCACTTAAATGCTTTACTTAGGGTTCCTAACGCTACATCACTAGTATTTATTTCGAGCTGATGGGAATCAAGAGTGATTAAGAATGTATCCTAAAAAGTAAATCATCATTATTAAATGATATCTGAAACGCTGATCATTTTTAATGCACTTAAAACTAATAATAGAATATGACAAAAAACTTACCGCATCAGCTTTACAAACAGTATTAGCTATTTGTCGGCACAAACATCGCAGGTAATTCGTTTTATTTACCTCCTCGTCAGTAATTGTGAAAGAATACAGTTTTTCTCTCAACTCTTGGTTACTTCGCACCATTAAAGCAAACACATTTCGACATTCTGAAAATACAAAAATTTAAAATAAAATTGTGACAGTCTCATTCTTTAATACAAGAATATATTCATATAAATTGATTTACCATCGGTTTCTCGAATATCCACAACTTTCTTAATGGTACTAAGCGACAACATTTTAATATGTTTGTAAGGCTTGCCACTCATCTTGACTGTATGCAGTCCATTGACTGTATTTGGACTCTTCGCCGAATTGAAGGCCTTGGAGCGTTTCTTGCAAATCTCCAATGTGTCGGTAAAGAGAAAGAGAACGAGATGATCGCCACGGCCGCTCAGACCCTCGCTCAATTCCTGCACGTCGCACTTGCCGATGAACGAGCGGTGCGAGGACACCAGATGCGGCGGGCAATTGTCGATCTCGTTGAATATATCAAACATTGCTAGCTGACCCTCAGTCTTTCGTTTATCCTCGTTAATGTAAGTCATAACTTCCTTAATGCTATTTAACGACTGCTCTAATGCATTGTGATCGGGATTTTTTTTATCTGTGTGCTTGAGAATATCTGCAAAGGTTAATTAATTTTTGATTGTTTAGAATATTTAAACCGAATAGCTTTAAAAAAAGGAAAGAAAAAAGAAAAAAACCGAATTGTTTATTTAATCAATACAGACATTTTTTTAAATTAAAGATAACTTTTATACCTAAGACTTACCATTCAACAATAAACTAATACTGGGAAGGCGTTGAACCGGCTTAATCATCAATTCTTTTAAACTTTGCCTACCGCACTCTGGTTTGGTCTGACACACTTTGAGAAAAGCATGAAACCTTGGTTTGTTTTGGTCGCACTGATCCAACATTTCTTTCGTGTTTTCGAAGAAATTAACATAAGGAGGATACGCTTTTAACAAATCTTGCGCGTACTTGAGGATAATTTGGCCTATACTAGTTTCTTCCCTCCAGTGAGCTGCACAGAAACGCAGTTCTTCCAACATCTTTTTATGCACCTCGTATATCGGTGGAAAATTGCCGAAAATAATTTTGGCTTCGGTGGTGTTCAGCAATCCTTCCTTTTTTTCATCAACATCTTCCAGAGGCTCTTTGAACAGCTTATAAATAAAGTTTAAAATTGCTTAGTTTTTCCAATCAATGCTTATCTTTCGCGATAGTTTTACGTAATTTCATTATCACAAGATACTTACAGTCATAATCGTACTGAGAATTCCAACGTAATTCGACTCAGTCTGCACAAGCTCTAGGAAGACTTGATGCCGTGGGGAAAGAGTTTTTCTGACAGTGTCTGTGTCCACAGCCTCTACCTCTGGAATATCTGTGATTTAACAATTATATTCATGCTTTAAGGTCTTCTCTTATATGGTCCAAGGTTGATCAAACAATTCACAAGCATTCAAATTGCAACTCTCCGAAACAAATTTTCATTAAAGATATGTCTTAGTTCGAATTATACACCATGAAGTTATTTATAAGAGACACTGTATACTTTCAAAGAATTAAATTAAAAATAAAAATGATGGTGCATTTAGATAAAATTAGTTTAGTGAACCATAGAAGGAAGACGAGAAAATTGTACAAAGTGTAGAGAATTAAAGCGTAGAAGCAATAAGGAAGTTCTCTCGGATCACGATAAAAGGAGGAAAAATAATCTCGAAAGCGTAAGAATCAACGAAAAAATTATCTCACCATCTAATAACTGATTTTCTGGATTGATAGTGCTATCGAGAAGACTGCTGTTTATACTGAGGAATCCTTCGCTGAGGCTCGAACGTCTCTTGTTGCGCGACGCGGGTGAACTCGTTCCGTTTTGTGCGGCTTCAATCACTTCTGGCAAACGTTTGCGCTTCCGTTGCTTTGACGCGGACGACGGTGTATTCACAGGCTGGCTATTCCTACGTGTCGAGACAGACGGCGACATCAACCGCTCCAGATACTAGAACATTCATAATCCCATGTGTACTATTCCTTCGGTTGTTTGTTTAAACGTATCATTAATCATTTTGTTTCATATTTACTTTGTCAAACAAGTACTCGTCCTCGTCGACTGCAATTTCATTTTGGATGGAGGTCCAGAACCATTCAGCTTTGACTATGCGAGCCCTTTGCGAGGCAATATCGGGCAAACTATTGACGTTCGACTCATCGACAACCTGCGATAAATTACCGTATAATCAAAGTATAATTAACGATATATATCGTCGATAAAATGTAAAACATGACATCGTCACGAGACAGCACAAATTTAGAAAAGGGTTTTTAATGGATGGTGGAATGTTGCTATTAGAGAGTAAGGGACGGAATATGCTATGAAAATTTGGCAATGAACCCACAACCTCATATTTGTGTGACAAAGATTTGTTGGACAAACACATAATGCAAGCTCAACGTTCTAATCCTAATGCACTTCAATGTACTGCTTGTTGTCAGATAAGACTAACGAACAATTACGAATGTATAACCGTTTAGCTCGCAAATAAAGACTAATCACTTTGAGATTTTACCGTAGCTTGTCTATTTTCTCTTTAGGGCGTCAACAGATCATTGAAATCACTACTTGACATTGGAAACTGCAAGACATTCGGAGTTTCGATAATTTCAAAGATCCGTGATACTCCAAAGAAGAAGTATGCCAAGCAGCAGCATCATCTCCGTCGTAAGGATAACTTTGTCAAAATCTGTACCACAAGAAAAGACTTGTCCTGCATCCTTTTGAAACTGCTCTTCTTGGCCAAACTGCTCTCTCCTTGTAGCTTCGATACTCTCGCTCTGCAATCGTCATCGGCAGCTAATCTTGCTACTTTCGCCGGGACAGGTAAAGGACTTGGTAATGGGGTATACTTTTGTCGGCTACCGATGCTGATCGTGTCGTCCTGTCGTCGAGGCGTGTACTGTTTGAACGTGGACGGAAAAACGATCTCGCTAATTTTTGAGAACAGTGCCGAACTCTGTCTTAGAGCCTTTGAGAATGTTTTGCGTGTTTTTTTGCCGCTCGGGATGGTAGTGTCAACTGCGTCAAAACTGACGCTCGGTTGATAGGTCGTTCGATTGGCAAATGGTAAACGGAGTTTTGGCTCGCTGCTGCCGCTTGGGGTAAGTGACTTTGATATGGCATTGCAAGACGAGGATCTTTTCCATCTGATGTAGCGTCGCGGTTTCTTTGCACTCGTGAACGTCACTGCCGAGCAGGAATGAGTGCTTTTCAATGGAGTATGTTTTCGCTCGTACTCGGATTTCGATAATAGCGACGTGGTTTTTCGCACTATTCTGTCGTCTTCGAGCACAGAATCAATTTCCATCATACCATCCGTAGTGGCGGACAGGTCATTAAGGGACTCTCCAATGCTGACTGTGTCTCGAGTCTCATCTGCATCTTCCTCGCTAATCTCCTCGAAAGTCCTGCTAGCCGACTCGATTGATGGACTTGGTAAGTCATTGGAGAAATCCATGCAAATGGCTGAATCTTGACTGACATTCTCAAGGGGTGTAATCTTGAGATTTTCCGGGCTACTTTTCCGTTCGCTCATGTTGAGTAGACGCGACGCGAATATGGACTTTGCGGGCGAGGGTATGGTGTTGGTGTATGGGTCATAATAAGCAAAGGAATAAGGCAAGGAATTGCTGTTTCGTGCGAAAGCAACGTCGATGTGCAAGTTGTCACGAGGGAACTTTAGGTACGTTAGCGACTTTCTCGCGCTGTCGGTTATTCTATAGCGATGCTTGCCCAAATCTATCACCTAAGCGGATACGATAAGACAGAGGTAGGTAGAAAAGTAAATTAGAAAAAAAAAGTGTGATTATAATTTGCAAAAATGTACGAATAAGTGATTGCATATGATTGTCAATGAAAGAGATTGTTGATGTTACGTTTTCAAAATTACACTGCACGTCGTGTAAACTGATTTGAACATTATTTCGTTGCAAAGAGAAGAAAGGAAATGTCAAGTTAAGAGACTTGATTCTAAATCGTTTCTTTTTCTACTTATCACGTCACGCATTGAGATGATAAATTCAAGGATTATTGTTTCTACTTACCACGTGGGTGCAATTTGGATCAATTATTTCAGTTGGCTCCCCTCCTTGTTGCACTAATACTTCACACATATGATTCTTTTCTTCCTCTGGGAAGCCATAGAAACAGATCCGAGCTCCAAAGAATAATTTTAATTTGTGCATAGTAAGCTAGATTAAGTAATGCAAATTGTTATTACAAAGAACTTTTCAAATAAATTTTCACGTTTGTATGCCTGTGAAGGAATAGTACTCACTAAATCTTTATTAGTACTATAAGAAGAGATATTATCCCTAGCATCCCACAATGCAGTTACCCAATTACTAGACATAATTGGGATATTAAAACAGTCTGCATATCGATACTTCTTGCCTCCACAGCAATTTGCAACAAGATGTGTTATCTTTTCACCCATTTCTTTTCTAATGCTTCCACCCATGTGATGAATCAAGGTGACAAGCTTTGTCTACAAAATTTATTAAATATTCATATAAAGCTGTATAATACTTCTTACAAAAGTATTTTGATAGATACATATAAAAGCTTGCTATAAAAGCTACAATCCATTTAACTATTAATTATTCGATTCGTCTAATATTTACCAATTCCTCCTTTTTCCGAAAACCAGTAAAGACAACAATTTGCCCAAACATAGCTTGTGTGTACATAGGTCTGTTAATGCTAGGTAACGATTCTTTCTTCTCCGCCAACTGTAACAAAGCTGTTGGCCCCAAAATCCTGCAAGCAACATGATTCATAATTGATTTACCTCTCACAATCAAGAGACTAAGAAACATAATAGATGAACTGTTATTGTTAACATTACCTATGCGCACTTTTGTGCAGCACGTCATATTCATGTCCCTCAAACTTCTTTAGTATAAAATATGTGCAGTACGTAGTGTCATCTATATACTCTATACCAGTCTCAGACTTCAGAACAGGGACACCGAACTGTTGAGCTGCAGCGCCCAGTACAAGATCCTCATTGGAAGAACCAACGAGACATATCCTTTTCTTGCGAGGTATATAAGGTAGATCTGCAAGCAAATAGCAACGAAATATTAAAAATGAATCTTTTTACCGTCACAGCTATAAATATCCATCCTTGCGTGCTACTTGTGCCATATGGTAAGCTAACAATATTTACATGTATACAATATATGCACAATAGTTTCATAACAAAAACAATAAATAAAAGATTAGTAAATGTAAGCAAAGTAAACAGTGCAATGCAGTTTATCATAATAATTGAATTTGCAAAATGATCCCACATCTAATATTAGTATACTTTGCAATCTTTGAATTTTAAAGTATAAATACTTTAAGTAGAGTAGTTTACCTCTGATAATAACGAGTAACAACATTGAATCCCATCAAGAGAAAGGCACTTACAAGAAATACTATTGCCCAATGTTTCAGGCAATAATATCTTGTACTAACACATTATTATTACTGTTCCTAGTACTATGAATCGTACAACATAATTACACAATATGTTTGTACTTGACTATTAATTACAATAACAGTCTGATAAAACTTTTCAGTGGCACAATTCTCAAAATCATAAAGTCCATGAACAAACAAGTATAAAGGTAAGAAGAGACTAGGAAATTTAGGGCCAGAAATTGAAGGTCACTGGACAAACAAGACAACAAAGAATGAAATGCTTAAGATGTTATCTATGTTGTCTGCATATTTAGAGCTGTACAAAAATAAACTCTTATACCCAAGACTACTCAAGCCTCAAGATTGCTTACTCATTTTCAAAATTTTTGTTACATCCCAGACAAACCGAGCTACGAAGTAGTTTTTGTTAATTGTATTAAATCGTTGTATAAAGATCACGATCAACGATTGTTCATAGCGTGTTTCCTTTTTTGGAATCTCCGACATATTTTTTTAAATATTTACTTTTGAGCCGTTTCGGTACTATGTATTGCATCCAAGTCATGTTGTCAGAGTGTTTTTATTGTTTATTAATAACTTTCGGTAATGAAATAATTGACAAAGTTTCATAATATACGAGATTTGAAAGCATGGACAATGATATAACAGTTTCAAAACCAAAAGCGATGATATCTGTAGATCTATAATTAGCGCCGATTGCTATTTATAATAGATCGAATGAATCACAGTGTAATATTTTGTTTGAAAGACGATAATTGATTGCAACCCTTAAGACTCTCTATAATTGCCCGAAACCACATCTAAAATAAACTATTGCTCCAATTTGATCATCGCTTTGAAACAAACAAACTATCGTCAAGTGATCGTTCTCGGTTACCTTTCGATACATCACTAGATTTAACGTGGAAACTCGCAAAACTACTAATTACGTCTAGTACACTAAATCGTTCGTTGAAATTCAATCTCGTCAAGTGAGTAATCCTGTGTTTTTCGTTACATTGCGAATTATGAATCACTTGGCTTCGTATTAAAAAAAACTCAACACGCGTGTGCGTGCGTGCGTGTGTGTGTGTGTGTGTGTTCGCGCGCTGGTAGTGATGTTATCGCAGGTGTATAGGTATTGCTAATCGGCGAAAATTGCAGTGGGCTCAGAGTGTAACGTAAAGAAAAACACGAAAACTAAAAGAAAGATCGACGCTTGATGATAGGCACTTACATTCAGTCTTGACGGCCTCCTCACTATTTATATCGCTCGTACTGCTGTGCACGCTCCGCTCTTCCATTTTGGCCGCTCTCTGCTTTCGCGCAGAGAATTTTTTTTTCTCCTTTATTTCTCACCTCCTTCACTCTGCAACAAATACAACGAGGAACCTTTATTATCATTGAACGGCGATCGAAATTGATGACCAATCGGTAATTCTCACGTATAATGACGACAGTGAGTAAGAAAAAGAGAAAGAGCGGAAGGGAGGGGGGGGGGAGACGATCCAAAAATAATTCGTTTAGCGAACGACATACAAAACAATATATCTCGTCGCAGCCACGTGCATTTTTTTGCAAAGAGGAGATGCGTGCCGCGAGAGTTCATTGATTGATATATATTCTATTATGACGTACGAAAAAAAGAGCGCGGGAGGTGTCTACATTTAACGGCCAATGACGTCAGACCGAGGTGGACTACTACGCGATCTTTTAGAAACCGCTTGATGTACTTAAAAGACGATCGAATAATTTTTTGTTTTTTTTTCGTCGAGACAATTAAATTTATCCGACTTTTGTTTTCGTTTCACGTAAATAAAGACCATCGACGCGGGCTATATGATGTTTACGTAATGCACAATTATTTCCTTGTATGAATATTTTTACCCTTGAAAAATACTTCAAACGATCCGTTGGTTCTCATTAAAAAGAAATAAAAAATAAGAAATAATTATCTTTATAATTTGTGTCCCTCGATAAAACGCGCAACACGCTCGTATCAGTCAGGTCTGCAAGTGGCTGTGTTTCAGCTGTGTGCAAATAAAAGCCCGGCATTCTTATCATTCTTGCATTTATTGTACTTACGAAGCAATTCTACGAACAGTACGATGATGATGATGATGTTTAATATCTCAATATTTTTTGCCCAACGACACTATCACGATTGATAAGTTTCATTTTCTTTATTTTTCCAGTGTACTCGAGTTTTTTTCCAAATAAAGCTCAATTTAAAGTCATAGATATGTACATATTGAGGTTGAGTAACGATACTTAATAATCCATTAGTGCATTTTATCGAGGTCTATTTTTACGAGGCGCAACTAATTTTTCTCGTATACACTGAGAGACGCGTTATTGTCATTTTTTTCCTTCCTATTAAACTATGCGAACATTTTATAGCGTTAATGCTTACTCAGCTTGGCATTCGATCGAAAATATACAACTGCTATCAAAACCAGACAAATCAAGTCAAACGTTATAACAGTGCCTTTTGTGGTATTTAAGGCGTTTTTTCTTTGTATAGAAAAGCTGAACAATGAGCCAACCGATTGCCTCCGATGTATCGAGATGTTTGTTGACGTTGAAAAAAGGTTAATATTTGAATATCGATGTACTAATGATTTCACTCTATTAAATGATCCGTTTTTTTTCAATAGTGACAAAAAAATTTTAAATACCGTCAACGTGAAATTTGCGTTGAATTTCAAGGTAAACGTGTTATAATATCGAGAGCAAGCCAGCAGGGTACATACAATAAAACAACCTAATCTTGTACAAATTTTAACATAGACTTCTCGAGTGTCTTGATAATCGTAGATTACGAACGAGGACACCATTTTCGCTGAGATAAGATCGATCGAAAGAAAAAAATACCTTAACTATATTCGCATAAAAATTTTGATCGATAACTACTTATTTGCTCGATCCATTAGCCCATAACCATGAAATCCAAACTCTTTCGTCACTTCAGAAATAGTTCGGAACTTGCGGTGTGCGGTGTGTATTTGCAAACACTGAGAGAGAGAGAGAGAGAGAGAGAGCGAGAGAGCGAGAGAGAGAGAGAGAGAGAGGCACTGAAAGATAACGGCCGGACTTACTACTTATATATATATATATATACATATATAATCGTAATCATCATAGGCTATCCCTGTCCTCGATCTCATGACATCATGGCCTGCTTGCAACGGTTGCGTTCGATGAAACACTAGTTATTCGGCACGTGAAATCTTGGCAGATAAACTCGACGTCACGTTCTCCCCAGGATGAAAAAAGGAAACAAAGATTTTTCTTGATACACCTGTTCTCAGCAGGTGAGAAGAAAACGAAACAAGGAAAAGACAAAAGGACAGAGAAACACACAGAACAGGGAAAGAGAGAGTGCGGGAAAATCCTATCGCAAGGTTACTCTTTTGCGAACAGAGGAAAGAGAAAAAAACAGCCAATGTTCTATATATATATATATATATATCATACGTACGGAGCCGTTACGAGACGCTGTTGCTGCTGTCTCAGCTAAGTGGCGATAAAACCTCGTTGGATATGCACCTTCGGCACATCGCGTACCACGATCACCACCATGCACCAAAACACCAAGCACTATTGTGTTCACCTGGTGGTACTTGGGGCGATAAATAAATTAGCACTCACGAGTACCCAGCAAACTTTTTTTCTCTCTTGCAAGTTATATTTGTGGCATCTCTCTCGCGCGCGAGCGCGAGCGCCTATACACTGCTCTGTCACAACTGACTGAAAAAGAGAGGGAGAGAGAGAGAGAGAAAGAAAGGGAGAAGAGGAGAATGTAAGAAAGACGAGGAACGACCGAGGAGGTTAGACGATGGCGGGCGCCACTAACTACTGTTGTTTGACGACGAGACCGAGGCCATCTTTAGCACGAACGTCTCAGTGTGCTCTATATGCTTTTGCTTTGCTATACTGTAGATTAGGGGGGGGTGGGGGTGTGAATGTTATCGCTCCCACCTCTCTCGCGACCGCGGGGTTTTAATATCTTAACCTTTAACGGACGATTCGCTCTTAACTGCGCTCTCGAGGTGGACTGTTTATTTTCGAGTTGAAAGGTTGATTCGATGATTTATTCATACCTACTATTTCGTTGAAATTCTGCCTGTTACGAAGTTATCCCACGAAAACTGCTCTTTTTTGCACTTATTCGTTGCTTCATTTTGAATCGCTTGATCTGCAAAGTTGCAACTGCTACAGTCACGTGATTTTCCTTTGTCCACCACCTTTGTACGACCACACCAATCGAAACCGTCAATGACATTTGAATTTTTGAACTTTTGATCTTTGAAGATGACTAAAGGGAAAAGTTAGAGTGTGCATATCTAACTCTCAGACTGTTTTGTTTTTCATTTTTTTTTCAAAAACTGGAGAAAAGTACATTTTATACCATACGATAAACAAACGAAAGTTTAATTGAACATTGATTGTTTCTATCAAAATGAAAAACAATTGAAAAACAAACGTATATGAAATATTTTCTTTCTAGAATTAATTTTATAATTTTAAATAACTTTTTTTATTGTAATATATAAAAGAAATAATGTACACAATACATCTATTACATAGTTGCATAAATTATAAAAAAATTTCAACTATAATTATTTCATTTTGCAGAGTATTTTGATTTGAATACTCTAACTGTATTGTCAGCTCCTCCAGATACCAAAAACTTTGGGTTTGACCAGTTACAAGTCATTACTTTGTCTTCATGTCCAGTGAGGTCAAATAGTGGAGCTTTTGGACTGCAAATAAAATACGAAGTTTAATTGTATTTTTTAAGTTTAATTGTTAATGATAAATAAGTAATTTATAAGTTAGCTAAAAACCTTCGTGTGTCCCACAATTTGACAGTATTATCATATGCACCAGACATAAAGAGATGTTCTTCAGTTGTAGACCAACGAACAGACTGTACCCATTGTGTATGTGAGGTAAACACAGATTTGACCACAGCACCTTCTACACAATGCGAAAATATTTCAATTGTAAAATAATACGAAAATATTTATATAATTACGCAGATGGTAAAATGCATACCTGTTGAACGTGGATCATATAATCTTACATGTTTATCTGCTAATGCTGTAACAACTGTCCTAGATAGACCTGAATAATCAACATCAAAGAAACTTTTATTGCCCATTATTTCATGTTTAATTCCTCCTAACTCAGTGTCCCAAATTTTCAATGTGTGGTCCCAAGAGGATGTTATTATTTCGGTCTTATCAGACCAAACTACCCCACTTATAGCTTCCTTATGAGCTTTCATGGTTCTTAAGGGTGCCTAAAATTTATTATAAAGTATAAAATTAGATTTAAAAAATAGCATATTAGTATGTGAAATATTTTTCATTACAGTACTTACTCTTGTTTTACTACATTCAGTCTTTTTTCTTTTTGATACAGATTCACCATCTTCATTTTCATCTTGCAAAGCTAAAAAATAATAAAAACATCATCATAAAATTGTTGTTCAAATTTTGTAAATTATTGTTCTTCAATACTTACAAGTTGACCAAATTTTCAACATTGTGTCCCAAGAACCAGTCGCCATCAGATTGCTGGTGGTATTCACTCCAACAGCTTCCAAACCACGTTCATGCCCTTTACAAATGTGAATACTTTCCACAGAATTATTCTCAACATTCCATTTCCATAAGATTGCAGTTTGATCGTGTGATGCACTGTAATATTTAAATATAACATCATATTGAGTGATAATTAAAATACAACAATTAAAACATTGCATATGAGTAAATACCTTACAAAAGTTCCTATTTCACCATCTAACGATATCCATGCTACTGCTTTTATAGGTGAAGTATGTCCTGGGATAGTTAAGTGATGTTTTCCTTTTGCTGTCCAAAGATGTAGAGTATTATCGTAACATCCACTTAGAATCCTAAAATAGTGTTTAAATTATCAAACTGTAAAAGTACACGAATAAAAAAGTATCTTATTAAAAATAAATTGTATCATGTAAAAATACCATTTTTCACATACTGCAACTGCAGATACCCAATCATCATGTATGAGGCAGTCTTGAGGTTCTGGAGGAGGATGTTTTATAATATACTCCACATTGATTACTTCTTCTACTGACACTCCTCTTTCTGCAATATGCTCAGCTAAAGAGGTTCTTAAGAATTCAGAACATACCAGAAAATCAAATTCAATTTCATGACTGACACCATTTGGTTCTGCAAGAAAATATTAAAAGTCAGAGCTTTTATTCAAATACAATGATATCCTTTGACAGAATTATTTACCCTCTAAAAGTTTATTCACAAGTGCATTCAACTCGGATGCAATCAATGTGGCAGGCACTGAGTGAGGAGTATCTGGAACAGCATACCTAAAACAAATATCATTATTAAGCATTAGTTAGATTTGCGCTCACAAAAATATTATCTTTCATAAGCCTTTTAAAAAGAACAAAAATGATTTACAACATAACCTATCAAATTGAGTAAACCAATATATTGCTCTACAAAAAAGTATTTGTCAAAAATATATACGGTGACTGTTCGATGAAAATAAAATAAATTATCCATTTGTTGAACTTATTGTCATACAAAAACTCTTATATTCAAAATATCAGCAACGATAACTTTATGAGGATAACCTTTGTTACAATTGCGATAAATGCAATCGAAAACACTTACTGCTGTTGTTTTGTAACAAAACGAATTTGAATTTGTGGTGCATCACTATCTGTGCTTTTACTAGCCATTTTGACGATTCAAAAACTTGTTAAATAATACTTTATAACCCCACATGAAACGTGTTTGTAAACCGTATATTGATACATGCGGTTTCAAGTCAACTCTACAACGATACCGGTTGAACGTTTTCGAGGAAGAGATACTAACACAGCGGGCTATGAGTACAAAAAGGACAGAATGCGCGCGCGCAAGCTCCATTGCTTAAGAATATACAATAAGCCTTCGTAGGCACACACACATAATTGCGCAGTGTTGTTGCGCAAATGTGCGCGCATGTCGTAGTGACGATTGTCAATCGCGTCAGCTGTTCAATTTTTGAGGTTATGTTGAATATGTTATAATTGTAATTTTTTTCAATTTATCGATGTTTACAACGGGAAATGTCCTCCGAGTCGGAAAAGGCGAACAGTCGCACGCTACTTGAGTTGAAAAAACACATAAAAGCTGACGCTAAAACTCATATTCAAAGCTGCTTGATTCGCGTCAAAGAGAACCAACAATGTTGCAAGCGCTTCATCAAGGCTGGTGGTCTCAAACTCCTAGTTCACCTTTTACGTTATCAAGATCAAAAGGTCATCAATGCCGCACTCAGTATCCTTGCCAATGTCTGTCTGAATTCGGACGTGCGGCAGCAGGTGAATGTTAATTTGCTCAAATTCGTTCATTCTTTGTCATTGATGAACACGTATGTGCTTAGCAGAAGCTCTATATCTATATATTATACGTGTGTTTATATATTGCCCCATTATGTCATCCATTGGTTTGTCTATTGGAAATTTTGTTATATCCTTTGTAATTGATTGGAAAATGTTTTTGTTTTAGATGGAAACAACTAATATTGTGTCTTATACATTGTGGATTTTAAATAATCTTGAAGTAGGTGACACTTTGCATTGTCGAGCTTGCAGACTCATTAGTAATCTGTCAGACAGCAGTTCGTACGCCAAAGCATTCTACGATGCAGGTGCTATTCAATCTTTGAACTATGTCTTGCGCACAAAAGCTAATCCTCAAACTTATTTGATGGCCATTAGAGCAATAAGGTTCATTCATAATCTATTATCCAAAAAATTGTGTATAAAAAATCGGACAACATTTTGTTATTAAATGTTTTATTTTTAATGTTTAGAAACATCTGGAGTATGTATGATGGCAGTTGCAAAAAAATTATGGAGAGTGGAATTATCAAATCGATAACGTCAATTTTTATTAATGCTGGAAAGAAAACTGAACCTAAGTACATGGATTTAGTAGAAGCTTGTATGAAAGCAATGTTAGTTTTTCTGAATGGTTCTAATAATGAATGTGCTAATCAAATGATAGGAGAGAAGAAAGAAGGCTTCAGAACTCTAGTAAAATTTTACGAAGCTCAAAATAAATTAGCAATCAAGTGTGTGTATTATTTAGCCATAATACCAGAATGCAGACCTCCACTTGGGGACTGCGACGCTGTCGAGGCGACAGTACTTCTTGTAAAAAGCTGTTCGTTTTATTTAAAAGAAATCATAGCTAGTCTCTGTTTGTTTTGTCGTGAAGCGGTTAATCGGATTCGAATTCGTTACTGTTACGGTTTGCAAGTAATCCTTGATATTCTCAAAAAAGAAGATCACGAAAAATATCACCCATTGTTGTTACATGGTCTAGCGCAATTCGTTTGTGACGACGAAAGCATTTTAATTATGGTGAAGAATGGCCTGCTCGATATTTTGACCAACAAATTACAGAAAATGTCCATTGAGTTGCCTGACGATGCGGATGAAAGAGCAACGCCAAAAAAACGCACGGCAGACCGATCGCCGAATAGAAAAGTAGATGTAAAATATAATAAAACCAGTTCGGGAAGGTGATAAAAACCATATCTTATAATTTTGAAGATCAACTTATTTGACACTTATTCAATTGACGCAACGTTCATTTTTTTTATGTTTTATTTCAGGTTTAGCTTGGATTATCCACAAGATGATTGGAGCCCGAAAAGTACGAGAAGCGATTCGCTGACACCACCAAGTACACCGCCCATGAAATTATTGGGTGACGTTCAAGATAACGACGATGTCGCTGAAGAAAATTACAGCCCCGTGTGCAGTGATAACGAGTGGGATGATCAAGGTATTTCCATTGAGAACCTAAAAAAATCAATTTTTTTTCAAACATTTTACTAACGCTAAGAGACATTTCAATAGAACCGCAAGAAGAAGTTGAATCGCTTAAGAGTTTTTCTTCGGCCACAATCGAAGTCGAAGAAGCTCAAGAGAAAATTTCTAAAACCGAATTGAATAAACACATCAATGCGTGGACCCTCGTATTACTTAGTAAACTAAGCTACTCGGACGATCCGATTGACAGGCTCGCCGATCCAGCTACGATTGGACCACTTGCTACTTACGTAAGATTAGCGAAGAATCAAAAAGCTTCGCGAATACTCGTTAGGATAGTCAAGTAAGCTTCTACATTGATGAGCGCTTTTTCATTGCATCAAAGTTCAAATCGTTAAACTCATGTTTCTTTCTATTATTTGTCTCTAGAAACAAAGCCTACTTGATGCCGCTAATCAAGCAAGGATTTGTCTTTGAGGTGCAGAATCTGAGTGGTCACGAGCAGTATACTCGGCAACTGTGCACACTAGCTGAAACAGGCGGCGCAGTGGGTGAGCTTTCATCGATTCTATTGAGAGGTCAAGAGACTCATCGTTCCGTGATCGCCGTGTCAATACCCTTTCTCATAAAATCCAAAGATCTTCTTCGTCAACTGCTAAAAAATAATGGCGGTCTGACGGTCATTTTCGAGGTGCTGTCCGATAGTGAGCATAGTCTACACAAAGAGGCTATCTGGTCTATTTGTCAACTGGCCGACTCGCTAGACGTGCGAAGTGACGGTATCGATAAAAGCCAGTCTTCTGAGAATAGTCTCATTTATCACGATATTAATGTGGTGAGTACACGTATTTGTTTGTATGGAATTTATTTATTTTTCGTATACCTTTCGATACTGCTCGCGGCATCTCTATCTTTAAAAAGACGCCACGATTATCTATTTTTCGTTTTCCAGCATGGCATAGAGAACCACGTAAAACCTTCAACCGTAACGTTTGAGTTGGACGACGGCACAACCGTGGACGCTTGTCGTCGACTACTTTGTCAACGATCCGAGGCTTTTTCAGCTATGCTCGAAGGAAACTTTTCCGAATCTGGCAAACGATGTGTCAAGTTACGGAACACCTCTAGGGAGGGTCTAAATACTCTTCTTCTCGCTGCGAATGGTTCGGACTTTGACAATCGTACGATAGAGTCCTTACTCGACGCAGTCGTTCTTGCTGACAAATTTCTAATGGCCGACGTCTCGGAGTTACTCACCGAAAGCTCGATCTCCAAACTCAACTACGAAAACTGTTGCCGAGCTTGGTCGTGGGCACGGAATAACCAGTGCCACGATTTGAAGCTTTGTTGCGTGAAAAGCTTTCTTACGAGAAATATGACTAGAATCGAAAGAGTAAGGGCTTTCAAAGAGTTTTCTACGTGCGAAAATTTCAATGAGTTTTTAGATGAAATCAGGGCTATTATCAACAATGTGCTCGTACAGCGTTGAAAGGATTTCCAGGTACGACATTAAATAAGGATTAAAGGGAACGGTTATCGTGCACTCTCATAAGTTAACAAATTCGTGTATAAATTTGAACGGAGAGTAAAGCAATTTTAATCATCAAAACTGGATAGTAGTTTGTTCAAACTTGGAAGAAGTTAACGATTTTTGCATAATTTTAGAAAGAAATCAAGAGAGCCTTGTTAGTTTACTCAAACTTTTCGTATGATCAAGGGTCACAACTGCGACTTGCGACATGAATGGCGAAAACGCGGCACTATGTACACGACAGCATCGGGTATATAGATCTTCAATATCGATTATATATAATAGTCACAGAATATGTATATAGGACTCTTTTGACACCTTCATTGAGACGTGAGTTCATGTACATTTTATAAATATGGAGTTTTATTATAAGTCGTAAATTTAACTTTGAGTATGATTGAATAAAAATAATCTTATATTTATTTCAACTGAAGTTTGACTCCAATTCATGAGACTTTTTCAGAGTTAAACAATTGATGTAAAATTATACATTGTCTTATGATGTCCCATTGTCGATTAAAGCTCTTGTAATTATGTTTTGAAGTGGGTAAGTTGATCGCTAAAATTTACAGATAACAAAGTGAAAATAAGTTGAATGTACATTACAGCACGATATGTACGTCGTTGAATTTTTCGTTGAAAATTGTGAGCGAATTTACTTAAAAACAGAAGAGCTTTATTTTATAGGTTTCTAAACGACGTTTTGTTCCACATGACTTACAGGTTAATAAATATTTCATTGCATTAAACCTTCAAACATTTCGTAACGCTCTCGATATATATTAAATACATATTTTTTTAATAAAATATCAGCTTATTTGAAGTCGTACTAATATTTACAACATATGTTACAAAATAACGTAACCTTTCAAATTATAATATTTGTGCATTAATATATTTTTTAGAGATAAAAATAATCTTAAACTTTAATTGTTGCTCCTATTCACGTTATAAGTCATTTTTCAAACAAATTGTGGATTCAAGTGAAAGGTCTAATCGAAAGAGGCTTATTTTAAATTTTGGATTTGTTAATAATTATTTTTGTTGTGAATTTACATTCTTCAAATGTGAAAATAACATTGTACGAATGTATCGATAATGCTATAGTTCATAATATTAATCTTATCAGCCTGAGATAATTTTCTAAATATCGTCCAGTAAATGCAATTTATTTATGTCGATATTCCCACTGTGCATAATAAAAGAAAATATCAAACATTTGTACATAATCTGAGGCCATATCACACGGCCGCATTATTAATCAATTGAGTTTTCAAATAATTTTTTAACGATGGCGATGATGATATTCTTGCCATTCCTAAATTGTAATGTTCTTGGTTGTATCAACGTAATTAAAATAGTTTTATACACGTTTCAACGGTAGACAAAAATAGACATAGAAAACAAAAATTACTCTACTTGTACATCTCCTTTGAAACAAATTGTTTGTAATATTTAAACGTATATCACGAATAATAAAATTTACATAAAAATTGTACGTCGCTTATTTCAAGCCCTCTAAGTAATGATCGACTGAAATCACTTTACTTCAATAATAGATTGAAAGTTATTTGCAATTTACATTTGAAATTGTCTTAATTTCACAAAAAATCCATTTGAAACTGATAATCGCAAAATGTGAGGTATAGTGACTTTAGCACATTTTTCTAAACACCTGTATTTTCTGTATTGGAAAAATTATCCCCTCGTCTTGATGAACCAATGAATAACATAATTAGCTTTTCGATTATCTCAAAAAATTCAAATGTAACTTCTTATTTTTAACAGCCACATTATAAAACAATCTCTCAAAAATATACTACTATAATTAAAATGTCTTCTTAGGTTTAAATGAACCATCGATATATATTAGAAACGCGCATTGAGCATTGAAATAACAATAAACTCCTACAAGTATATAAAACGTGAAAGCTACGAAAATTCGCGTTCTCAAAAAACGCAGCTCTCTAATTGACAAGCATTGCACATAGCGAATGTAAAATTTCTCAATAACGACATTGTTAACCCCTGTCTGTGAGGTGTATTTGCAATGGTTTTGAGGGAGCAGATATCATCCTCAATTTCATCGTGATCTCATCTTTGTTTAGGCAGCTTATTTTGAAATGATTGAGAATCTGTCGAATAAAAAGAGTGGTTTATTCCTTATCGTAAAAAAGGAACAACATGGATAAAAGCCACAAACGTATGAGAAACAAACAAGTATACCTCGGCCATCGTAAGAGACATCTGCGTTTCGGCGAGCTTTCTTCCAACGCAACTCCTCACACCCATAGCAAACGGAAGTGTCGCGCTCGGATTGATCACAGCCGCGTATTCGCCTTTATCGTTGCGTAGCCATCGTTCAGGTAAAAATTCTTGAGCTCTAGGGAAGTTTGCTTCGTCTCGACCACAAGAATACAGCGAAACGACCACAAGCTCCTGGAAGCGTATTAAACGTGAAGATCGTTTAATTGTACAGAGAGAACACTGAAAATACGCGCGCGCGTCTACGGAGATACTCACACCCTTGTAAGCCGGATAACCGTCCAACAAAGTATCCTGTGGTAAAATTCTCGATATGAATGGCGCGGTGGGATACAACCTTAAGGACTCTTTAATCGCACCTTTCAGTAATGATTGCGAAACGATTTCTGCTTCGGACAGTCCCTGCAGGGCTTTGTGGATTTTTTCTTGAGCCTGAAGGTTGCTTGCCATCAGGAATAGTAGCCATTGCATTGAATATGCTGTCTAAAAATAAATTCGGTTAAAAATACTGCCATTTCTTGTCGTAGAAAGCGACTCATTGCCTTTATGCCAACGAACAAAAGAGGACAAAACATATTCGTTCTCTTGTGGACGTTGCTTGTGTTCTCATTGATACCAATTACAACTGTTTTTGCTAAACTCGATTCTTGTTTGCGAACAAAAGTTAATCAAAAGAACACGCTAATTTACCGAATTTATTTGATCTCTAAGTTCATCAGTCGTTCAAAAAAAGTTACAGTTTTTACGCGGGAAACTTACTCACCGTATCACCAGCAGCGAGAATAAGATCTACAATGATCCTCTTCAATTTATCGCCATTGATGCCATCGGCAATCATACGATGTATAAGTCCATCCTCGATATCCTCCAACCGCTCCATTTGCTCGACGAATCGATCAACGGTGCTAAATGCGTAATCCGCGGTGGCAGCAAAACCACGCCAAGAAGGTAAATTCATACGCATTGCGAGGCGAGCTGACATTCGCGATAGATGTACCGAATGCTCGAAAATACGACTTAAGCTCCGGGATAATATCTCCAGCTCCGAGATTATGCTGCGTTTGTAAGTGACCCATGATTTACCTACTAATGTTGCTAGTACGACTGTCGGTGAGGATTTTCACGATGGAAAAATAACACGAGAACGAACATTATTGAAAATAAATACGAACAAAAGTGATTTTGAAGGATGCAACGGGAAGGTAATTCGATTAAATAGAATACAATAAAAATGGATAATCTGTTATGATAATAATTGATAATCGAATGGTCATACTTTTGAACTAAATGACAAGTGATTGGAGGCACGATAACAGTTTGATCAACGAGCAATCGATCACTGGCCAATAAACTTATCAAAGTTGACCCAAATACACAAACTAATCATATCAAGTCAAAGAATAAAACAAAAATTACCTTCAATTGACCACTGGTACAGTTGATTCTCAAGATCTGGCACAATTCGATCGTTGTTTGTGTAGCTCTTCCACTTTTGCACGAGATCCTCCGCTGCTTCTTGGCATGATTTTCCCCCCAATACACTCGAGCCCGGGACTAACATTATTTTATTAAGTATCCGCCGATAATGCAACCACTCCTGACCATCCCTGAGGGACAAAACAAACCGTGTATTGTGTTACCATCTATCGTTACTTCGTTTATCCTATAAATCGTTCCTATAAGAGTTATCGAGACGATAAAGGCGTGTTTGATTTTTCGAAACAGACAAACTACTCTGTCAAAAGACGTACGTCGCGTATGAATTATTTTATCTTTACGAGGGATGACACGAAAAAGAAAACAAAGACAAAAGCTCCGAGAAAAACACAGACAAACTATTCGTAACTGCTTCTAAAATAAACGCAAACTTTGCGTTCGTACAAAGCTCCTCGATAAATTACACGGGCGCGCGCGCCCGCTCACAATGCACTGTGCATTTCGTTTAAACGAAGCTCAATTGAGACGATAAAAAATACGAGACACAAGAGAGACGAATAAAGAAGCCCGATGCATGTTTTGCAATTGTTTAATATTAATAAAAACCCTCGTCGTCGCGCTAGCTGTTCAATTCAGGAAGTCGCCTTTCACGCGCAATCGTTTTCTTTCGTAATCTATACGCGTACATCGACTTGGTATATCCGTGCAGTATTATTATATTATTTGCACTCCGTTACCCATGCACAAGATAACGCTAACGCTACAGTATTGCGTATTCGTGCCATCGATTTTTGTCGGTATACTTGATTAAACACCGATGTACGTAAGGAGTATCAATTCACCGATATCGATGACTAATTATCAGTCATTAACGAACGCGTGGAACAAGTTACGAGTGCGTTCACTCGAGGCGCCGGTGATTCCATTTTGATTCGTTGTAACGACAATGACAAAATGATGCACGGAAGTGGATAACTGCCGCAAATCTTACTCGATCGTAGTCTATTTTGGGAAGCGGGCGCTACGCCGAAAAATCAACGAGTCATCGGTTTAGTCACCAATAAAACATCTCAAACGGATGTGAAATTTGTCCGATCGGATATCTCCGGTAATATAGGATCCGTAATTTAACTGCCGCGAATCTATCTACCGCCAACTAGAAACGGACAATTTAGCCAAACTTTAATGAAGCTATTACAGCAGATATTTTTAACAACGCCTTATGCTTCCCATTTGCTGAAATGTCACTTGTTAAAAAAACCAATACGTAACAACGAAAAGCCACGATACTCACATAAACAACAATCCTCTCTTCCGATTCCTCGTCCGATTATAAAGTAGCCAAGCATCCGGCAAAAAGTGTTGGGGTGTCGGTCCCTCGATTCTGAATAACTCTCGAATAGCTTTGGGCGAGCAAACGAAGATAGCTTTGGTCGGTCCAACTCGTCCACGAAACAATGGCCCGTACTTGCGATGTTTTTCGTCTACGTACTCGTGCAATCGTTTGCCTTGTTCCGAGTCGAGAATCGAAGCGATAGCACCGAATATAGGCAATCCTCGGCAATCGGGCATGTCGGCGAGATTTGATACCGTTGGCCTCGTCACCAAATTCGACAGTTTGCTAATGCGGTGCATTGTGCCTTTTGCTACCTGACGTATAATATCCAATCAATTTTCATGTCGGAACTGTTCCTTTTGTTCCACGCAGTAACAGCGTTCCCGGGAACTTTGTGACTGTACCGCCTATGCTCTAAAGACCGTGAACAAACAGCGCGAAACGTTTGATAGGTCGCGATCAAAATAAACGGCAGTCTCGATGGGTAAGTGCGAGTAAGTGCGATTTCGAAGAAACTTCGCAGGAGAAGTCAAAGCTTTCGATACATCGTTGAGTGAGCGGCTACGTAACGTTCGAATATAAATATCGTTAAACGTTGAAAAGCAACAACTTAGAGCAGGCGCTAGCGTTAATGTGTTATTATTGCTGTAGTTTGCAACTCGACGTCATGCTCTAGAAAGATTACTCGCACAAAGGGCATTGATGCCCATCTTCCGAGTTTTCATCCAGCAATTATCCAAGTTTATCGTGAGAACTGCACTGTTTACATCGTCATTGTATTTACATACCCGATCTGCAGAGTTAGCACGACGATAAGATAAATATTCGTTGCATTTGGCAAAGCGAAAGATATCGAAGCGGAGCGTTTCGTTCAATTGCACGATAATAACGTCTTTCTCGCTAAGTAATTAGCCGTGTGTTATTCTTTATTGTAAGCTTTACTCGTTATTACCAGTAGCAACAGAGTCTAATTATGAAACATTTCGCGCCATGCGCTTATTGTTTGCTCGTTTAAATTTTAAATCCGCTTATCAATGCGCAGCCGATACACGCTAAATAACTCAACCGCTGTCATTTTTTAACGTTAATCTCATGTATCGGTTAATGGCTGTTGTTTCACGTACGTTGCCGATTGGACTTTCGTTCGTTGAACGTTATGCAACGTTTATTCGACGTAACATTTTATTCGTGAGATTTAATTAGTTTATATTTGTATCGCGGCTCGCAAGCACACGGCGAATCCAATTCTTTGAAAAACGTTAGGTTAATACGCGAATTAATACTGGCAACGTAATCAAACGTACCAACAAAGTAACCGTTCGCGTCCTATCGGATCATCAGTTTCGTTCGCTGAATTTTAGAGTTCTCGACCACACGGACGTATAAATATATCGCGGTATGTTTCATCACAACACTTGAAATCGAAATTTAATCCGCTTTCCAAAAAGTGTCCAGCGCCACGTTGAAGGAAAAGGGAACGACGTAGTGTTTGGCAAAAATACGTCTTACGTTCTAAAATTTTGCAAACTCTTCAACGTACTCGAGACATCGTACACCACAATGCGATCTTTTTACGTATAAGCAAAGCTGAAGCAATTCGTTTTCGACGAATCCGCAAACGCGTAAAATGCAAACTGCGAAAAGAAGAAAAAAGCTCACCTACGGGTGTACAGGAGCGACTGTGGACGCTGAGAGGAGCAGCAGCCTCGTGCAGTGGTTAACAGCAACGAAGGTACCTCGGCGTTTGTTTTCATCTTCTTATCACGTAGCCGGCCATCATCATCAGTGCGACTGCAGTGCCGCGCAACGTTATCACGATCACGACGCGGCATGCATCCTCGATGTGTCCATACTCCTCGTTAAAGTCTGCAACAAATAATGAAATTCGCAATACTGAGATCTTGGAATTCGACGAAATGCGGTTTTTTTTTAGTTTGGTGAATTTGTACCGAGTATGTACCGAGCGACGAAAAATTTCAAGGAGTGGTAACGTATTTGCTATCGGCGTTTAGATTTCCAAACGATTGCGAAATAGGCAACCGCTGAACACCTGTGCCAAGTGTCCCTCAAGCGTGAAAAATTATTTTCTAAAGCTCTTTCTCTCGCTATTCAATCATTTCGTAGTCGTTAATTTTTGTTTGAAACGTGTTTGATTTTCATTCTGCTTCGGACAAGTTGAGCGACCTTAGTCGAAGTATCGATTTAGAAATGTAATAGAAATGTAAATTTTTTGTTTGTCGAAATAATATACTTGAATCTTTGAGAATTACCGTGAACCTAACGAAGGTCGTATAAATACGTATTTTTTGGCGCATTTGACATTGAAACTTAAGACCGAGTACAAATGAAAATGAACTCCATCTGAATAAACTGACACTCGCAACTTTTTCCATCGCGTGTGAAGCATACTTTATACCCGCTGACGACGTACACGACCCGCGCTCTTTTACAACTAAAATGTATATAAAGCGTATCACCCGATAAGTCGACACGTCAAAATATCGACATCGAAACGATGGTTCAAGATTTTACAATCGTTCGACAGCTTCGTATCACACTGTAAGAGTTTTGTTCTCGTTGTTTGCCTTGTTCGAAATGTTGACGAGCCACGAGAAAAATCAAACGAAGCAAAAGTACAAAAAGAAACAAAAAAACAAACGCCCCTGCGTGGGAAAGGGCTTATTCGAGATGTACGCGCGTTTTTAAAGTGCATTGCGCATAAACCGTTATGATGATTTCCGCGGCGATCTCGAGGAAGAGAGGAAGTCCCGTGGGAAGAAAGAAAGAGAAAGAGAGAAGTCTTTTAACGTTTCTTCGAATGCCGTATCGCCAGGCGCGAGGTTTGCTGACTGACAATTATTTCGAGGCTTCTTCGCACCACAGAGTGCTCTGTTATTTCACCTTCTCGAATTTTCAGTTTAGTGCAAAATAATTATTTTTAATAAGGTGTATTCCCAATATTAGTTTAGCTCGTCTACCCAACTGAGCCGTTTCGCACGTATACACTTAATTATAGCAGCTTTTGGAAATTAATAATACCGAACAAAAAAAACCAAGCGTAAATCAAAGTTTAATTTGAGCAAGTACAGGTCCTCGACGATCGTAACAAAAATGAAATATTACGTGAAATAGTAATCTCTGTCAAATTAACCATATACAGCTAGAGTGCCCTTAATTGCGCTAGAAATTGGTTGGCAACGAATATTTTA
This sequence comes from Chouioia cunea, assembly GCA_030064505.1. Classification (NCBI taxonomy): domain Eukaryota; kingdom Metazoa; phylum Arthropoda; class Insecta; order Hymenoptera; family Eulophidae; genus Chouioia; species Chouioia cunea. The sequence continues at coordinate 9,787,210 of JAOPFQ010000001.1, read as the reverse complement.
CGCAATAACGGACATTTTCCAAAGTGTAACCTGTTGCACTTTAGTGGCACTTTTCATTGTCGAGTCTACATAAATTCGCGCCAGTGCAATAAAGCTTCGAATAGCCGCGACTAGGTACCTATTCGCGACAAAAAAGAGAAGCACCCACGTTGATTTCGGGGCGCAGGGCCAATAGCTTTTTTCGACGTCATCGAGATAACGATAAAAATAACGCGATCAACAATAATGGTTGGCTTTCCGATTGAAAACTACCGAAATCTGATCCAATTAGCGTTTGTTGTACAGGTGGAGAATAAACAAGTGTTCCGTCATCGTTGTCCAGATAAAAAGACGAGCTCGATTCGAATTTGCTTTCGTCGGGGGATGATCAAGCCTCGGTGACGAACCGATGATTTATGATCGTGACTTTGTGCCACAATGGTTTCAAATTGATAAATATCAGAGTCGTCGCCAAGGTGGCTTTTCACACCTCGTCGATCTATGTTTTTAATTAAGCGTCAACCTAACTTTAATGCGCATAAATTATCAATTGAAGGAAAATTCGCACTTGTAGCATGCGTCGAAAAACCTTGATGCCTTATTATTTATCGTTCAAAGTATTCAACGACAAAAAATGTACTAATTGTTCACGCGGATAAAAATAGTATTGGATGTTGATTTTCCATTCGGATAAAAAAGTTACACTAGAGTAATAGTTGCAAGTTGTATAATTTTGTATAACAAGAGCGTGAAATTAATTCGTTATTTTACCGTAAAATGTTCATAATCGTACTTACTTCCAATCGTTAATCACCGATAACAAAGTAAACAAAATGATCCAACTTAAAAGATGACTGAAACGCCAAACAGCTACAGCGCTGATCAACTATAGCAATGTTTTTAAAAACAAATCTGTTTTCTATGGATCGAACGTAAAAACGCCGAGTATCTTGTAATAACTTACATAAAAGAAATTTAAAGAGGCGCACTTTCTCTCCCTATCAATCTTATTGGAATTTGGTGGATCTAAGCAGAGACTCGATCGCGCTCCCACGCGGCCCCGAGAGACACTGAGTCGCATCACAACTATAAACCTCGCGCGGACTACCGACCACAAGAGAAGGAATGAAAGAAAGAGAGAGAGAGAGAGAGAGAGAGAGAGAAAAGAGAGGAGGTTCCCTTTCTATCGCCGGTATATGCGATGCTGGTAAATACTCCACGGTCAGGGTCGTCCTCGCGCCTCACGAGGTTCTTGCCTTCCTTGCGCCACAGAGAAAAAGATAGAGAGAGAAAGAGAGAGAGAGAGAGAGAGAGAGAGAGCAGTGGAGTCCTATCGCGCGATCCTATCTATAGGCTTAAACTTAGACTCAAGAATGCTAATAATAATGTTTTAGTCGACGTTTACGTCGTCAAGACGAGGAGATATATTGTGGAATTCTGTGAGGAAAGCATAGCCTTTGAGAATTCCAAATTATCATTTTCTTAGGAAAATGAAACATAGGAAAACATTAAGTAAAATCTATGTGGGTGTCCCTTCCTATCACTCGACAGAGCTTACGTGTAGACTAAGTGGTAACGCACAGGCTCATTTTCTCCAAATCGTTTGGTATGCTGCGTTTCGGCATCTTCAGTGTGTTTTTAATAATCATTCGAAAACATTCTTCGAGATAATAAGCTTTCCGTTCTACATGCGTTGTGAACAATTAATCAATCATAAAGATTAATTTGTTTTTTAGGCTTGGAGAAGCACAAATGAAATAGAAATCAATTGCGTTGGTCGCAAAAAAATGTGAAAGCTGGAGTAACTCATTTTGTTCTGTATCTCACGCGACAAATGCTTGTACGCATTTAACTTTTTTTTTTTATCGCGTTGTAGGCTCATCGGTTGATTCTTAATTTGATCCGCAATACAACAAGAACGATTACCTTGACTTTCTGGGTCGTTTGACTTTTTCTGTTTGTATCCGATGATTTTCTAACGAAACACCGTGGCGTCACGGTCAAATATGAGGTACTCTAACGATTATGCAATGTGAAATTAGGACACGTCATTGGGTGTTGGATCATTTCCTTTTCATTAAGTATGTATGTTGATATTTTTTTGCAAATTTTATTTTATCCATTAATTTTAATTTAGTAAATGTATAAGATAAGTTTAAAAATCGAATAATGTATTACGGTGAAGACGTGGAAAAAAACCTACAATAATAAAATCATCGTCATACTGAAATGGTACGGAAACGAAATAACAGTTGAATTAATAACGAAAGAAAAAGTGGAAACGTAATCCTTCTAATTCTTGTCGGACAAGTCATTGCGTGGACCTTGAACCTTGAAATATGTTATCTAACTATGAAAATTCGCAACCTTGCTTACATCGACGAATCGTTAGACATTTGATAATATAGTAAAACACGCGTACCTCGGGATATGATAATTTAACGACGATTTGTGTTTGATTTTGCACGACGCAACAATTTTTTTGTCCGTAGCGTATACTTTCATTAGAGCAGCGTTAATCGAAGCTCACTTGCTCGTTTGAAGGAGCGAATTAATGATAAAATACGACAGGGGTATACATCGTGATATCTGCGAAACCACTATTTTTATAGGTCAAGTGTAGTTTCGCGATATTTGTTAAAATGTCATGCGTCAATTTACTCGAGTGTACTTAGCGACTACTTTATCAAATATTTAAGCGTATTAATCGCTAAAAAATCAGCCATTTTACGCGTTTGAATTTGGCAAAATATCAAGCGAAATATCGATTTGATTCTTAGTAGCGCGAAAAGCGGACGAGTAGTTTTTCTTGAAATTTTACTGCGCGTCTGTAACATGGATCGTCGTTATATTTTTCGTTGAATCGGCAGCAATCAGAGTTCGCTTTACTTACATGACGTAATTAAGTAATATCGAACGGTATTATTGTTTAACCTTTGTTCTGGAAAACAGAATCCTGTGCCGTATGGATAACTGCTTGATTAATGTACGAATAATTTATGTATTTTTTATTTCATATTAACCTCTAATTATAGTCTGTACAGAGTGGCAACGTATCTTGTTTACTAACATCTTTCCACAAATCCATGAATTTCACAGGCATGAGTAATCATTCTTATAAATCCATGAATTTCGCAGGCATGAGTAATAATTGTTTAGTGTCTACAAATTTAAAAACGAACAAAACAACGTTAATGTATAATAATTACCAACATTATTCAGTACGTTAACAAGTTGACTACGTTGTACTGGACAATTTTGACGTTGCCATTCCATTTATCGAACAATAGTCGTTTAGAATGACACCTTTGTAAAAAAATAATAATATTTAAGTATTAAAAAGTGCCACGTACCCAGAAAAGAGATACTTTATCACAACATTTCGTTGATCAAAAAAAAAAGAAAGTGACTCAATGAATATTATTATTCGAAGCCCATTTACATTTGGACATTGGCGCTTAACTGTAAAGCGCTCATCCGCGCGCACAGTGCCGTATCTACAATAACTTCTGAATTAGCAAATAGCCTCGCACGCGTGTCGCAAGTAAAACAAGCAAATTAATAAAAATATTAGCACGCTAATCAAAAATGATAACATCAGTCCAGCTGTGTTTAGGTAGCACGTAATGTCACTTGACTTGGCAGTGGCACCACTCCAAAATAATATCTTGGCCAGCGCGATCGATATTACGATACCACGTCTATATAAACCAGCTCGTTTTCCTTGCGCGGCTTTTTCATTTACAATTTCACGTTCCCGACAGCTGCGCACTTTAATCCAGTGGCGCTTTTAACGACGAGGCGCACCAGTGCAATTTTCGCGCGCATTCACGCACTTTTCTTACGAGAGAGGTGAGATAACGATAGATAGAGTGAAGAGAAAAAAAAACAGTTCCTCTGCAACATGGACACCGACGTGGAGAGTTGTCTTAAAGATTGGAACGACCTGCAGGGCGACTACAAAGAACTCGAGGTCAGTTGCCACTTCAATTTTTGCTTGTGTGGATTTACGGTCGGTCGATCACCGTCTGAAGGTTATGAATGATAGTTTTCAAATTTTCCGAGGTGTTCTAGTTCTGATAAGGCCGTTGATTTGGATGGTCGAAAGTAACTTAAAAAAATACTCAGCTGGAGATAAGATGTTATCATAGAAAATTTCGAGAACCAATGTCGACGAATAGCTTTCCAGAAAAATCTCGATTTATTTGCTCATATGCCTAACCTTACCGTCGTGATGACCTTTCACCTTTTGTAAACACTCTGCTCGACTGTTGCCGAATTTAGAGATTGAATTTTTCATTATCACGTATTTGCACATCTTTTCTTTCTTTATATAACCCGCAAGTTGTCATTAAATACAAACGATGAATGAAAATGCCCCAAGTATTTATCTGCTCAACTTTTGAACTGATTTTGGAATTTGATTGTTTTTGTTGTAGGCACTGAGTAGAACATATTTAGCTAAACTAGAGGAAGTAGGAGAATTACAGAAAAAATGTGTGAATGGAATCAATCATCAAAAGTATCGTATGGGAGTTATAAAAAAAACATTGAAACAGTAAGTTTTACGGAATTATTACCATTAATGTGAGTATGTTGAATTTTTATACGATTCATTTTTATCACAGACTTCATGCAAGCAATACGAGGAAAACCTTAGACAAGGATATGTTAAGGAGAGAACAGCAATTACATGAAATTGAACAAACTTTGCCTAAACCTAATGGCACTTATCTTTCAATTATATTAGGTAGTGTTAATGTCTCTATATTAAATAAAAATGACAAGTGAGTATAATTTTTAGAATGCTTCAAATTATTCCTTCAATAAATAACCACAGGCTAATCGTTTCAAACTTTATTTTTTCAGATTCAAGTACAAAGATGAATATGAGAAATTCAAACTTATCCTATCTGGGATTGGTTTCATTCTTTCAGTAATTAACTTATTTACTAATATTAGGTAAATGTCGTTGACTTAAAATGATTGAAACTAGTATTGACATGTTAACACATGAGTGTTAATTTAATCATTTGAATTATAGGACATTGGAGTTGAGCTTCATGTTTCTACTAGTCTGGTATTATTGTACTTTGACGATACGAGAAAGTATACTTAAAGTCAATGGATCTAGAATCAAAGGTTGGTGGCGTTTCCATCATTTTCTGTCCACTGTTGTAGCAGGTGTACTGTTAGTTTGGCCAAATACTGGGCCATGGTATGCATTCCGTTACCAGTTTATGTGGTTTAATGTTTATATAAGTAAGTATATTTAAGCTTTTAAATGAGCAAATATTTTACATGACATGTAACAATTAACTCATAAATTATTTTGTTATGACATGAAAAAAAACACGAATTTGTAGAAATAATAATGCAATTTTGAGAGTCAATTTTTTTATTTAAATTTGATAGTTTTGTTTTAACATCTTATAGACAAGTACAATTTGATTATTTTTACAATAGTCTATGTATATGTACATACGTGTTAATCTAAGTATACATTTTTTACAGGCATAGTCCAATATTTACAATTCCGTTATCAAAGCGGTGTACTTTATCGTCTAAAAGCACTTGGTGAAAGACACAACATGGACATAACAATTGAAGGCTTCCATTCTTGGATGTGGCGAGGATTGTCTTTTCTTTTCCCTTTTTTGTTTTTCGGATACTTCTTTCAACTCTATAATGCCTATGTGCTCTTCAAACTCACGTGGCATCCTGAAGCTACTTGGCATGTACCAGTATTGAGTCTGATGTTTTTGGTGCTGTTCTTAGGAAACGTGACAACGACGATAATGGTTATACCACAAAAAATGCGATCACGAGTTATGGATCATTTCAACTTTAGTGCTAAGACGACACATAAAAAAGACGAAAAACCAGAGGAAAAGCCTAAAGAAGACGATGCTAAAACAAGTAAAAGTGATTGAATGAAAGCCTAATCAACTATTAGTTGCCGAAATTATTAAGTGATAAATTCATTTTTCTAAACAACTGAATAATGTAACAGCCTCTATTTCTAAAAATTATGAAATTATTTATTTCATACCATGATTAATCACTATTTTGACACTCGACATTCAAAAGTAAAAAATTACTTTTGTTTAACGCTCAATTTCATTGCTCTATTGCAAACAATTTATTTGGATTTAAAAATGTATGAAAAAAAAAATGTTTTTTCATCAATTTTTTCTATTAAAAAACCACGTTAATGTGATCGTGGTAATTCGCTCAAAAAACATTTACAAATATTGATAAATCACGCTGGAAGATTGGCACACGTCCAAATATTACCGGTTCCAATAGCCATCAGGTTGAACAATGTGAACCGTAAAAATATACAAAAGTGCTGGTGTCGCATGTAACGACTATTCTTGTTTAAGAACCTTTCGATGAAATTATTTGCTGTTAAATAGAGGGACAGGTGTTTTTAGCCTACTTATAACTAATCGCTAGTTCGGACGCTTGTCGCCTGAACACGTGGGAGTAATTAAGGTTTATTCGAATTCCCATCTAGTCCAATACTCTAGCTCTATATTTACATGCATACACGTATATCGTCACGCACAAGATTCTTGTAGAATCATCGCCATGCATCATTCCAATAGAGGGCTGAGGAAAATTAGTACACACTCGCGAATATGGGCAACGTGTTTAACAGTCAAGGCGCAAAGACCAAGTTAAAACACGTACGTGCGAGAAAAGAAAGATATATTGGCATAACTGCTAATTTATTATTTTTTCATAAAAATTGAAAAAGAAACCTTTCGCACTGAAGCTTCATTGCTCCTTTTTTTAAAGACTTGTTCTCTCAATTTACTCATTAGTTTGTTTCTAATTTTGGTAAATAATTTTTACACTTTTTTAGAGATTTATTAGTTGAGAATCTTTCAAGTGGGAATGTTGTTTTTCAATTTTTAACTTGCATGAGTATGTCACTTATTATAATAGGTTTTTAATGATTCTTTGCATAGCATGTGATTGTAAATGATTTTGTTTGATTTTATTGTACTACACACAATTATAAATAAAAGAGTTGTTTGTTTACACGATAAACATTATTGTAGCATTTCTTTAGCTGTAGTTATAAATTATACCGACAAACTACTACTAACAACAGTGTGGAACAAAAATAAAATACGCTTTTTCTGCCTTTCAATCTGTATTAAATCGCATCAACAAACGTTGATCGTACTTTAGGTTATTACTATAAGACTTATTTTTAGAATTTCACAATAATTTTTGCGTTGTATAATGCATCTTAAATTTCTGTACTTTACACTGGTTTTCACAACAAATAATAACAATAATAAGTAGATAAATACAAACAAAAAATGACCCAAAAACTAAAATACGATAATTCTCCGTGAAATTGTTTTTGAATATGAATTGTGAATTATTTTTATACAAACAAGACACTAGTTTTGTTTCGTGATTGTAACTTGAATACCGTCGAATAAATAAAAAAGAAATAAAATAAAATTGTATTTTTATCTAGTAGTCGTTCATTGAAGCCTGAAGGAAAAAGAATTGTAACGATGCGTTATTAAATCATAGAATAAAAATGTGTATGCCATTTTGTGATAAAAATAAATGGAATTATTTGTTTGCTTAAGTTCAATTTTTCAGTTGTTTTATAGATTAGATATCTAACAGACCTTTCCGAAATCTAATTAGATCATGCGCAACACCGTGGGCGAACATTTTTAAGATTTCATTGTTACCATTGAAAATGTTGTTTACCGTTTGACTTGATTCTTAATTATAATTAAAAAAAAACAAATTCTTATCGACGGTCTAAACAACAGCTAAAATCTCATATTGAGTTTATACACTATTATGAATTAACAAGCACACTATAGTTATAAGCTATCTACGTACGTTACTGCGTTTCATACACATACACTCACGCGTAGAGCTTGAAAAACGTCAACGCTACAGTATGGTAAAGGCGGCGGCGGCGGCGGCGTTTGCCAGTGGATATTATACTTACGACGTTCGTAGACGTACATCGTTCGTTCTTCGCGACTAGTAGATCGTACGGTATTGTACTTATTTTTCTAACGCGAAACGACAAACGAATAGTTATAAAGATGCCGGTGCACATATCGTGGCCTGTCATTGTGGCTACTGTTCATCCGAATATTGGTGGTTGGCTAGGTGGTATCGTCACAAGAAATAATATCAATCCTTGGTACCAAGTAAGAATATTTGTTATCGCTTGTTTTCCTTGTTTTATATGTAATACTGACTTGTGTGTACTCGGGTGACTTGCTCTTTTGCCTTACTACAATTTTCTTTTCATTTTGTTTGTTGCTAATTGGGGAATTATCGATCGACTAGTATGTTTTGCGTGTAAAATGTTTGTGTAATTTTATTTATTAGACATCTTAATTATGCATTTCTCCGAGTTTGGCTGAATTTCGCGAAATTTAATTCAAATAGAACAGATTTCTCAAAGTTGCGCAACGTCAATATATCGATCTATTTGAAATAGCATTTAAATACCACTCTCGATTTAATTTTCTTCGTGATTTTAATCTTAAAAAAAACAAATAAAAAACTGTTTAGCAATCCTAATTCTGATGCGATAATCGAAAGTACGTCAATTTCATACATCGTAATTGCTTTGTAGTCGTTAAAAAAACCAACGTGGACACCACCGAATTGGACTTTCGGGCCTGTGTGGACCGGTATATACTGCTCCATGGGTTATGCCTCGCACCTGGTCTTACGTGATAGCGGTAGCTGGGAAAAAGCTGCACTGCCACTCTCGATTTACGGAGCTAACTTGGCCCTCAACTGGGCTTGGACTCCGATTTTCTTTGGGGCGCATAAAATCAAATGGGTAGGCAATAATAACTTAGCGAATTATGGAATTAAAACGATAAATAAGGACCAGTGTCATGTTTGTTAATAACAAATAGTGATACTGTGGAAAAAGTTACGAACTTAGCATTGTATACCATTGATTATACCCAAAGTCATGTGCCTCAATTAATTATTACATAACTCGTGCTACAGGCGCTGTACGATATAATTGCCCTTTGGAGTACAACAGTTGCAATGGCTGTGGTATTCTACAAAGTTAACACCACGGCTGGACTGTTAATAATGCCTTATTTCGCTTGGAATACGCTTGCAACTGCTCTCAACTACGTTCTATATAGGGACAACGAACTGGATAGCTCATCGTCGGTAGTCAAGGACAAGAAGAATTAAAAGGTTAAAAAGTCTACGTAGCTTAGAAGATACTTATTTTTACGTAATTGTTAAGCTTTATTGAACAATAAGTTTCATACGTACCGATCACTCACCCACCCACCCCCTCCCCACTCTTCGCTTTTGTACTACATTAGCTCGTGTAATGTGTAAAAATAAAAAGAATTTTAGCACTGATGTCAGAACAAACAAGCCTTTTTCATTTGTTTTTTTTTCGTACGCGTATTTATTCATCAATATGAAATAAAGGTTGAATAAAACATTTGCAATACGATACAACATATTATTTATATATATTTATGTATATGTATAATAATTCAAATGTCACTATGCGTATCTTCGGTCGATAAATCATATACACATTAATAAAAAAAATAATTTGGGTTATACGTCGCTCGTTTTGTGATTCATGATTTCTTCTCTCGACTTTCATTATGATAACGATATTCTGTCGTATTTATATTTAAAAAGATAGCATAAATCGAATGCAAGATGGGGTCGGGTAGGAAATTGCACTCCGACGCTAAGATTTGTCCCAAGCGCTACGTTGGATCGGTTGCATAGATGTAGCCCTGCTGTTGCAGCACATATAAGCGTTTCTCAACTGCATCTTTATCTGAAAAGATATCACGGTTTTGTTATAATTAAAAAAAACATTGATCTTTGTATCGAACGATTCGATAGGCAAAGAACAGGTAAACAATGTAGTTGCTTACATTTGATAAGAAGTTCTCTGTCTTGACTATGACTAACGTGTTGCGATAGTGAGTGCAGTAAAATTTGCGCCGTGTGATACCTTTGGAAACATTGAGCGGGATTGCCGAATAATTCGTCGAGCGCTGCTGACTGGCACTGAAATACAGATTAGTCTTAATTATCCAGCACGAACAATTTAGATTTGGGGACATGAAAATCGAGTTTTAATAATTACCATTTGTATAGCATGATTATAAAGTATTTTGTCTGCAGTAGCTCCAGTCTGTCGAAGCAACCCCGAACTATTTAACTGCTTACATTCTGTCAGACATGCTTTGAACTTATCGTTCATTGTACTCACAACTGAAAATGATAGACGATTTATGAAAGTTAAAAATGACGATATAACGAACGAACTTACGATAAGAATATACAATGTTTATTTCATAAATTGGCGGCAAACCAAGATCACCAAAAATATTCCAAAACCAATACTTACCGTCTTTGACATTGGAAGTTGGCTGCAGTCGGCCTGCCTTTAGCTGCTGCGTCGCCATACTCAATCCGGAGCTAAGCCACTGAAGCGCCCTGACCAGCAGAATTACTTGTTCCGCCTTTCTCCGCATAGCAGCATTGGTTGGTTGCTGTAGTTGTGGTTGTTGTTGTGGTTGCTGCTGCTGTTGTTGTTGCTCAATTCCGACCAAAGGTGCAGCTCCCAATGGTCCAGCTCGGGTTCTCGCGACTTCGCAGACGCACTCGCTCAGGGCAACGACAAAGTTAAGTTTAGCCAGAATCTCATTGTGCTCTCGCTCGAGAAGTGTTTCTTCCGGCAATTCAGGTGCGATGAATGTCAATGGTCGTTTTTCTTCCGAATTGATAGACGTCAAATCCGGGAACAGGTTGTGAAAGCCACCTGCCTCTGCGTTTGCCAGAAGTTCTTCTTTTACGTTAATCGTCGGCATCGAGAGGACACACAATGATCACACAAACGAACAGACAGACATTAGCGAGATCGGATGCGCGCGTGAGTGCATGATTGATAAGAGAGTGCGGAAGTGTGCGTGGTGCATTAGAAATTAAGGCCTCGGTTTGTTATCGTTGCAATTGGGATTTCGTCAAACATTTGCGTAAATGGTTACTCGCAACCTTATAGTACAAACAAGCTTTACGGATCACTGGCAAATGTTATCAATTACATAATAATCTTTTACAACGCATTGGCATAATCAACACACGTAAACTTCGGTTTATTACAGTGAAAGCTTACATCGAACAGATAGATATCGACGTTACTTCAGATTTCAAAAATCATCAATAGCGAAGCAAAAAACGCTATAAAAAACGCACAACTCCAAGATATACTTCGAAAAGTAAACTTACCCGAAATCTCCGGCAGAGTAACAGCTCTCGTGCCGAATGGAATGATCGGAGATTGCCTCATGGTATTGTTATTATCCTGGAGTGCTTTGACGGTAGGCGAGCCAAGAACTGCGAGTGGTCCAGAGAGCAAAGGCGAAGAAGCGCTATTTTGTCCGGATGAGCGGCGTAAAGGTGAAGTGCCGCATGATGTAAGTGTATTCTTCGTCATTGGGCTTACTTGCCAGGAATTAGGTGGCGGTGGAGTCTCGCTCAATCTGCACAGAATAATTTCGCGTCATTCAAGCGGCTTTATTTTTATTCCAAAAGTCTCCGTCACTTTCGCGCAATCCAAAATCCAATTCGTTCTTTTTTATTTAGGAATACTTGAAAATATATTATTTGCCGTTGTACATGAAATAGGATTTCAGCATACGACAAACATGTCGAAATAATGTCTATGTATACTTTATTCTAAATATACCGTTGCTAATTGAGCGGTCAAATCATCGATTGCGTTTAGATTACATTAATTATAAGAGATTTTAAAAAAGCAGCGTTCATTTGCTGAACGCTGATGTTAAAAAATAAGCGTACAACGCAAATAGCATTTACAGTCGCGAGTCGTCGATGACGTACGCTTCTTCTCAAAGGAGAAAGAAAAGCAATTTTAGATCATTTGAACTGACCTTCTGTTCGGCGGAGTACCAATGACAAATTGTACGCTTGGCGGACTTAGCGATCCAATATCAACAGTGGCATGATTGCGACGAGCATCATTGCTGCGTCTCATTGTGATGGGTTGGCTACGAGGTACGCACGTACCCGAACGATTAGACGCGCCACTCGAATAAGCTGCCTGACCGAAGCTACGTTGTGTTGGCACAGGAATCGGTTCGGAAATCGGCAGCGAACATGGCCTCGATGGTGACACTGTTGCCTCGCGGCTATTCTGCTTCGTGTACCTATTATAACATTGACGAGAGTTTACTTTAGTCTCAACCAGTTGGCTGATTCGGAAGCTTTATTCAGACTGCATCGCGTGCTACTGCTGCTGATGCTAGTACTAATTAAACACGTGGCGTTTGGCAGACGGAAAGTGTAAAATTCGCGTAGGTGTTTTACACGTTTTCTTTGCATATGTAGTATTCTGAGGTAATGCAGTGCTTGATGTGTCGTTTCAATCAATATTTATGCTTTGAAAACAATCGTTATCTCATTAGCAACTGTTTAAACGGCTAATCCCCATCGAAAGAAATAGATAAAGATACTTTAACTTTAAATTACTATCGGATAAACTAAAACTAATCTGAACATTTTTATAATAACATCTTATCTCGTTGCAGCAGAAATATTTTAGTGTACTTTATTCTTTGACATATGCAATATATCAAAAAAGAATGATAGATTGGACCGAAAAATAAATTGTAGCAGAATACTCACTTTACAGGTATTGGGGATGGATTATTATCCATATCGCTACTAACGTCACTAGGCACTAGTACAAAATCATCTTCAGGGCTGGAACATGGACTGTTGGTTTCCTGTCTGGTATCGCATGCTATATTTTCAGCTGCAATCATTGTCGTTGTCGGCGGCGGAGATAAGGAAAGTTCTGAGGGGCTTGAACTACGCGGACCTTGCAGGAATGAGTGATTAAAAAATACATCAAAGGGCATTCGCTCCCGGGCATTACGCATCAGCAATCCCATTAAAAGATTTGACAATTCCAAAGAGGTTCCTGGTGGAATTCTATAACGAATGAAATTATCATCAGAATGTCGTAGGCTCGTAACAAATCGATTACAATTCCAATATATAACAAGACTCACTTGGGCTCTAACGTGACATTTTTCTCATAAATTGCTTTCAAAGCCTGAGGTGAGTGTGCCTGGAATGGAGCTTTTCCAGTCAGACATTGGAAAACTATGGTTCCTAAAGACCAAAGATCAGCCTTTGCGTCGTATTGCTGAGACATGATAACTTCTGGGGCCATGTACATGGGAGAACCACATAGGGTTGCAGCCATAACACCATCTTGTAAAAATCGTGCAAAACCAAAGTCAGCTACAACAAAATAGTTTTTTTTATTAGTACTATTTTATAATCAGTTTAAAAGAAGCTGCCAATTCTTTATAAGTGTACTTACCAATTTTTAAAGTAATTTGATGAGGTTGAGGGCATTGTTTACCACAGTTGTGACTGAGTAAAATATTCTGCGGTTTGAGATCTCTATGAACTATACCTTTGGCATGTAATGCTTTCATTGCACCAGCCAACTGCTTTAGGAATACTCTGATGGTATCTTCTGATAATGTTCCTTTTGCTATAGACACAAATCATCAATTGGTTCCAAATATTTTCAAATTTAAAATAACAAAAAGATTTATATAATTGTAAGCTTACCAGCTAGATAATCTGCAAGATCACCACCATTGCAATATTCCATAACAAGGAAGACATTAAGATTAGATTCCTACAAATGAACGATTAATTACGTCAGCTCTTCAAATGATTAAAATTAAATTTACAAGATTGCATTTTACCAACCTTACAATCCAATAGGGCAACCACATTTTCATGATGTAATTCTGTTAATTCCTGTTAATAAAAATACAAATGTTAAGTAATCTTGAATGAGTATAAAAGATATTTTAAAAAAAGGAATAAAAAATCATGTTCAATTGGTCCTTACCTTTAGAATCTTTATTTCCTTGCCAAGTAAATTTTGAGATTTAGCTAAATTTTTCTTTGTTATACTTTTGATGGCAACTACAAAATTATTTGTCTGTAAACAGAAGAAGATATTTCAAAAAACAAACCAGGATATCAACTATATATATACACCAAAACTGATTATAATTCACTTGTTGTGCTTGATTACAATTGTTAGAACACACGGCAAAAATAATTTAAATTAGAGACTTACCTTACGATGTCTGCCCCTAAAGACCACGGCGAAGGCACCATGACCAATGAGGTCCTTGGTGTTGTATTCGTAATCTCCTACGACTTCCATGTTGGTTTACAAGCAAGCTCTTTCTCTCTCTTTCTCCCACTCTCTCTCTCTCTCTCTCTCTCTCTCTCTCTTCCTTCTTTCACTCGCGACGATAACAACAACAACAGCAATCTTTCGTCATACCTTTAACAATAAACTCTATCACCGGCGCGTGCTGCATCGGATACACCAATGTAGAACTCAGAGGGCAAAAGAGGATCGATAAACAACCGCGGAGTACACAATCACGCACTTCAGAAGCAAAAGAGAGTTTGAGAGCGAATGAAATTTCGTCAAATAAAGAGCATAGATATCGCCTGGCGTCGATGTACGACGAAGACATTCACCACTGTGTTGGCTCCATGGTCGTGCACTACATCTTGAACACAGACGCATTAAATGGCAACGATGGCGTCGGAAAACTTTTCTCAACTGAGACCTACTGTATATCTACTGCGTTGCCACTACTCTGCTGCGCTGCTCTTACATCTATGAGAGGAAAAGCAAAGCGGGAGAAAAGTCGAGATTGTCGCGCATGCGTTCACCGATTTGTGCATCCGAGCTCAGATCCGTACTACTTATGAAGTTCTTTTCGACTAACAATGCATCATATAATGGCCACAATTGAAAAATATTTACAAATTCTAAGTACTGATATATTTTTTCTGGTATATAATTTTGAAGGAATATGTCGCTTCGATGGAATATATCAATGCAACAAGTAATTTGAGGCAATTATGCTACAGCTCAGAGTTCCATTAACTCCAGAACCGCCCCTGGCCCATTTTATAGTGAAAACAAGGAAAAAGAAGCCAACTGCATACTTGCCATGCTATAGACAGAGACAGAGATACGGCGTAGAACTGTCAGAATTGCGTATGTGTAAGTAGCGCACGCGCGTTAATATCATCTAAGTGCCACTGGGAAGTAGAAAGAAAGAAAAAAAGAACACAAGCATAGAACATACTGCATAGGAGGGATTTAAACACGTGCGTACATACATATATATACACATACGTACTGAGTACAAGAATTTTTTCACGCGTGTGCTTATTATTAGAGATAAGAGGAATCTATTGGCATCTATTTACGTCGGTATTAACCTGTCACTATATTTTTCCTAATTGTTTGGGTTTAATTATTACGATTTATAAATTATTATCTTACAGTAGATTTCAACCAAAGCATTCGCATTTTTTTCGCAATTTGAAATATTTTCTTCAAATTTATGACAATTAGTTTACAAGATAAAATTATATTTAATTTTTCCATGTTTAAAAGTAGTCTTATTCGTCGTTGTCTTTGTATGCTATTTATAAGTTTGAAATTCAGCGCGATCTGTGAAACGCCATCTTGTTCTGTTTTTTAGAAACAGCTGATCAACAATGCACCACATGCTCGTGTTGAACGAACTGAGCTGAGTGAGTGTGTAACGTGTACTGTGCAGACGGTAGCTTGAAAATGTCAATCTAAAAATGCATTTGTTAGTTTTATTTAATTAAAAATATGATGTGATATATCGTTATTGCAAACTGTTGTGTAAGTTATTACGCGAGTGTACATAAACTATTACATTAAAAGCAATGGAAGTGTAAGTAAGATATTTGAATTCATGCAAAAGTTGTTGAGGTATTATGTAAATTATGACAATATCTTTGTAGGTTGAACGATTGTGCCGCTTATCTTAGTAATTATGAGGTATTGGACATTTTAAAAAGTATTAAATCAAGTAAAAAGCAAAAGGGACAAAATCAGCTGGCAACAATAACATATCAAACGATCAAATACTTGGAAGATACACCTTGTGCTAAACAATCTCCAGAGAAAATAGATGCATTTTTGAAGGCTTTAGAACCTTTTAAGTTGACAAAGGGTGAAAAACTAACCTTATTAAATCAATGCCCTAAGACTGATATAGAAATACAACTGGTAATTGATTTGAGTAATCTAACGATGTAAGAGTCGTAGAACAAACTAAGATTTTACAATAGTTTCTGAATTTTTTTTCTAGATTGTTGAAGAGAGTGAAGAGCGACTGTCGGAAGAAGAAGTTCAATCGCTTTTACAAGTGATTGCCGAACATTTGGATCCTGAGGAAGAACAAGGAATGCAAGATAGTTGACACGTTTTTAAAAGAATGTTGTATTTAACCTTATTTTTATATACATAAGTCTATAATAAACATCCATTGACATAATATTGTTATGAAATAGTCTTGTGTAGAAATTGTTTTATTGACTTATTATCTTTTTTGATCGCCAAGGTCATCTATCAAATCTTCATCAATCTATAATGACAATTGTTTTCATGAATCAGTTGTAAATTATAAAATATTAAAGTAATAATTGACTAAATTACCTGAGGCCATTTTTCTGGAATAACATCAAACAAATCATCCTTGACATCACCTTGTATCACAATTTCATCCTCTCCAGTCACACTAGATCCACAAGCAAATTTACTACCAAAAAATTTCGCAGCTACTTTCAAGTCAATATCTGTATAAAAAAATGTAAAAATTAACATATCTAAGATTATAACTTGAATGTGTCATTAATTTAACGTTATTTTTACTTACCAAACGTGCTCAGACCAGTTACTACCGTAACAGATTTTTTCTTTCCTCTCGGAGCTCTGGAAACTGTGACTAATTTTTGTACCTCTTCTTTTTTCTTTGTCTTCAGTATACCTTTTCCTCCTCTCTTTTGTCTTTTCTTTTCATCTTCGGTACTACCAGCTTCTGTGCCAGCATCATCCACTGGAAAAGTAAAAAATTATTAGCGATATAACTTGTTTTCCTTTATCACTTTGAGCATCTCTTACCTAATTTGACTTTCTCAAATTCAGAGGGTAAATTTTTTTCTAACCACTCTTTACACTTAGGATAATCTGGATAATATTCACAGTACTGCAAAAGAGTTTTAATTAATCATAGTATACAAGATTAGTTGTTTATTTATTTTTGAAGTAGCCATTGACTAAGAAATTCAACTTACCTCAATGGGCAGTGAACAATGTCCACAGTATTGTACTTTTACTGGATAAACAACGTTTGGATCAGGACCAACGCGGAGCTCTGCTTGATTTTCTTGTTTTAATTGTTTTTCATCTTCAGTTGACATTTTCACAAAATCTAACCTGTGGATTGAAACGACAAGATTACTTGTAAAATTGCACAATTAATATTAAAACGAAGAGTCACATTTTGTCACAAAACGATGAACCGTTTTTTTTTACAATAGTTATAGAAATATTTTATTTTACAGAATTGTAAAATACACGTACTCAAAAGTTGTATCCGCTTTATGAGGTTATGGACAGTTTGTACAACTATATATCTACTGCTCCCGGCAATCCCGGCGAGTCGTTCAGCTAGAGATACAAATCCCAGGTCCTAGAAATTGGTTCTGCGCTTGCTCGCCAGTTTTCATGTAATTATTAAGTATTAAGTTATTTATTCTTATTTTCACTTCTATATGCACATTTTTAACAAGAGCGCACTTGAATAACAACAACGAATATTCTAATACTAAAATATTTTGTTTTTGTTATGTACTTTAAACTTTCAAAAAATATTACCTCTTTATTATTAATGTGACGATTGTATTACGCAGAAAAACTTTCTTTTAAAATTTTACGTTATTCAAGGCCAATATTTTATCAAGTTTTGCCAAATTCGAACGCTCATAATTTATTGAAAATTACAAAAATAATACATTTCTCTTTTCCGCTAATTTTGTTGCTAGCATACAGACTTATAATTTTATATTATTATTACCATTAGAATTTGTAAAATCAGTGTTATTTATTTATTTTTCAATCAGCTTTATAAACATCAGTATTATAATGGTAATTGTAAATCTTAATTAATTTCCTTAAATTCCAAGTTGGATATTTTAAAAATATATTATCAGTACTTGCGCATTCAAGTAAAAATGCTTTGAGCAAGCATATAAATTTACGTGTGAGAGCATAACTTTATAACAATCAATTGTGAATTAAAAAAAATCTGCACGCGTTAACTAAGATAATCAATTATCCATAAAAATTCAAGAATTTTCATAGACAGAAACGACATTTTAAAATATAGCGCCATAAAGCGCAAGCACTACTGTAATCTCTAGCCAATCAGCTACGATTCTCGTGATTGGTCCTAGCGGAAGAGATCGAGTCGCAGGTAATCAGCGCGGGCACGTGGTGCTCGCTATGCGCGCGCGCGTTGAGTCAAGGAGAGAGAGAAAGAGAATCGAGCTCCTCGATTCGGTTGGGTCGCGAGAGACGAACGTCGTCGCATCAGGGAGACAAGAAATAGTTGCAGTGCTGCAATCGTCGTCGTCGCTGCTGCTGCCAGTGTGAGAGATAAAAAAAACGTGATTACAGAAATTTACAGGGATCAAAAGAGAGAAAAAGAGAGAGATAGAAATCAATTGTGTCTGCAAGAAGGAATAAAATCGTGGTGCAGTTTTTCAGTGTCCGAATAATTTAAAAAAAAAACAAAAATCAAGCGATGGCACTAGGCTCGCAAGTTGAGGCGGTGCAGCAGGACGAGACAACGAGTAAAGTACAGCTTCGAAATAACAGTGGCAGCTCATCGGCTGACGGTGAGTTTATTCAAATATGAATTGAGATCGAGGGTTCTTACATTTTTCACGTCGAGTGTTATGTCACGGAAAATCCGGGCCGCGAGGGAACGAGCGAGGTTAAGGGTACGAGCGGTCGTTACGTAACTCGCTTCGGAGCTCTTCGGCCAAACGAGTGTGCGCCTCGTATATAGATACCTTTATATATATATATATATACCTTCGCACGTGCTTGCCGGCTACGTCGATGGCTGATGAGAGAAGCAATGAACCGGCGATAAATAGGATAGAGATACGTGTAATTTGTAAAATATATATTTACGATTCCGTACAACCCAGTTTTAAAATGTTGCTATTTTTCAATAATCAAATTGACTACGTATGCGTATGCATGTGGTTCTGTGCTCGAGTATGTGTGTGAGTGCGTGTGTGTGTGTGTGTGTGTGTGTGTCGAAACTAATTCGTCTAGTTCGATAGGTGAAAATCGACCACACGCGAGAGATAGAGATAGATTCTTATGTAACGCGACTGTACGAGTAGGAAAAAACGTGGTCCCATGCAGTGTTTGTGCTTGATATTAGTACGCTACGTTTCTATTGGTCCGAGAATTCCACAATATCGTGGACGTATGAGAAACTGAATTGATGTTTTTTGGTCCATTAACATTCCAAATATCGAGAATAACGTGCTAAATGAATTACGTACACGCAATTAACCGTGAACGTAGGTCTCGTGCAACGATCTTAAATTGTTGTGTAATAATCATAATAGTTGACGTAACTTTCGTAATCGTTCAAAGTCCAAGTTTGCAAGCTCGTTATTTTAACGGTATCGAATCCACGTCAATTATATTTATCGATACCTTCGACGATAACGTTATAGAGCTTTAAGTCGAGCAAACGTTGAAGAAAAAAAAGTCGTGCTGTAAGTCACTCACGTGGCCTTGCTTTAATTTTCCTCGAAATCGCTTTTACTCGTGAATGAAATGTCGTATTTCAATGATAGACGCAAGCACGTCACTTTTCAACGCCGAATATTCGAGCTTTATAAATAATATTGCATCATACGTTCACGCCTTAGCGCCGTCTTCGTATATATTGCCAACGAGCAAAGTAAGCCAAGAATTAGATTTTACGTTTCCAAAGAGATTCATTGTGACTTTGCTTGTTGAGATGTACGATTGATCGTTGCACGAGACTAATTACAATTTGATTAGTGTCACGATGCGGTGCATCTAGATCGTTTTTTTTCCCCGTTGCGTTTGTTGAGCCGTGGAATGATATCTGACGTTTACGCGTGATTTAGTTGATCGATGTTAATTTTGCGTCACTTTGTGTTTTAGTCGTTGATCGTGCATTTCTACAATAAAATTAAAGTATAAGGGATTTTTTTTAGGGATGTCATTTTTAGTCGTCTAAATGAGTGTTTCTACAGAAAAAAATCGCAACGTTTACAGTGTTAAAAAAAACTGTGGCACGTTTAAACACTGTTGAAATAAAAGTTATGCGTATATTTGCTCGTTTTATTAACACGTAAGGAAGGCCTCGTCATAATTCAGTCTGATTTAACGCAAAACGGCCATTCGAACGACATTCGGTCTCGATATGTACCAAATTCATGTAATATTCAACGATATTCAAACGCATTACAAAACTATTTATATACCGAAAGTATATAATCGAGTCGCGTATTTAATATGTTGATTTATGTTATATTACCATCTCGATAAGTCTCGAAATGCCAAAGTAACCATAACGTATTACGCGTTGCTTATGTATAAAAAATCAACGCGCCACAACTGTAGCTTTTGCCATCGTCGTCGTCTTCTTCGGTGGCGTCGAGTGCACATACACCTATGCACGTATATACGTAAAGAAGAGAGAAAAAGAGTTCATAAGCATAGAGACCGCGAAGAGTCGTAGGAAATCGATAAACCTCTAGTACATATATACTTTGAAATTTAAGTTCGAACGTGGTCGTTTTCTGCCCCTTCCCCATCTTCCATCTCTATACATAGAAAAGTTCGTTGAAACTGACCATTGTTTTACTCGACACTATCGCTTCTGTTTGGTTGTCCAATAATTTTAAAAGCTATATCGTAATGTTGCTCGTCAACGTAAAACTTCATTATCGCGATGTATCGTAATTCATATAGGTATATATAACGTATCTTCGAGATAGATACTCGTGTAGTTGTTATCTGTGAAAACAGTGTGATAAGGTTCGACGATCAAGATGCGGGTATTTTTTAATGCAACAAAACTTTCCCGACGAGAAAGAACAAATAAGAACGGAGAAATTACATATTTTCGCCATCCGACCACGCGTGCGACGTTTTTACATAAGTGACGAAAAAAAATGACCACGTGTTGTCTCTCTGTCTCTCTCTCTCTCTCTTTTGTTTGCTTTACGTAATGCTATGCGACAACAAAATTTACCAACGACGCGTGTTATACGTACGTTCGTTCACCCAATACAATGCATCGTCATCATCATCATCATCACCATCATCGCCATCATCGCCATCAGAACACACTTCGTTTCAACGAAATCAGAGCGAGCCTACCTCTTGTGGCTTGACCTCATACGTATATATCGCATCCGCTGAGCTTGGGTGAAATAAATTAAGGGCACATGTTTGCTTACTGTACATTCAATGTTTGTGTCTCTCAAAGTCATCCGAGAGTAATTTATCTTTCGGAGATTCGGTTTTTCTTTATTTATCTATCGTTTCATTTGAAATGCATATCGTTTAAGATCCCCTTGTAACGAACGGTAAAAAGCACACGGAGAGAGAGAGAGAGTCGTATATCTTGTGTCTTTCTCGAATACTGCGTGGCATGTCTATAGGTATAGAGTGCATATTTTTATCGTCAAAAAACACGTGCATCTAGTATCTGGCGAGTTGTAGAGATGCCAAAGAAAGAGTAAAACAACCGTTCGATTGATTTGTTTACTTGAGCGCGTGCTCGAGCGGTTAATGGCTTTGGTCTCTCTCTCTTTTATTGTGAGCATTGCTGATTCTGTTAATTGACATCGTGTTACTCTATTTTGTTTTTTTCATCAACAGATACAAATTTGATGTATTCGCTTGTGACAATCAAAATGTGCAAATGATTCAAAAGAAAAATCATTGTTCGAACGGAATGTTTTACGCAAAACGCATTGTCTATCTTTAACTAAGGACTCGATCAAAGAAAAAAGAAACAACTCTATATTTTTTCAAGATTGCCCGGTAATTGTTGTAAGCAAACGAATAATGAAAGGAAAAAAAGAGAGATAATACGGAGGTTATCGGAACTGATGCTTCTTTTTATGCGCGTATTTGCGGCTTGCAACAAGAGTGAATGAGCGTATGTGAGGAAGAGAGAGAGAAATCACATTTGTAACGAAGTTGAATTGTTTTGCAATCATCGAACGATGGCTATCGGGGCCAAGTCGCATCGACAACGACGACGAAGCAAACGTAGTAATCGCTCTTTTTTCGTGTTTCTCTCCACGAAGGGCTGACCAATATCTTTGTTCCTCGGTTAATTATTAATAATAGTGCCTTTATTTTATTTCAAAGTCGCGTTTGCTTACGATGGCTTGCGCGGAAAAAGCAACATAAGTGTATTGGTCCAAAAGACGAATGTGAAAAAATCATAGGCTATCGTAGTGAATTAAAAGTAAGGAGTTTTATTACAATGTTTCGAGCCATCAACGCGAAAACTCTCATTAAGACAAAGACGCGAGACAGACGGACAGACAGACAAACAGACGCGCTTCGGAAGAGAGATAGACGAAAGAACGATGTATAATGTAGAGGAGATCGATGGAAATAGTACGGCATTCGAGAGTGCGCACTATTTACATTGTCGTCTATTTATAAGTTGCCGGCTTTCTTGTCTCTCTCTCTCTCTCTCTCTCTTTCTCTCCGAACGGTGTACACTAACACGCCGTATCGTGCGTTCTGTGAAAGTGCAAATCCATCTCTCCTAATTGAAAGTTTCTACCTTATTTGTCGCCTTTCAAGGGGTTTATTATTTACTTGCGAGTTCTTTGGACAGAAGGACGATGCCGTTTAAAATTGAAATTAAGGGCGCTGTGTTTGTATATACGTAATAATATTTACGAGGTAAAGGAATTTTGTTCGGAATCGTGAAAAATCGTTGGCAGTTCAATTACGGTGAACGTTCCAACAAAGAAATTATACTTTAAATATTTATCAAAAAGTTTTATCGAATGCTTTTTTATTTTTAAGAAGTCAGTGCGTCGTGCGTAGGCAAGGTACTAATTGAATTGCATCCCATTCTAGTTCCCGTAACAAAACAAAATGGAGAAAACGCCGGCAACGCGAGTAACTCGGTTGACAACGTTCTCGAAAAGGGCGAAGTCGAAGCTACCAAAGAGAGCGAGAAGGAGAACGACAAAGATGAACCCAACGGCAAGGATGACAAAGAAAACAAGGAAAAGAGCAAAGACAAGGATGCCGCAAACGAACAAGAAGTTGTTTTTATTCAAGACATGGGTTTCACCGTGAAAATCGCTAGTCCCGGTGCTGAGCCATTCGACATTCAAGTCTCGAGCATGGAACTCGTTCAGGTTGGTGGTGACTTTGTAGATAGCCATACATCATCTCGACGACGTCTGTTCGTTAAGTTTCGATGTATTCATTGGTAGCAAAACTAAAATAATCGTGTGGGTCTATTGGTAGTGAGCGAATGAACGACCATTTATTCACTATGGCCTTCGATCGATAAAAATCGATCTGTCCTATTACAGGAAATCCACCAGTTACTAATGGATCGCGAAGACACGTGTCACCGCACCTGTTTTTCTCTGCAATTGGATGGCAATACGCTTGACAATTTCGCTGAATTGAAGAATATCGAAGGCCTAAAGGAAGGCTCGGTTATCAAAGTTGTCGAGGAACCGTACACGATGCGCGAGGCGCGCATTCACGTTAGACACGTTCGCGATCTGCTGAAATCCGTCGACCCAGCCGACGCTTACAATGGAGTCGAATGTAGCAGTTTGTCGTTCCTTAACGTCGTGACCAATGGCGATATCCTCGAGAAAAAGAAGTCCAGAGCTGACTCGGTGGATTGTACGCCGCCCGATTACATTATCCCTGGGTGCAAGGACAGACCATTGTTACCGGTACAGCCACAGGCTAAGGAACAAAAGTGCCCGCCTTGTCTCAAGGTTGGTTGGTATCTATTGTTTAATTTTCATTCGACGTATCACGTATATTTCTGGAGTTGCAAGTCGATCCGATGTTCTCCAAAGTGCTAACGAGAAAAATGTTGGTTTAAAAATCAGCGTTAACACTGCTTCGATCGAACGATCTGGCCGAAGAAAAAAACTGACACGTGCTCTATTTCATTTATCGTTGACAAGATAAAGACGGGTTTTCGATCGTTTTGAAAATATTCGAAAGGTTTCGGTTTTATCCGAACGATGCGTGAAAACGGTGACTAGAAGATCAATCGTGTAATTTCACATTCACTTTTGTTCACTGAACAACCGCGTTACTTCAGTGCACCAATTACCGATCATCTTTAAGATTATGCTACTCTTGACGCTTGCGTTCTGTAGGTACTAACGACATCAGGTTGGAATCCACCGCCGGGTTACCGCAAATTGCACGGTGACCTGATGTACCTTCACGTCGTGACACTCGAAGACAAGCAGTACTATTTGACAGCATGTGCTCGCGGATTCTTCGTTAATCAATCGACGAAGGAAACGTTTAATCCGAAGCCCGCAGCACCTAGTCACCTCTGCCATAGCCTTATCGAGTTGTTGAATCAATTAAGTCCATCGTTCAAGCGTGGTTTTGCCGCAATGCAACGCCGCAGGACTCAGCGACATCCTTTTGAAAGGGTGGCTACACCGTATCAATTGTACGCATGGAGTGCCCCGCAGATTGAGCACACTATCGATGCGATACGTGCCGAGGATAGTAAGTATTGCGACAAGAAAAATGAAAGATTGTGTAATTTATTCCAAAATGATTCTGACGAATGGTATTTGACTTGTAGCGTTTTCGTCGAAGCTCGGTTACGAAGAACACATCCCTGGTCAAACAAGAGATTGGAACGAAGAGTTGCAAACGACACGAGAGTTACCACGGAAAAATCTGCCAGAAAGATTGCTGAGGGAACGCGCAATATTCAAGGTATTTTATTTGAATATTCATCGTACATTTGTTAGCGTTTGTTTTATTTGAAATTGCTCGTTTTCGACCGAACAAAATTGTACTTTTAGGTGCACAGTGATTTCGTAGCAGCAGCAACTCGTGGTGCCGTGGCTGTGATCGATGGCAACGTTATGGCTATCAATCCTGGCGAAGAACCGAAAATGCAAATGTTCATATGGAATAACATATTTTTCTCGCTTGGTTTCGACGTTCGCGATCATTACAAAGAACTCGGCGGGGACGCTGCTGCTTTCGTTGCCCCACGAAACGATCTTCAAGGTGTTCGAGTGTACGCTGCTGTTGATTTTCCTGGCCTTTATACTTTGGGAACTGTCGTGGTAGACTACAGGTAAATTTTTCTTATCTAATGATCAAGCAAAAATGATTAATGAAGTAATCGACATTTATAAATAATTTCTATTTTAGGGGATATCGTGTTACGGCGCAATCCATTATTCCAGGAATTTTGGAGCGCGAACAAGAGCAATCCGTAGTTTATGGATCTATAGATTTTGGAAAAACGGTTCTAACGCATCAAAAATATCTTGAGCTGGTAAATTGCAAGATATTTATTTGAAACAAATTAGTTGATGTTTATTGTTAACAGCGAAACTAAAATAAAGGCATTACATTTCAGCTGAATAAAGCTGGTCAACAACTGAAAATCCTCCCGCATAAAGTTATTAATGATGCAGATGAAGAAATAGAGCTTTGCAGCAGCGTTGAATGCAAGGGTATAATTGGAAACGATTCAAGACATTATGTATTGGATTTATTAAGAACCTCGCCTCCTGATGTTAACTTTTTGAAACGTATGTTTGCAAGATATTTTTGTGTTCGTCGTAAGATGTTCTCACGGTACTAAAAATAATATCCTTTTTATTATAGTTGAGGGAGTTGAATTAAGCAAAGAAGCACGAGCTCTTGGTTTTCCGGTAGAACATAAGCATAAATTAGCTTGCCTTCGCCAAGAATTGATCGACTCTTTTGTTGAATCAAGATACGTTCAATTTATTAAACATGCTGCCGTACATTTACAGCAATTGACTTCAGCTAAACGAAGTCAAAAGGAAAAGGAAAAGGAAATTTGCGCAAAGGTATGTCAATTAAATAAACAGTTATTTAGTCATTCATATACTAATGATAATATATTTTCACAGGAAGAGAAAAAAGAAGAGAAACAAGACGAGAAAAAAGATGAAAAGAAAGAGGATAACAAAGAAGAAAAGAAAGACGAGAAAGCTCCCGTTGACAGCAATAAAGAAGATTCGACTCCATCCTCTATTGAGGCTGATGAAGCCAAAAAAATTGTTGAAAGCATCACCGATTCGATTACAGGAGGAGAAAAACAAGAACGTAAGTGCAACAATTTTTCTGTAAAAAATATTACGCTGGCATTTGAAATGTTCTTTAACTAATATTTATTATTACAGTGGAAGAAAGTACAAAGGAAATCGTTCGCAGGGCAGCTAATGCAGTAGGCAGCCTGCGCGAAGCGGAGTTTGATATAAAGTTCAATCCAGATGTGTTTTCCCCAGGGGTTCGTCATCCAGATTCTACCGGACCAGCTTTAAAGAAACAGAGGCAACTTGTTATTGATGCTGCAGATTTCTTACTGACCGTCCAATTGCCTACCTTTGTACGTGTATTTTAAAAAAGTATGTTAGAGGCAAATAATACTATTTCAATATTAATGTTTTTATTAAAGATTCGAGAATGTTTGGATCATACGCCAGCTGCTATGGATGGCAGTACTTTGGTGGAAGCGTTACACGGACGAGGAATAAATGTACGATACCTCGGTAAACTAGCAGCTATGCTCGCAGCAGTTCCTCAACTTCAGTATCTCTATCGTATTGCTGTTTCTGAATTGATACTGAGATCGGCAAAACACATTTTTACCGCATACATGCAGGTACTGTTGCGTTATAAACTCTTAATTTTTTTGTCCAACAATCCAGTCAGTAAATTTATTTCGTGTAATTTTAGGGTGCTGAATTTATGAGCTTATCCGCTGCCATTAGTCACTTTTTGAATTGTTTCCTATCGTCGGCACAACTTGCTCATCCACAACAAAGCCTGGAAGAATTACAGAGTAAAACGGCGAAACGTCGTAATAAAAGAAAAGGAAGAAACAACGGACCTCAGCAATCTGAAGTTGAATGGGCATCTTTGACATCTAAATCTCTTTGGCAACAAATCAAAGCTGATCTGAAGATGTATTACGATTGGGAGTGTCCAACGCCTGAATCTCTTGATGCCGCTATTGATCACTTCCGTTTACAAAAGATCTCCTTATTGAGAGCATTTTGCATCAAAACGGGTATTCAGATATTATTAAGAGAGTATAATTTTGATAATAAGAATCGCGCAACCTTCTTTGAAGAGGACATTGTAAATATTTTCCCAGTGGTTAAGCATATTAATCCGAGAGTAAGTAACGGATGCCAAAAAATGAAACATTATACGGGCGATGGAAATAATAGCGTTCTTTTTATCTCTTCAAATAGGCAAGCGACGCGTACAATTTCTACACAACTGGCCAAACTAAAATACAACAGGGCTACCTAAAAGACGGCTATGAACTGATTAACGAAGCGCTCAATTTACTCAACAACGTTTACGGCGCTATGCATCCAGAAATTGCACAATGTCTTCGAATGCTCGCGAGATTGAATTACATAATGGGCGATCACGCAGAAGCACTTGCAACTCAACAGAAAGCCGTCCTCATGTCGGAGCGAGTTAATGGCATTGATCATCCTTACACCATCACTGAATACGTACGTTTGCCACACTAATTAATTAACATTTTTGTTATTTTAATTTAATTTTCTAACGCATATTTACTATGTCTTATCAGATTCATTTAGCTTTATACTCATTTGCCAACGGACAAGTTTCTACATCACTAAGACTTTTGTACAGAGCTAGATACCTCGCTCTTCTCGTTTACGGTGAGGATCATCCCGAAGTCGCACTTCTCGATGTAAGTATTTTAATCATAGCTAAAAATTTTACATATTGTATTAAAATTAATGTTTACCTGTAAAATGCGATTACCAATGAAATGTTTAATTTACAGAGCAATATCTCGCTGATTCTTCACGCAGTTGGTGAATACGAGCTCTCGTTGCGTTTCCTAGAGCATGCGCTTTCTCTGAACTTACGCTACCACGGGCCACGTTCGCTTAAGGTCGCCGTCTCGTACCACTTGGTCGCTCGAACGCAATCGTGCATGGGCGATTTCCGCGCGGCTCTCAACAACGAAAAGGAGACGTACGCGATCTATAAGCAACAGCTCGGCGAGGATCACGAGAAGACAAAGGAGAGTAGCGACTGTTTGCGTCACCTTACCCAACAAGCCGTTGTTTTACAGAAGAAAATGAACGAGATCTACACGGGTAAAACCGGCGTTAGCCTGCCACCCATCCAAATCCAACCGCCTAGTATGGGCTCCGTTCTCGATATGCTCAATGTCATCAATGGTATACTCTTCGTACAAATTAGTCCTGAGGATATTGAAAATTTCAAAGCGGAAATCGCTAAGCGTGAACCTACTGCTACTGTCACGACTCTTAGTGACATGAACGGCGACAATGATCAACCAAAGAAGGAGCCTGTCGAGAGCTGAGCTCACGGCACCACTTGAGCCTACGTATGCACTCAACGCAGAAACTAAGTCTCTTTTCCGCTTGCGGGTAAGGGACTCGCGTCTGAGTTTTTTTTTCACTCTTAAAAACGAATTTTTACACTTTTCTAATCGCTATGTAGTTTTTGGAGATAGTACTTCTATTGGTTGCTTTTTCTGATTTGCAATTTTTGTAAGGTTAAAAGACAAAAAGCAAATAAAAAAATGATTTAAAAAAAATTTACATTAGAAATAAGAGCATTTTTAAAATTACGATAAAATTTTGAATTGACTTTTTAAAAATGAATTTTTTACAAAAAGCTTGTACTTTTGGGTGCTTATTGAAGTATTGAAAAAAAAAGACTAGTAAGCGTTGTTTTGTAAAAACTCGTGGTCGATTGGAAATGATGGATTCATATGTTCCCCGTTTAAGTATACTCGGCAGTTGAAAACGTCACTGTCTTATTGCGAACAAAATTTTGAATCAAGTGCAATTTTTAATGTGACGAACGCAACGATGAGATTGTTATTGGTTAACACGTTATGATATTGATAAGCGGTAAGAATCTACAAGTGCCACGCTACAAAATTACAAAGATAATCCTAATATTTACGTTTCAATTTATATTTTGACTAGGAAATTTTAGAAGAGGCATTAGTGTGAACAGTTTATTCAGAACTGATGCACTTATGCAAGTATGCTAGTTAGTAACAATGTAAAAGTATACTCTATTTCTCATATTTTCATGAATAGTCGTCACTATCTACCAGAAAAAATGTAGTTTATAAGTAATCAACTTAAATTTCCTAGTCAACACTAAACGATTCTATGAAATAGAAAACAACAACCAAAATATACGAATAAAAGTTAAAACTAAAGTTTTTTTACTTTATTAAAAAGTAAATAAAACTTGTATGATCCATATGTGTAGTGTATGAACGCAAAACATATTTTTCAATTATGTTTCATTTCAAATTTGATATTTTCTCATTTTTACGTATACTAACATTTAAATTTTATCGTTACCAGTGATCGAACCACATATTTAAAACTGCATCTACAAACCTGTTAATTAATTGTTTTTTTTTGTGATTGTCGACATATTACATTTAGAAGACTGCACAGATGGAAAAGCTTATTTGAATAATAATCAATATGTAGCATACACTTTAACGTAATAATTAATGAATGCATCAACTTGAAATATAGTTTTTAAAAGTTAGAATTTTTACAAATATGAGTGAAACCACAATTTTTTTACTGTTATGATATTGCTTCACGAGGTATCTATGTAAAATTATTACAAAAGCAAATATCTTGTCTTTATATGCTATTGATTATTTAAATAAATGAGGTTCGCTGTTTTGGAAAAAAAATAAACGAAGAAAAATGATTACAAAAGATAAAAAATTTTAGTATAAACTAAATTTGATGAAATTGAATAGATGGCTTTAAAAATACATAATTTTACCATGCAACAACAAATAAATGTTAAAGCAAATACCAAAAGTGCTTCCTTTCATCTATACGTTAAATTCATACCAATAAACTAGGCGTAGATGAAATTTTTCGTATCATAATCGTTCTTTTTACACTCATATTGCAATTTGATGCAGAACGTTTGATACTGTACCAGTTTTTTTTCCATATTTCTAACACTAAAATAGAGATTTGAGTGAAATGATACTATGAAGTGATATAGTTAGATGGCTAAATAAACGATTTTGTTAAAAAAAGCTCGACTATCGATGCGAAATGTTGATCTAATTTTTGTTATAGTAGTGTTCTATGTAGAAATAAGTAACGTATCGTAAGTAGCACTAGAAATGATAAAATTGTTATCATAACGTTAATCACCTTAAATGCATGCTTTGCTAAAGCGCAAATAATGTACGATTTCTAAATCGACAGATCACATAAATAGGAATTGAATTCAGGCGTCAAAAAATGTTATTTGATAAAAATTAATATTCATTTTTCTATCGATTAAAAATAGAAATTACACTATAAACGTAGCGCGATTATTCGTTAATGTTGCGTGGTTGACATTGTTAAAAGTAGTTGAAATTATGTCAATTATGAATTGCGCTTTGCCACATAGAATTTATTTTATGCATCAAAATAAGAGACACTGCTGAACAAAATATCGAAAGCGTCAGATTAAACGACTTATGTTTCATCCATAAACATTGTATTTTTTTCTATGTTTGTTATACCGAACATCGTATTGCACTTGTTAGCGAAACTGTACCATACAAAGATATTAGCGGATAAGGATTAATGGTAAAAAATGAAGTTGAATACCTTATTTACATGTTTATCATCTGTTGTGTAATTTGGTAACAACGACACCACGATAAATAAAATCATTTTATATACAAAGCTTATAAAATAAATTAAATTTTAGTTTTCTTTCACCTAATCACTTCCCATTGATTTGTCCTGTCTTAATTTCTTTTTCTTCCTTTTTTTCTTGTTAGGTTTGCTTGGCTGCTGTTTGCGAAAGAACTCGCGAATATTCAGTTTATTGACCAAATATTGGCGGAGCGTTTCCAGACTCAATTTACCACCGTAGCCACTTTCGTAAATCATACAGATCCTCAACATTTTATCATGTTTTTTATGCTCGTTTTCGCTGTCCTCTTCATCGTCATCTTCGTCGGTTTCGTTATTTGGACTATTCTCTCCTACAAGGAGTGTACAGACCAACAGCGGTTCGGTATTTTGGATATTTGACTCTTTCTCAAGCTCCATTTGTTCAATTTGCGGATTTTCAATATCTCCTGATTCCACATTGCCCAAACACCGCTTTTTTAAAGCTTCTTGACGCATAGCCAAGCGCCTTTTTCTTCTAGCATGTGACCATGTGTCTGTATATCCTGACAGTTGACAAGCCCAACATGGATTATCTTCGTCGTCTAATCCTATTTCTTTTATTTTCATCTATGAATACACACATTTATATATTTTTATTAACGCATAATTCGAAAACGTTAAAGAAATAGCTAATTTCATTTTTGTATTTTATTATTTTCTATGTATAACCATTATACTTACTTTCAATTCACAAATCCAATTTGTTAATGAAGATACAACTTCATCAAGAGAATTTAAACCCACTTTGGCAGGAAATATTATTTCCATTGATTTTTCCTTTTTTAATTTTTGCACAATTGCTCTAGTTCTTATCACTGGTGCAACAGTCAAATTAATTTCATTCTTTGGTGAAAATGTCCAGGCAATACCCCACCTTGAATTTTAAAATATTTTTAATAATCTATAATCAAATTTAATAATTTAAGATGCATTTTACGAACCTTTTGGTAAAGCCTTGACAAAATTCTGTCCAAGTCATATTAGATATACCATTCTTTGTTAATTCTGTTCTTAAATAACCTAAAGTACTCTTTTGTCCAAACATCGTTGTATAAATTTTAACTCGATCTCTATGTATTTTACTTTCTTGAATTAAGCGTGAAACAAATTCTCTTTCACCACCTTTGACTGCTAACTCATTTTCATTTCCAGTCGGAGCATTTCTTGGTGGGTCTTGTTTAGGCTTTTTGCCTAATCCTTTATCAGTTTGAAAAAAAGGTGGATTACACATTGCAAAAGAATAATTGCCATCATCTTGTAAAATTTCATTTATGATACTTTCTTTTCTTACTAGAACAACTGTAACGAGTACTCTATATATTTTTAATCAGAATTCAGACAAATTTATATTACAATAGATCGTTCTCTCAGTTACTTATGTTATTTACCTCTAATGAGATCTTGCAAATGATTTTTTTTAACGTTCTTTTCAGAGGATTCCACACTTTTTGGATCTACTTCTGTACCAGTCATTTTACTTTTATGAAGCGTTGAAAATAAAAGAGGATAAATACAAGTTGCACCAGTTCCTGTGAACATTAAATTATCGATATACACGAATTTCTTTTGAAGTATTTAAACTTGTATGTTTACCAATGTCAATCCCATGTACAGTTGTAAAGTCATCAATATTACTAAATTTTAATAAGTCTTCAATCCACAAAATGTAATTTAATCGTAGAGGAAGTGCAGGTACCAAATTATTTGGGGGCATATCAACATCCAAGTTAAAATCATGTTTCAATAAAGTTTGCGTCAAAACTTTCAAGCTTTCTTTGTCCTTGAAGTTTATTCGTACTTTGCCTGCAACATCCTACAAATCACAATTAAATATAAATAACACACCTTTATTAGTGGTAATTATTAGAATAAAAACATACTGTAAATATAATTCTACGAAATTCTGGATACAAATTTGACAACAGCCTGAAATTAGGCTCTTCTTTGTACTTGTTTCTTTCGTGCATAAATCTTCTTAAGGACATCTTCTTAACAGTTCATGTATGATGTACACATAAACTGACTTAGCATTCCTTGAAAACACTTAAAATCGAACGTTCAATTATATGCTTTAATTAAACTAATTCTGACAAAAGGGGTTTATAACCTAGGAATTATAAAACTAAATATTGTATCGCAATTTAGCACTCGGTCACAATTGTGTAAATATCACGACTGAAAATGGGAGTACATTTAAAGAACAACGCAAAGTTTATTTAAAAAATAAACAAAACAACGATGAAAAGTGTCAAAAACGCGTCAGCTGACTCGCCGGTCAAAACAACTCGCGTATGTCCCCCTCCGTATCTCACGTACGCTTGCGTTAAGTGCGCATGCGTGCTCGATCAATCTCTCAACGGTGTCGTCACACGTCCTCTCAAATCTTCCAAGGCCCGCTCCAAAAATAAATAAAACGAGAGCACGAGCAACGTTACTATATACTCCCCACCTTTTCTTTAAACACTTGCTCATTGAGACTCATCATCAACGCTGAGTCCATATGAAAAAAATAAAAACAGTCTCGTATACGCAACGTATTCGAATGCTCGCGGGATTTTTTTACCTCTTGCTTGCATACACGCATTAGTCTCGTTTTCACTTTCAATTCGTTAGCTGTGATCTTTCTCTCTCTCTCCCTCTCTCTCTCTCTCTCTCTCTCTCTTTATCTATCTGTCTGTCGCTCGTGGAAAGTTGGTATCTCAGTGCTACGAGGATAGAGGAGCACCTGTTGCTCTTAGATCTCTATCTCTTGCTGCGTTTGCTGCACTTGTCGAATAATATACCTATAATGGCGCATCTTCTGAAGAATTTGACAAATAGCATTTGGCATGCGTTTCATGCACTACAGTACGATGAACCTGGAATTGTGGCCAAGTCGAAACTCAAGGTAAGTTTGTGATGTTTTCACGCATACATATATAAAGCGCGTCCTTCTCTTCTATGGATTTTCGGATACACACGGGTGTGACTCATATCATTTAAGTATCCTTTAGTGCTTTTCTCGAGTTTACTCGACTCGAGAATGATTCACTCTCTCGCCCGCATTATGAGATGCTATTTACGATGCGGTGGACTAAAAGTGAGATGACACAAAGATAATCGACACATTTTTTTTGTTTATCTGTTGTTCCTCGCTCGCCCGCTCGATCTCTCTCTCTCCCCCTTTGACATGAACTCAGGTGATACCCAACTTGCCGAACAATTATTTCATTGAACCTTTCGTTTTCTTCGACTACTTAAAGATAATTGCGATTAATTGCACAATTCACGTGATGAAAGAACGACATATTAATACAAGTTGGTAATGATGATTTATACCGATTGGGCGATTAGGTATTGACAGCCAACATCGGAACGTTAATGGATCTATATGGAGTGGAAAAGGGATTAGAACATTATCGAAGTACGCAAACCTTGACTTTTGAGCATTACATATATTACCTGCAAAAAGAAGTAAGAAATCAATAATAATAACAATGGCTGTATAGCTGGTTGACTAATGATTTGATACACTTAAGGTTTTCTCATCTTTGACGGATACCATTCCAATTCAAACATGCAGATCGATAGAAGAAGGGATAGACGAGATCTGCTGGTTAGTATGTCGAAAGTTTTATCTCGACAGATCGAATCCGATATTCAAAGACAACAGCGTTTATCAATTATTTCGAATATTCTGTCTTCTTGCCGAAATCGAAACCGATGGATCGGACGCATCTTTTTTGGTGAGCAAGGGGTTCCCTACGCCCTCGTGACGCCAAAGCAAAGTATTTCATAAAAATACGTATTTTCTTGTTTCTTTATTTAGGTAACTATGCACAGCGACGAAGTAGCGCGAGTTGCCTCACAATTAGTGACATCACTTGGCCTTTGTTGGGATGCCGTGGACTTTTCTGCCCTGTCAGCGGCTATTGGAAATTTCCGGTATTTACGTTACTTCCAATATTACAGATAGTTAAATCAGATACAAGTACGAAAACGCAAATTGACTTGTAAAACGAGTGGATTTTTTTTCGACGTTTATTTCGACAGATTCCCAACATTTTTGGCAGTTTTGGAATCGAAATATAGTGGCGGAGGCTCTTTAGATATTGACGGTATTACAGAGACGATCGACGATCTGTATCAAACATACGTTGAAGATGTTATAAAAAAAGTTAAGATTGGATCGATCAACGAACAAGATGGTCAGCGTTGGAAAGACAATTGAAACGTTGACTTTGATTTCAGGGCTATTTAATGAAAAAAGGATATCTTTTGCCAACTCTCAAATACTTTTGGTTCGTTTTACGTCCTGGCGAATTAACCTACTACAAGGATTCGCAACAAAAGGAGGCATCCGGTGTGATAGCTCTAGATCCGAATTGCTGGACTGACGCTGTAAGCAACGGTGGCAAACTGGATAGACGATTTATTCTGAGCACACCGGAACACAGGTGCATCGAGCTCGTCGCCGATGATCACAGAGGTAGACTTCAATGGTTGTCGGCTCTACAGATCGCTGTTCAGCATTCGGCAGAGAAGATCAGTTATCAGAGGAGTTTGGCTAACCAAAGGAGATCGACGCGCCAGGTAGGACGCTTACACCGCGTTGTCAATTTATCGAAGACAACACTTGTACGGTATCTGCTACGATTTCAGGCAAGCAAACAGCAAAAAGAAGAAACACGATTAGAACTTCAGGTCGAGCGTCAAGCTAGGATAGCTGCGGAAATACAGGCTAGAAAATTAGAGGCTATTTCAAAAGAAGAGTGCGCCAAAGTTCAAGAGCTTGAAGATATTAAACAAAAATTGGAAATACTTCTCCAGGAAGAAAAACAGGCTCTCAGGGACGAGGAAATAGGTAAGCATGCACGTCTATCGCCTTAATATATACACGATAATCGAAAGCTCGCGAAACATCGAAATACACGTATTTTACGTATTTTCCAGTCCGAAATCTGCAAGCACGCGTTCTACGAGAAGAATGGGAAAGGCGAGAAGAATTGGAGCGGCTACAACAAGAGCAACAAGAATTATTAGAGTTGGAAAAGTTGAAGCGAATGGAATTCGAAATAAAACAACAAGACAACGAAAAACAACTGCAAGGTACGATGAGGCTTAGAACATTCACGTTGATCAATCGAAAGATATGTGCGTGCAAAATAACGGTAAATATCACTTGACGTTTGTCAGAGGCCGAACTACGACTTCAACAACTGGAGGCTGAAAAACAGAGTCTCGATAACGAATTACAAGCAGCCAGACAAAAGGTCAAACGAACAGAGGATGCTCAAATTAATTTGGAAACTCAATTCGTTACCATAAGACCTTTACGAAGTGGAGAAAGAATACGACGCACGCAGAGTTTCATACCTACAACGAAAGAAAAGCCGCTAGCAATGGACGAAAGAGTTTCGCTACGTAAGAATTGTTAATATATAGCGATATGATGCGAAGAAAAATTCGCGATCTACAAGAAAAGTCTGAAATTGTACATATTTCGACGTACTGTAATGTAACGTTCAAAACATTTTTCAGGATCGTTTCAGTGTAACTTTAGAGTACATTTTATAAGCGACTTCCCGCGTAATGTCTTGCCCATCTATTCGCTTTATAACCGTTTAGTAGTGCCTTGAAATAACATTATTTTGAAGTTATTCGTGTTGATTCAATGTTTGTTTTCGCGGTTGTTGAAACAACGAATTAATTTTAAATTATCATTGTATTGACACAGAAATTTCGCCACTCGACGATACGGGATATAAAGAGCAATGAACAAACGGACATAATTTTATTGGTAAAAATGTCTTCCTTAGTAAGTAAGATGTCATTTTGATCTAAGTGCATTTATATCAAACGGAGTGCCTATATGCAATTTTATTGGATCTATACGCTCCTTTCAAATAGTTAGCCATTGAATTACCTACAGGAAGTAATTTATTAACAAACGCGTGGAGCGTTTGTTTAGTTTAAGAAACTTCATTAAAGTGTTGAGTCATTTGTAACCAATGAACCTTATATATGCGACTGACAACTGAAATTTGGTCGTTTTACCTTATCAATAAATATCAATAACCACCAAATCAACTTAAAAATGTCTCTGACTCTTTGGGAAATCCTTTATTTCCATTTAATTAAGCGCATTGCGTGCATCGACGACGGTGCGTGTCCGAATAAAACAGTCGTAGCGATATGCTTATTGATCAAACTCGTACACAACGATACAAAGTGTTTTCTGGGATACAAAGTGTTTTCTGAGCTCTTTCCATCTTGAAAAAATTGAGCTTGTAGATTTGCGAGAAAAAAATGCCACCGAAGAAAGGAAAAAAAGGAAAAGCCTCGAAGCTCGCTCGAATGAGCGACGAAGAACGAGCGAGATACTTACAGCATCGCGCTGATGTAGAATTGGAGGCGAAACGTCGAAAGCAACAGCTGATAGCGATCTTTACAAAGGTAACGTATACACTGTACTCAGGGCGATTTATTATATTCCAATGTACGAGTATATCACAGCGTTGTAAATCAAATTATAATTTATTGCTCGAAACAACTACGAGCAGTAGTGACTCTGCTAGTCGATTGGGGGGCTTGATTCATTGATTTTTGAATAATTCATAGAATAAATTAAGACGCGAGGAAGCTTTTGCGAGAATCAACACTGCAAAACTTAACGAACAATGGCGAACGACATTGCGTCACACGAAGTGCTCGGAATTGAAGGAGGATGTCGAATACTTGTATCAAGATTTCGAAAAAATACTGAAAACTAAAGATGATTTTATACAAACGTTATTTGAGGAATTGATTCAAGCGGATCTTGATCATCGACGTTTTCAAGAAGCTCACATGTTGGCTTTGGACGATATCACGGGTAAACGTTTCTAAGAGTTTCGCAATTGCTTGGACTTTTATAAGAAGTTACGTATTATTGTAGAGAAGGGAAAAGAGAGAATCACTCATTTGCGCAATAACTATGAAAAATTAATCAATCGCATTCAAACGGAAGACATGGAAAAACTGAAACGTCATAAAGATGATATGAAAGAGTCCTTGATGCATCTGAGAACCATTATTCTTTTAAAAAGTCAATCTTTGGAAGAAGAACTGACAGAAATCAAAACAAAAAATGCTGTCAGTATTCACAACATCGTATACTCGGTAAGTTTTTTTAGGTCTACTGTTTATTTACCAATATTGAGAGTACATTGTTACTTTTCCAACGGTGTGATTTTAGAAAGAAGAATCGATAATAAACTTGAAACGTGCAATATACCCAAGAATGGAAGCTTTATGGCAAGAACTAAACGATGTCATTACGAGCTATGAAAAGTCTACCGAGAGCAAACGGAAGCAGTACGAATACCTGAAAGAACAAGACGATGCTCATCAAGTAGAGACTGACCAATTTCCCAAATTTTACACACAACTTAAAAAAAAAGCTGAAACATTAAGGGTAAGTTTGATTGAATTAACGGAAGAAAGACAGGAAACTATCGAAGAGTTGAAGCTGCAATCTGAATTGCTAACGAAGCGCGTTTGCACATTAAGACAAGAAATGAAGATGGCTGAAACTTTGGACACTGTGCAACTGAAAAGGCTCAGTGTTTTGAGTAGCGAAGCTATTGCGGTATTGTATTCGACCTTTAATCTCATAAATCTTTCGTCAAACAAGAAGTTTGAAATAAATTGGTTTGTAACTTGCTACAGGATTTAGAAAGGATCCTTAATACGAGCAATGAACTTCAAACAATGATGAAATTATGCTCTGACATGGAACCTGAAGCACTAAATGTCAAAAGATATTCGATCAAAAATTTGGAAGCTTCGCGAGAATTGATGAAAGCAGTCGATGAGCCTTTCGAATTTTTGAAAAAAATTGAAGGTTTTAGGGATCATTTATACTGTCTCAAAGAAGAGAATTGTTTATTGAAACAAGAACGTAACAATCTCCTTGAGGAAAATAGTAGATTAAAGCATTCTTTGCGTACTTATCTAACATCTGTTACACGAATGCCAACAATTCGACCACGAACGCGTGCTTAAGTAGGTAGGTATTATGACATCATTTCTAATAAAAAAAAAAAGGATTTTCATGTTTTTATGTTTTCAAAGGAAATTATATTCAATGTTTTCAGTATAAAGTATTCCGATGACTTCGTAGCCAAATAAAAATATCAAAACAAAATGATGCAAACATAGTGAAAAATTAGACCGATACTTTTTATACTTTTATAATCGTTCTGCGAAACATGTACAACATAAATAGTTCATTGAAAAGAAAATATTACTTTACCAATAGATTATCGAAGACTTAATAAAATAATGCTTGAGAATACAATGGAGAAGTACGTTTAATTACACACACTTGTAAAAATCTAGGCTCCTTATCAATGATTATGAAATTGTGTTATACATAAAATAAAAAAAATTGATGTCAATACGCAAACAATTTTTAGCGATGAGTGAATATTCCACCGCCGAGCTCGACATACTTGTAGGGTCGTGATCGCGTCCTACCGCGTACTGGATGAAAAAATATTTTTTCTCGAGGTGCCAGGCTCTCTGTTTCCAGATAGATATCGAAACACGATCTAAGCCGTTGAAGCTGCGCTGACAGTGTTGGTGGATTTTCCCACATAACGTTCACTTCGCGTTCGATATCGCGTAGCACGTCTACGCCTGCTGGCAGATTGTCGTTGAATTTTATGCGGAAGCTCGAACTCACTTTCGGGTAGTCAGGTTTGATTGCGATGAATGCAATTAGTTCGTCTGTAAAAAAAATCACGATGAAAGCATTATGATACGCGAAGGAGAAGGATCGATTTTAAACCTACTGGTGCCTCGTCTTAAAACTGCTTCGTAGAATATGTCCGATGAAGAGATGAAACCTTGTTGAGACGATTCAGGGCAGCGGAATGAACTACAATAATTCTTCCACGATGAGATTGCGAACTTATGGAGAGTGGCACATACTTTGTGAGGTATCGGATCTGTTGAGCCTGGAAGGACTGGCATATTTCCTATTTCTAATTGACGTATTTCCGCGCACAAGTCTAATCTTGCCTTAACTCGTTTCTTGATTTCTCTCAGTACACTTTCAACGCTGTCCTGTGCACTATCTTGAATAACAGACTAAAGTACCCATGTTTAACGCGAGTTTTCATTAAAAGTAAAATCGAATTGAGGTGCAACAATTTTACCTTCTGCTCTCGAGCGTCAATGGGAACAAAATGTAAGCCTGCCATCCTTTGTGCCCATTTGTATGGAATACCTAGATTTAACGATGAAAATGAACCAAGTTTGTACCTGGCTAACTGATATGTATTCGCAGGATTCGGACTCTCCAAACCAGTGTCTCCAGGATATAACTCACGCAAAACAGATTCCGAAACCAACATGTCTCTGGTCGAACAATGAATGGAAAGTTTTTATTATTTCAAATTGTGACACATTTTTACTATATTATAAATATCTCCAATAATTCTTACCCAACGCTAATACCACCTAGGTTTACTGTGAGCAAATCCGACTCTACAGTGATGACTTTTAATACGTTCAAGTAATAAAATTGTAACTTGAGTTTTGTATCATCTAAAAGTTATGAAATAATGTTAGAAAAATTACAAAATCATTGAAATCAAGAAAATAATATTATTGAAACAACTTTCACCTTTAAATGAAACAATGATCTTCACACTAAGAGGATGCTTTTGGAGCAATCGAAGTTTCTTTTCTTCTTGTCTTGCTTCTTTTGATATTCTGTGATGCCTTTTCTTATGTACAGGAGGTTCTTCTGGAAGATTTTCTGATTGATTTTCATTGTCAGAATCTGATTCTTGACCACCATCTTGATTAGAAACACGCTTTGCTTCATCTTCATCACCTTCAACTGACACCATTAACGTTGAATCTGAAAAAATTTTCCATAACTAGCTTTATCATTTGTAAACTTATACAAATCCCTGTGATAAAAATAAGTAAAAATAGGACTATATACCGCAAGCATCTCTAAATGCAGATGCCTTTGCATAGAGAATGTACAGAGATGGAGAAAGTAAAGCAGCTTTTTCATGTTCCAATTTTATTTTATCCAATGGTAATCCAAGACTCTCTTGTAATGGTTTACTTGCCTAGGATTTTTAATACAATATTAATCTACAAATCTATGATTAAATTGGAATCAATGCATTCGTTCACTGTTATAATACCTCTAAAATTCCACGCAACTGAGGAGCTAAATTATCCAAACGAGATTGTTTTGATTCAATGCTTGTTGCAACGCTTTTTTTAGTTTCACTAAGATTGTCACACAAGGTTGCTAATTGTTTCCTCTGTGTCAATTCCCATTCAAGTCTGGCTAATCTTCTTTGATGAGGGTCGTGCAATGTAACATCCTAAAACCAATTATTGTGTAAAATTTCTGGACAATTCTCAACGATTAACTTTATTTAAATTTGTTCACCATTACTGAATAACATTAAACATCAACCTAAACTTACAGGTCTTGTAACTGATTTTGGAGCTTCTTTATAAAATTCCTCCTCAGAAACTAATTTAATGTTTTCATCCTTGGATCTAGTATGAATAAAGCATTGTTTAGAAATGATCGACAGTTGTATTATTTTAAGATAAAAAACAAAATACAACTCTATTAGTTGACTATATCTTACTTAAATTGAAGACATTTCATAACTTCTTTTTTCAAATGTATTACTTCATATATTAAATTTTGCAATTGCAAATGTCGATTATCTACATTGGCTTTTGCTGTATTC
Source organism: Chouioia cunea (assembly GCA_030064505.1). NCBI lineage: Eukaryota > Metazoa > Arthropoda > Insecta > Hymenoptera > Eulophidae > Chouioia > Chouioia cunea. The sequence goes on along the minus strand of JAOPFQ010000001.1, from coordinate 9,745,427 downwards.
ATGGAATCACGAGCGTGCTTGGTTCTAAATTTTTCCATTCGGTTTAAGTTTTTCAACTCCATGAATGCCAATGCTGTTTCTACCTGTAGTTCTTTGATTTGGTCTTTCGACTGGAATCACCATAGTAGGCATGTGATATAACATATAAATCATTTGACTATGTATAAAACTTACATTAGCCTCAGTGCTGGATTTGAGTTTTGATATTGACCCCATATTTTTGCGAATAAGATTACAAGTCTCATAAAATTTCTGGGCATCTTCTTCTGATGATCTTTTCAACGACTCTTCTTCCTCAAATAGAATTATAGTCTGCAATAAAAATTGACAATAAAAACCTATAAGTGTACCTTTTACGCATACAAGTTAAAGTTAGATGCCAACCTTGTACACATCCATGTCTTTAGCTGTATTTTGATCAGTAGCTGTGGACATGTTTTTTGAACCTTTGATATCAAAATCTTCTGGTTTACCCATTTACATACAACTGTCTTCCATAAAATCTGTAATTAAACACCTCGTTTAACGTATGTCATTGATGTTCGTTCCTTTACAAAAAGTAAGGTTATTTTTGTTAGGTTTGTTTTGGTATAAATTCCATATGAACAAATAGAAATCTCAAAAGAAAAAGAACGATGGCACGTGCACAGAAATATTCATAACGTATATTTTAAGAACACCAACGTTATAAACAAGTACAAGTAAACACAAAATATCAGCAAACCCTAAGTGACAAGTAGCCGGGAACACGCGTGCGTACAACACTGGTCCCGTGAACACGAAAGAAAATGCTTTGCAATTCAATGGACGTTTCAAATTGTGAGGCTCTAAACTTTATCTAGAACAGTGTAATAAGCGAATTAAAAAAAAAAATTTGACCCCGACGTGATTTGAACACGCAACCTTCTGATCTGGAGTCAGACGCGCTACCGTTGCGCCACGGAGTCTTATTGTGCGGTCGATCGCCACAGGCGGCATTTAAAGCTACTAGTATCGCACCGGTAAAGCAAACTATTTTATCGACACGTTTGATAATAAAATTGTTTGAGACATAATTTCAACATTTAAGATCCCTTTAAAACATTTAACGGGGTGTAATTATTGTTCGTTAGACATTTTGTGCAATGAATTTTTTTCCCTTATCTACTATACATACTGACTTGTTTATCGATGAATAATCTTTCTGTAACTTTGAATAATGTCATTGTAATACATGATTCGTTACACAATATGTATAAACATATTATACATATATACACATGTATTATATATATGCTCTAATTACATATTTTGTAGTACATTAAAATACGAACAATGCATCGTTGTTGCAATATCGATGCAACAATCGAATTTCAATGTTTGTGACTATGCATGCGAGTGCATACGAATAATAAATAAGACGTTACGAAATTGACATTTCGTAAATAATAATACAGTTGGAGCAATGCACGAGTATTTATTAAAAAACATTTCTATGTTTCACAATAAAAGTACTCTCAAGCAGTGATGAGTGGTTTGTTTCAAAAATTACTTTGGCAAAAACTCGTATTCGAAATTAGCAACTTCATAAACTATACGAAAAACTTGTGTTTCCAACGTTGATGATTACGCAGGATACGTGTGACACGAACAAGTAAATCACCATTTCGTTAATTTGGTTTTACACGTGGACGCTATGAATACAGCAAGATTCAGTTTACTTATAGTCACCACAATCACTCGATACATAGTGATTATAATTTCATTTAAAAGATGGAAAATGTCAAATACAGCGCCAGCATCCTATATAAAGAAAAAATAGTCCAACAAAAGATTTTCACGTGTTTGTAAGTCAAATCAAATCGCAGAATAAAATCTTAGCAGTACCTATAAGTTTGCGCGTGGTGGGAAAAACGATAGACGAGATAGTCTTCGCAAGAGTAAGACTCGACACTTGTATGTCAGAGCAATTTCAATAAATGTTGAGCGTTGGTCGTCGCGAGCTAACGTGCGCGTGTCACAAACAACAATTCAAATGACGAGCGAGAAGAACCAGAAATCCAGGATTGACGATATCGAGAATGACAAGAATACGACGATAGAACCGGTAACTCCACCAGGTACGCAAACCCGTGTACGTATGCATCGTGCATAATGCAAAGAAAAATTACATTTGCTCTTTATTATTTGTTATTTTTTAAGTCAAAAAGTGGAATTTTTTTTCGTGAAGTCATAGTGTGATCAGTCATCATCTTTTGTATAAATATTAGGTTTACATAGATAACGATAGAATGCGCGGATTAAACTGATAATGCAAAGTGCTACGTACTCATTGAGCTTTTGATTGAACACGAGAATAATTAGTCGTTAATTTATGTCAAGTTTTTAGACAGAGCTTTTTGACGATACAGCGATATCATGGAAAAATTAGTTGTTTTCATTCGTACATTTTTACCTTGAGAGATATGGAAGGAACGTGGTACATGGCAATAATCCTCTGAATTAATCAATGTTTTATTAAGCTTAAAGTGAAAATAATACCGTGTAACTTGATGGAGAAACTTAGCTACAACTAAAAATTGACATTCAAAAAACAACTCACTTTACATAACATTTTACAAGATAGTACAAACATCACTAATTGCCACATTCTCATAATAATATTCATATTGCACGTATGATTTCTTTCTATTTTGTTACATTATTGTATTATGTCGAAGCGTTTATACTGAAAATTTTCCAAGTATTTTTTCATCGATCAATGTTACTTTCTATATCTGATAAAAATGTCGAAAGCTGCTATGAGCGGAACACTTGAAGATAAAATGTTTTTGTATCTCCTTACTTGCTGCAATTGATGTTTCACCGAAGCATAATACAATCGTCGAATCCTAACTTGTTCGAATAGTTGTAGTGGTCAATGTTAATTTAAACAACAAAAATTTCACACAATTAGGTTCAATTACTTCTAAGTAAATATTATTTTGCAATCGAATGTACTTGAGACGTTATTATTATGGCTGGTAGGGTAAAGAAACATTTGTTAAATAATCGTAACAATAATCAGTTCTAGATATAAGGGATATTTCTTAATCCAACATAAAACGATAAAGTTAATATACTCACACGCTCTTGGTAAATCCCGCGCGTTATCGTCAAATGTCTATCTGAGCGCCACACCTCCAAAGCAAATAATTTAGGTACATACAATTGAAAGAAATTGACCCGTTATAATTTTCCATTGTTTTTATCAAATTTTTATCGGCGTTAATATTTTGTATAGACCACGTGGCTTTAAAATAACAAAATATAAACAAATAGATCACGGCACAATGGAATTCTACGTTAAAAAATACTAATAATTGCTAATATGCCATAAATTTAATAGTACCGAACTGTACTTGGAGCAACCTAATTAACGGAAAATTAAAAAGAGCAATACTAAAGTTATGTTTTGCGTGAGCGATTTCTAGTTTTACTTTCTAAGCGTTGCGCTTTTCGCTTCAAAGTTACGGACTGAGATTTAACGAATTGGTTTGGTGGTGTTGCCGAGAAAAGACAAACTTCTCTCTCTCTCTCTCTCTTTCTCTCTTTCTATATATATGTATACATACACATATATATATATATATATATATATTTATTTATTTATATTTATGTGTGTGTGCAGCATGACGAGTAAAAGTCCTTGTACCTACATAACACATTTTATGTATCAAGGCAGCGATAGGAACAAAAAAAAAAAGAAAAAAAACACTACGTTTGCGAGGCAAGTTCAATGGTGAGTGCAAGCTACAGATTTGCAAAGATGTCGTCTTATGTAAAGCTTGTGCAATTTTTCGCGCTACCAAATCGACGATTACGACGGTTTGTCACTATACTTTCCTGTTGATGAATTTTATTTCTAAGATGTACTCGTGCTACGCGCGTGCACTTTTGTAGTGGTGCACACATAGATAAAGCTCTTTTTTCTTCAAGTTATAACTGTCATTTTTTGTTCGTAATGGCAATTACTCAACTACGATAATACGAGGATAATCAACTTTAATACTACTTAGTAAAGTCGACGAAACTTATAAACGTCAAAGCGATTGAAAAAATTTGAAATGCAATATTTGTAAAACATTTATATTCGTCGCATCCTCGGCACCATTCCTGTATTTTATGAACAATTACACATTTTACAAAATGGTCACGCACTATTTACTTTTCAATAACACAGTTCACCCAGCTGGCTCCTTTGTTTAAATTATTACGAGTCTGCTGTCAACAATGTCAATTTAGACGCGAGGCGCACCGATTATTTGGTTTTATTTTATACACGTAATTACTCGGCTACATGTTACGTGTACAAATATTGTAACGGAAATACAGTCATTGTTGCGAATGTGGGATAAGCGGTGAAAAAAACAACATTGACGCTTCTCAAAACAATGATCATCAAGATCTAATTGTTATATTTTCGTAGGTGGCTTGGGTACTAGACACCTACAGGTTTTCCTTATGTTCCTCGGCATGATGATCGCCTATGGATTGAGAGTTATCCTGTCGGTAGCGATCGTCGCCATGACCAAGCCGGAAACTGCCAATTCAGACTTCAAGGTACGTATTTTTTTAGCGTATCCGCTTGTAAGGTAAAGTTTGCTAAAGTTTACCAAATGATTTTTCGGATAAAACTGATTAACCAACGCTAATCGTAGATAGTGATGGATTCGTGTGTGTGTGTGTGTATGTTTTTATTAAAAATAATCGTTGGTCCGTTTTATATCTTATACGAGTGGTGCGATGTTCCGTCGAGTTAAGTAAGCATTGGCGCATCTGTGCTGTGCCGCCTACTTTTAATTAATATAACGTTTCGCATGGGTTAAGTATGTTTGATAGTGATCGCTCAAAATGGAGCATGAAATATTACGCAAACACTTTTACGTGTGGCGCGCAACAAGTTGTTATCTCTTCATCTTCAAGAAAAAAAAATAGTTGGAAGAGGTGAAGTCACGAGTCTTAAAATAATGGATTCTTGCTTTGTTAGAATGCACGATGCACGCAAGCGCGATAACTTGTGCTGTAAATTGTTTACTTTTTATTTCCCCATTGGAATTTCCGTATTACGCATAAGAGTTTACAATTAACGATTCACGAGACTTATTATAGAACGTGAAAATGGTATTGTTTTCAAGATGTCGGATTTAAACGAAACCAACTACGTAAATATTAATTCTACGAACTTGAATGAACTTCTAAAAATGGAAATCTAATTCACTGATCGATACGGAATTACTCATATTTAAAGGTAAATGATTAGTACGGTAAAGCTACGACAATTGCAGTTCGCGGTACAATTACGTTTTAATGAAAATCCAACGTTATTCAACTTCAGTTCCAAGTGTAACAAATCATATACAATCGTTACGTTGTTTCTTTCATAATCCGTTTGAAACATGTGCCTCTAAGGCAATTTATTTGTTTTTACACACTCTGAAACGACGATAAATTCTTCGTTGATAAAATCGCTCTTCTCTATACGTTACTTGCAGGGCTACAACTGGAATTCCGAAGAGCAATCGCTCGTACTGAGTTCGTTCTTCTGGGGCTATATAATAACGCAGGTGCCATGCGGCTATTTGGCAAGTACATGGAGCGCTCAGCGTCTATTATCGATAGGTTTACTAATCTGTGGCATTTTGACCGTTGCCATACCGTTGGTCGTCGATTCGGGTGGTTGGATCGTGGTGTGCGCCTGTCGCATGGGTATGGGTCTTAGTCAGGGTTGCGTTTTACCTGGCATACAAACCCTCTTGGCAAGATGGGTGCCCCCGTCCGAGAGAGCTCGACTCGGTGAGTCATTTTTTTGATTAACCAATTGATATTTATTAATAACCGAGAATGAGTGACGTTTGTTCCGTTAGGACAACAGATCGATGTAATTACTCCAACGGCGATTCTAGTATTGATATTAAAATACGTATTTCATGCAGGAACCTTCGCGTACGCGGGTGGTCAGCTAGGGACGGTAATAACGATGCCAATTTCTGGACAATTAGCTGGCTCAAGCCTTGGCTGGCCAAGTATATTTTACCTGTTCGGTGCTCTTGGAATTGGTTGGGCTGGACTTTTCTTTGCACTCGGCTCCGACGAGCCGGCTGGTCATAAGAATATTAGCGATATCGAGAAACGCTACATTGAAGAAAGCCTTGGAAAAGCATCTGGTAACCAGGAAAAACAGGTACTCGTCAAAATTAAGATGCGTTATATGAATATTTTTTACAATGTCGGAAACAAGCAATGCCGTTATTATCTTATCTAACGGAAAATTACAATTGATTTCAATAATAATTACGTTTCACAACTTCTGAAATGTTACTTGGGTCGAACGAAAATACACGTTGATATGGCATTTTTTCCAATGATAATAACAGAACAAATGAAATATGTTTATGTTTGTTACGAATAGAATGAAATATGAAGAAATCGATAGTACGCGGTTATTAATTTAATTGGGGAAGAAATGAAAATCAGTTGACTCCAATTTTATCGAAATGTTTACAATTTTATTCTGAAATTTTACCAGTAAAACTACTGTAGGATAGTTAATAAATTGTGCAATGTAAATTTTGTAAATTGGCTATTGTATCTGATAGCTTAGAAATTATTGTTAAGAAGACATTTTATTTTTTCAAGAATTTTTTGATATAAAAGCAAGTTACGAACGATAAATTTGTTCCAGTTTTAGTAAGATAGCTTTTATAATGATTAATTATAGTATCTAATTAATGTGCTATTTGAATAAAACTATCACTGAGTTCAAATTCATGATCACTGAATCAAATTATCCATTTGCAGGCATTGATGAAGACAAATTTAATCATTTGTATTTTTATAAAATTAGTTCTCATTAACAGATTCGTACTTTATTCATATATTTAGCAGATTTGAATACATGAAGATAGTCATTTTTCTTACTAACAATTTTTCTTTATGTAATAATTCATTAGAGTCGTAAGTTTTTCTAGTCATTGTTGCTATGCTGTAAAGTTGTATAGATACGATAAAAACAGTATGCAGCAAATCTAAAGTCTTTTAATTAAATATTCATCCCTACCAATTTAGATGGAAAAATCATATTCCATCGTTATGTACAATAGAAAAAAAGTATTGCAATTTGAAATAATAATTGGACACTATTATAGCCTAAAAAACATCTTCTGAGATTTGCCGTGTGGAATTTGTCCTTGGTTTCTCAGTCTACGAACAGATTCTCTCAGATGCTTTGGTTGTAGTGGACCAGTTTCATTTTGTTCCTCCATCACATCCAGAGCCTCTTCCACAATTTCACCAATAAATACTTTTGCTATTCCAGACATTGCAATGACAACGTTTTGCGACACTGAACAGCCCGTAATAGTTTGCATAATTCGCTTGATGGCAGCTTTAGGAAATGCTGCACGTCGGTACATTTCGTATCTGTCTAATTGATCCACAGTAAAATTGGACACTAATACTTGCATCTTCTCTCTCTCTTCCTCTTCCAGTTCTCTCTTAGTTTTACCATCTTTACTGTCTCTGCGCGTCTTATTAACGTTAGCAGATGCAGAGTTAGTAGTTGATTTATTTGGCAACATTATTTCATCGTCAAATATGTCATCTTTAGGTTTCTCAGTTGTGCATGTTTCATCTTGATTTTTTTCAGCATTGTCACTTTTCAATTCGGTAATGTCTTTTGATTCATCCGATAGTGCTAATGCGAGTGATTCTGGTTTAGAACTATCCATTTTTTACCAAAGTTCAATCTAAAATGTACGTTTATTGTAATAGTATAACACTGATTTTAACAATAATCTGATTGTAAAGCACCATGCATATATGGCAATATTAATATACTACGTAGGTAACTAATGGACTCACAAAATACACGATTAGAATACCTGAAAAAGCACGATAATCAATTTACGAAGTACAGATGTTCATTAGTATTGACTGGTAAACACTTTAATCGTAAGTAAAACTCACTATTCTAACCTCTCTTTCCCTCAGAGGTAAACACACAACAATGATGAACGACAACCGCGTTGGCGCTTCTAAATGCCAACGTAGTGCGCATGCGCCAGCGTTTCGTCGTAGTCCAATCGTAAAGCAGCCGTGCACTTGAGCATTTTTGAAATTAATCGCGGAATGATATATTTGTACACGACACGATCAATAATTCAACCATGGTATTCTATTATTAGACACGAGATACAAATTAAACGACACAATAAATGTACAACGAGTGTTTTTATTGTCACTGCTCGAATATTTAATCCGTCGATTTTTAGCTACGTTTAGATGAATAATTTGAGCGTTACGTCGTATTTCAGAAGCTACAAACACCATGGAAAGAAATTTTCACGTCTTTGCCAATGTGGGCCTTAATCATCGTGCACTGTGGTCAAAACTGGGGATTTTGGATGTTGCTGACTGAAATGCCAACGTATATGAGTGACATTGTGGGATTTAGTATAAAAGAGGTAAAGTGAAAGATAAATCGATGACAAGAAGGAAAAATAGCTAGTCAAAACAATAAACGTGCAGAACAGTAAAGTATTATTTAATTGGCTCAATATTGGCCATAAAGACTTTAATCTCATGACACACAGTAGTGTTTCAGAGAATTATCAAAAACATTAAGCGTATAATAAATATCGCTTGTAACAGCTGTGAGTATTGTTATCTAATTGGAGCATTCGTTTGAATAATTTTTCTTATTTTACAAAACACAATAGTACTATTATCGCGATGAGTTTCTACATAAATGTATAACGCGTCCACGCAACATTGAACATTGAATATACGTGGATTTACTTGCATACAAGTAAACGCCGATAGAGTACTATTTGGGAACGACTAACAACGTTGTAGCGTTCAATGAGGCGTCGTCTTGGACACGGATCAATAACGAAGAATAAAATATAACAAAACCGATTGTTTAAGCGAGCATTCGTTTCGTCTTCGACGAGTAAACTGTCTAATCTAAGCGTTTTAAAATTAACGTTGTTTGGTTTATAGAACGGTTTGATATCGGCCCTACCCTACCTGGCAATGTGGCTGTTGAGTTTTCCAGCAAGTTGGTTGTCGGATTATGCATTACGTCGAGGTGCCTCCCGCGGCCTCATCCGCAAAACAAGTAACACCATTGCCCATTGGGGTCCAGCATTGGCGTTGATTGCACTTTGCTTCGTCAGCGTCGACGACAAAGTGTTACCAGTTGTACTATTGATTATTGCCGTCGGCTTGAATGCCGGATCACTCTGCGGTTTTCAAATCAATCACATTGATTTGAGCCCTAATTTTGCTGGAACCATGATGTCCATTACCAATTGTATTGCTGCGATTGTTGCCATTGTTGCGCCTATCATTTGCGGTCATATCGTTACCGATCAGGTACGACCAATTATTCAATTGCTATATTGTTTGTTAGTTTCTACTGGAAGAATTTACCCGTCGTTCTGTTACAGAAAAACGTTGGTCAATGGCAGATTGTGTTTTACATATCAGCTCTTATTTACTTTATCGGCAATCTCATATTCGTTATTTTTGGCAGCGGCGAAATTCAGTGGTGGAACGATCGATCGTCGAGGCCCAATCGACAGGCTAAACGCGTCTATCAACTTGCGACGGTTTCCACCGTTCATGATCCGACGAATATGACTTTGACACAAGTCAAGCCCATAGAAACGACGTAATTCGTCCAGTATTTTCCTTTTAATGAAATTAACGAGTTAGCAATATACGTTCTGAGTCGTTGAAAAAAAAGACGTGACTTATGTACATACTGTATATACGTATGCCGATAGAAAATTTGATTAATCCTCAACTAGATGTACAAACTTATTTTTCATATTTTCCAATTACATGTTCATTGTCACATCGTTGTTTCGTAATTCAGATTATTTTTAGCGCAAGTATTAACGTATCTTAATATAAAATACATAAACGTCAGTTTCAGAATTTGTTACGAAACACTCTGTATTGAGTAACGTTCGTTACTTGTTGACCTAAAGTTCACTCGCGTGCGTAGACTATGCGCCGTTCTGAAGACTACGTTGAATTGAAAATGTACACTGAAATGTAACGTTGTTTGCGATTTAATAAAACCAATTCATGAAACATTAATTATTGCAGTTTTTCTTACAAGTCGGAGCCTTGACTGATTCTCCATTTTTATGATCTTTTGTGGTGTTGGGGGTTTTAAAATCCCTACAAGCAACGGGAATTCGTGTTAGATTTTGCTATTTTTTTGTCACTATCTGACCGGAAGCTGTTTCGGTAAATTTATAACATCTAGGACAAACGTTCGTTAGTAAAACGTCACAAGTCGACACCTTTTGAACAAAGATCTACTGAACTTTTAACATACAAGATAACATTGACAGGAAGACAATAACATTGCTGGTCATAAATAATAAATTAGATAAATCGGTATCGGAATTCATTAAAGAGAGCACGTAATCTCCGCATGACGCTGCTGCTGCGACTGAACGTTTTCGATACATAAACTCTTGCGTTGAAATCTGTACATTTCTGTTTGTTGTTTGGCTCTAGTTCCAAGGTTGCAAAAAAGCGAATGTAAACAAACATAAAAAATAAGGAATGCAATTGTAAATTTTCGATAGATAGTTGATTGTAATTATTGTTTGTCAATTAAAGTCCGTACATGTACATGGTAAATTTTTCCATTTTATGGCGATGTAATAAATATTTACATTATTATCAAAATAAATGAACTGAATCCAGTAATATTACTAGAATTCGATTTCTTGTAAGTAGCGTGTGTGTGAAAACCTGCTTAAAGGTACATTTTTACAGTGAAATATTAAACGATGATTTCGTACGTAATTTCCAATAAATTAAGAACAAACTACATTCATTGCGTACTCGGCATCAAAACTCTGTTTTATTAGCTTCTTATCGAACGAAAAAAACGTAAACGTTATAAATTCATGAAAACCTACGGGATTATATCAAACGTCAAGATTTTTTAATCGTTCGACGATTGATTTCAATCATGAAGGATTTTACTTTGCTATGAAAATCTTTGATCTCAATCTAGCGTGCAACTTAATGAAAAATCCATTTATACTTTTCATTTTCACTTAATCCTGCTGTAATAATCACACTATTGTACATTCATTCAGACGTAAATTATACGCAATTCGCGCGATATTTGTCACTACGTTAATCAGCATATTTAACATCGATTGCTGCAAGTATTAAAATCCTCGTTTGACGCGATAACGCTGTGATTATTGTGCAAACGAAAAAGGGTATTCACATATGTTTTGGAATTATCATCCTCCCAAATAAATTCTTTGTATGTTTACAAACAATGTATTGCCCGTACTTAATAACGTTATCTGGATACAGAACTCGGAAGTCTTTTCGGTTGATTTATTCTATAATGACTTTGATAGAGTAACATTTTTGACAGAAATGTCAAGGATCGAATGTCGTTCCGCAACGAATTATGTATTTGTGAATTTGAACATTTTGAATAATCGACGTTACTTCCACCAGTGCTGTTCGCAACGATCCCAATTTCGCTTGAGAGGAGGGAATTGGACAAATCGTTGGATCTCGCGTTTTTATTGTCCCTATGCAAGTACGAATGTCCCTGTTGATAAATCGCCTGGAGTTTGTACGAAGCTTTAAGGTACGTAATTAGACGCGTGACATAAAATCAGATATCCTTATCTGGTGCAATACCGCATTGACGGTCATCGTAAGACGTTAAAGAGTGGGACGTTTTCTATAAATTGAAAGCTCTAAGAAAGCTTTCTTACTTTTGCAAAGCTAAGTGTCGTAAAAACATCAAAATGAACGTAGAAAAACTACCCGAATCGCCAGGTAAAACAATTATAAGTCACGATACATCGTTGAATTATCGCAAGTTACGAAAGTCTGATGAAATATAAATTTAAATACGAAGATACGAGTACGAAGCAGTTAAAGACAACATTGAATATTTCAGGAAAATTCGGCACGCGGCATGTGCAAACGATCTTGATGTCTCTGAGTCTTATCGTGGCATACGCCATGAGAATCTCAATATCTATTGCAGTAGTAGCAATGACACGAAACAATAACAATCGTGATTTCAAAGTACGTGAAAATGTGGTGTAACAACGTGAAAACTCATTCAATCCACTCAGTTCTCGTTCCTCCTCCTCCTCCTCCTCCTCCTCCTTTCTCCGATCGATCGCGTGCTCGTGAACGTGTACGTTTAAACAAACGCTGTTCTTTAGGTATACGACTGGGGATCAAGCGAGAAATCGTTGATTTTGAGTGCATTTCTTTGGGGCTACGCAACGTCACAGATACCAAGTGGTTACTTAGCAAGTACTTGGAGTGCCAGCAAGCTCTTCTCTATTGGCTTCTTCCTCAGTAGCGTGGTCACCCTTTTAACTCCATTTTTGGCAGATTACGGCGGTTACATTGCCGTTTGCGCCAGTCGAGTGATCATCGGTTTGATACAAGCGTGTTTCCTTTCTTGTATGCACGTGCTTACGTCCAATTGGGCACCTCCGGTCGAGCGATCACGGATAAGTGAGTATTTTGTTAACAAATTTGGTGGTGAACGCTTTGACAAATATTTCTTAAACGTATCAATTATCTTATCGACTTTTCTTTTACATTGGCGTCTTACACACGCTGTTATTATTATCGTCAATAAATTATCAATCTACACGTATGTATGTGTATAATAAAAAAAGACAAACGCGCAGGCTCGTACATCGCATCCGGGACGTCTTTAGGAACGGTTTTGGCAATGTCCCTTTCCGGTCTGATAGCAGACTCGAGTGTTGGTTGGCCAGGTATATTTTACATTTTGGGTGGGGCAGGAGTTGCAACGAGCGTGATTTTTTACTTCAACGTATACGACGGCCCAATGCTTCATCCGAGGATCAGTCAGGCGGAGAAAGACTACATTATGGAAAGTTTACGTTGCGTCGAGGACGAGGAGAAGAGCGTGAGTGTTGTACATACATTGTTGATCGAACAAATTGACGAGTAGCGGTCGTTATACTATTATTTGACGAGCAGAAGCCACGTCCACCATGGAAAAAAATCATAACTTCTCTGCCGATGTGGGGGATAATATTCGCTCATATGGGTACCAACTGGGGAAGCTATACAATTCAGACGGAAATACCGGAGTATATTCAGTCTGTATTGAAATTCCAAATGACCGGGGTACGGTTTACACGCGTTCTAATTCGATTGATACGCGGGTGCACCAACAAATCGCTAACGTGTCTCTTTCAAATTGACAGATGGGCGTTATATCGGCGCTTTATTACGTAGCATCATGGGTAATGTGTTTCCCGTATAGCTGGCTTGCCGACTACGCCGTAATCAAGGGGATGTCGACCAGTATGGTTAGACGCATTTGCAATACACTAGCGATGTGGGGGGCGGCCGTCGTGATGATCGTTTTGTGTTTTGTCGATACCCTTGGTAACGCTTGGCCAATCGCTATGCTTATCTTGGCTGGTGCTCTCAAGGCGGGAATTGCATCTGGTTTCAATGTCAATCACATCGATCTTAGTCCCAATTTCGCCGGTGCGATGTACTCTATAAGCAATTGCATCAGTACCTTTGTCAGTATCATCACGCCGATCCTGTGCGGTGCCATCACGAACGGCACGGTAAGAATTTCTTGATTTAGTTATTTGTTTTGCTGTACGATCAATCGGAACGGATTCAAATTTGCATATAAAATTTGCATTTAAAATGTGCATTTAAAATTTGCACGAAATTTTAAAAAAAATTATTCTTATTACATAATCCATTGAATTTTATATTTCAGAGCGATCCAGGCCCTTGGCACATGGTTTTCTTTATAACTGCTGGTGTGTATCTAATCACCAATCTCATTTATATCCTTCTCGCGCAAGGTGAAACGCAGTCGTGGAATGAAAAACTCATCGAAAAGATTCCGGATCCAATGAAAAGGCTATCGGTTATTTCGCTGTACGATACAAAAATTTTAGCTTCGGTACCTTGACCTTTTATTGTTAACAATTAATTCATCTCGCCGCTTGTAGGCACTCAAGAACATTTCATCGATGCGTTAATTGTACGCTGTCATTGTATATAACATACGTTGCACTATTTCACAAAGCATTTCGATACATACACCTCAATAGCACGTAGATGACAATAGTTCGTATTAATAAATTGTACATATTATCGGTGGATTTGTCGTAAATCGATGTTTATTAAAATTACCTCATGTTTAAGTTTATACACGTGTATACATGTATATATTTATATCTAATATTTAGATGTACTACCTACAGAGCCTTTTGATACGAGCGATATTAGGATGGCAACTCCAAGATTATTTACAGTTTTGACGATAACTTTTTATCAAAAATAACAGATAATTTCCGATGATTAATTACTCGAAACGTATCGCTTCCTTTTGCCATATTCTAAAAGCATTTATAAACGTACATCAATAGTTTATATTAAAAGTTGCCGTGTTAACTTATGCTTGTACGTCTTACCAAGAGTTTTTATATTTGACGAAATTATTGACTTTTCGTCAAAAGGGTTTCTTATTATCAGTGAAATTATGAATTCGCGAATTTTAGTTAATTTCATTAAAGAACAATTATCAATTTAAATATTTACTTATTTATCTTATTTGACAGCCAATCTTACAAGGTTTACAATCATATACACGTATGTCGTACAGAATCTTCGATGTTTAATCATTTATGGCTCAAACGTCGGAAAAGCTTGAGTTCGCCGAGTAAAAAATGTTCTTATTGGTCAAAAATAGTAAACTATTTTTTTGCAGAAAAGTTATGAAAAAAAAGATTCTTATGAAAGTAATAAGTTTATTTATAAAACAATGTATTATTCAAGTTTTTATCAACATCAGACTGACTACATCAAATAAAGATTCATCAAATTTAAAAAGATTTGACATTCATGGATATTTGATTTTTTGTCAAGTCTTTATCGAGTAAACAATTAAATAATTAACATTAAGTATACATTTCGTTGCTAAGATCTTTATTGCTGAGATCTTCATCGCGACACGATCTATATGCGTAAAAGAAATGTCAGTAAAAATAGATTACCGCAAACTATACATCATTTCAAGTGTCAATTTTAACACAGTTAGTAAACATTTTTTCAGTGTTTAAAGTAAATCACGTGCTCTAATCTTTACTAGTGACGTAGATCGAGTGTATCAAACCATTTATTTACGTTATCATAATTAATCTTAAGATGATTTACGAGTTGAATGATTATGATAAAATGTTGTGTGAGATTTAGTAAGAATGCAGGGTTTGTATCGAATAATAATTTATGATCAGATGCTAATTGACGTTCAAGGATGGAACACCCTCAGGAAAACGATTTTTTTCAAAAAATACCAGAAAGTAATCAAATTCTCTTTCGTTTTCACGTCTCCTTTTCAAATTACAAATATCCTTGAAATTCTGTTAATATTCCATTTGAAAATCCTTATCGAAGTTTATAGTTAATTATAAGGAACGATTGAAATGTAAAAGAATTAAACAATGTATTTTGCCTTCTTTTCCACCTATTTCGTATTATTTTGACTTTTTTACAAAATAGTATTGGAACGTTTATTTGAATTTTGTAAGAGATGTAAACAACGTATAAAGTCTATGAGAAATAATTAATAGTCACATTTTTTTTATTTATTCCAGAAAAATTTGGAATCAGATATATTCAGGCAGGACTGCTATTTTTAATGTCAGGCATAGCGTTGGAAGTGCGTGCCACCATGTCCTTAGTGATTGTAGCTATGACCGAAGAAAAATGATCTGACGATGAATTTCCTGTAAGTAATAATGTACCAAATATTAATTTTTATTGTTACATTTTTTAAGCTTGCTCGAATGTAATCTCGATAAAAATTATTATTCTTTAATCAATAATGGAATGATAAGATGAATTTTTTATATCAAAAACAATTAATAAAATATATACCATATCTTAGTAAATATTTCATTTCGGTTAAACGAAATACGTTTCTTCATATTTTAACATGACAATAGATGTTGAAAAGTCTAAATAGTATGCGAAATGTTATAACGTTGAATTTTTTGTTAGGTATTCGATTGGAAGTCCCAACAGAAATAGTTGATTATAAGCTCTCTGCTATGGGATTGCTTGTTGATACAGGCGCCTATAGACTATCTAATAAGAAATGGAGGCACTACGAGAATTCTCTGTGCCAGTTTTGTATTGAGTGGACTGGCAACATTATTATTACCGATTGCTGCTCAAAGTTTCGGTTGGATCGATGTTGTTTGTCGTCGCATTGTCACGGGTATGAGTAAAGGCTGCGTGTCTCCTTGTACCCATAAACTTATGTTCAGTTTGGTACCACCCGCTGAAAGAGCGACACTCGGTAGGCTTTTGCGAAATTTGTCAAAGCCATTCGTTAAAGTTTTCATCGAACACTCTTGTTTTTGCATTGTAATAATACTACCACCCATTTTTGATAGATAATTCCCTGTAATAATTGACTTAACGAAAGGTTCGATAAGAAACTAGAACGAAGATATACCAACCATGAATAATGTCTAGTAGTTTCATTCAATTAGGTATTTATTGTTGACGGAATAATCAAACAGGATCTTTAGTGATTTTACATGACAACAACCGGAACATTATCCAGTTCAGCAATCGACTGGCCAGGAGTTTTCTATCTTTTTGGAACAGTTAGTTTGCTCTGGGCAGCTTTATTTCAATTTTTAGGAGCAGATACTCCTGCAGAACATCCATTAATCTGCTTTAGTAAAGTAAATTACATCAATAGCAGTATTGGAAATTTGGATAAAAATACAGAAGAAAGGCAGGAAAATGAACGTACGACGTTATTTGATTTTCATTGAGCATGAAACGTATGTCAATAAATTCGAACCGTTCCGTATCAGGCATTAAAGTTGCCATGGAAATCAATTTTCAGATCAGTACCTATCTGGGCTTTACTCATTGCTGGCTGCGGTCAAGCATTTTCTTACTACGTATTTCTGTCAGAATTACCAAGTTACATGTCGTGCGCATTGAAATTTAACGTCGAAGAGGTATGTATCATTTGAAAGTAAGCATTGTTGGCTCGTAAATGTGTTTAAACAACTCAAACTTTTAATTTCAGAGTTGTCAAGTGTCGTCTTTACCCTCTGTGGCAATGTGGTTACTCGGTTTTCCATTTAGCTGGTAATCGGATTATGCTCTCAGCAGAGACGTGCCAATAACTTACGTGCGTAAAATCTGTAACAGTCTTGGTATGTGGGTTCCAGCATTCCAGCTTTATTTGCTTTGAACTTCATAAAGCCTGACGACAAAACGATTTACATTATTGTCTTTATATTGGCGATGGGATTTAATGCTGGCGTGACTTGTGGATTGGAAATCAATCTTATAGATTTATCACCAAATTTCGCCGGTACAATGGTATGGATAACGAATACAATAGCGAAAGTTTGTGGATTTCTATCACCGATAGTATGTGGCTACTTAGTGTCCGACAAGGTAAACTCTGAGTGACTACGTTCCATTGAAATTTTTCATTTTATTGTTGGTTAATTTGAAAAAAAAGTTCTTATTTATTTATTTTTTAGAGTACCGAAAGCCATTGGCTCGTGGTATTTCTCTTTGTGATAGTTGGTAAAGCTACGATACAACCGTGGAATGAGCATAAGCCCATTGTTGAATCGCTTACTATTGAACGAGGTAAAATGTTGACAATTTCTGCAGTGTATCACGGAAAATTCATAGCACACAAAGCAATATATTTTTAAACAAGTCAGTCCTCGCTCATAGAATTATTATTTTGAATGACTCTTTTGTACGATTAATAATAGATTATCCTCTGGATACCTTATAATTCTTTTATATGCGAACTAGCCTGCCAAATTTCTATATTAAAATTAAATAAGTATTAATTAGAATAAGTAAACCAAAATGTTATATTCCCTTCTATATAGATTTAACTGGATGAAAAAATACGTGATCACCTTCGACATAAGTAATAGTAAAAACAAATAATATGTTAGGCGAATTATATCTTTTGATCATTTATATCCATCAAAAAAGTGTTCGATAACATAAATGTATTATTTATTTGAATAAACGACGATCGTATAAAAATAACATCGCTTAAAGAAACAATTCTTCTCCGTAGGTATAGCAAAATCATCCCTTCTTATTATTTTCTTTTTTCATCATTCTCGAAATTCATTCACCTCACAATAGCGGCGTCCAAAGTGCTCGTGCTATTAGTGTGGTAGATTCCTGCTTTACCCTCGTTGAATTTGTAATACAATCAACAATTATTTTCTAGGAACTCAGATCAATTGACTTGTTTATTTTTGTTTGTAGCTAAAATACGGTTTGTAAATTATGACGATCAAAGTGTTCGGATAACATTCTTCAAGGGAATGGTAAATTTATAAAATCAAGTCAATATTAATAATTGATGGTATAGTGATTGTAATCTTTTGATAATGAAACATTACTTGAATGTATAATTGATAATAAATTATCTATAAGCTTTTACGACATCTTCAAAAATAAAATCACGATGAAATTTAATTCAAATACGTCATTTTGCTACTTCGAATTCCATCGCTTCTTATTATCCTATTAGAATGGAGATACGATTGATTGTTACTTATTAAAAAAGTATTTCCTTGTGCTTGGTAATTAGTTGTAGTAAATATCAATAGTTATTCGTTCGTATGTGCGTAGTTCGGGCGCATTAAGTATATAAAAATACCCTAGTTAAACGCTTATAAAGGATAAACTTATTATTCATGGCCGTGTGTTAGTAAATTAAGAGTTAGAGATAACCAATTCTACACAATTTTTAACGAATAACGCAAAACAAAACAAATTTTCCGATTGACATCAAAGATTCGTTTTTTCTTCAACGAAGACGTGAATTCGTGAATTTATCGAGCTGTTTTCTTGAAAAAAGATGTTATTGAATTATCATACATGCGATTATTATCGGTAAATTGTAAATTATGATGTAGTACAAGGTCAGATGGATTTACAATGGATATAGATATATAGATAAGGAAAAACAATTGAAAATTCATTAAATTTGTTCATATTTGAAATAAAACTACATTTATTTCGATACTCGAGCAGGTACGTGTTAAAGCTTCATTGTCGAGTTAAACTAACGTACTAGAAAAATAATTTGAATAATTTCATTATCGATAATACAAAAACATGGTCGACCTTGGTTCGGGATCTTATGCATCTGGATACAACGTTTTATACATAAGAACTTTCCGTAAATAAGACGTACACTTTTTAAATTACAGTCATTTACAAATATTACGTGTATTTGCTAAAAGAATAATAATGTATGTTTTCCATAACCAGGTGTGTCGATTTGTACACGTGATACTCACACTTTCATAAATATTTAACCTCTCGTATTTTTCTAGTAATATAACATAATTCTAGAATATATTATATTGAATATAGAGTATACGGTGTATGATGTGTTGTCGTATAATTCTGGAATAGCAACAATCGTTTATAAAATAGAAATTGAAGTAAGATTAAAATTCATTCCTTGAACCTGACAGTATAGAACGACAGTTTTAATCGTTCTGTCCAGATTGGATATTAAACTGTCAATTGATCGTTTAAGGACGCAAATTGACCAAATTGCTTGACAAATTGGGCTTTGATCTTTCATGATTGCCAATGACCGTTGAATATAGCATCCAATAAGAGATTTTATGCTGCGTTGATTTCAGGTGAGTATTGACGTAATTGATTATTCATTTTTCAAGAGATAAAACCAAGTGGAATCTTTGTCCTGGCTGATGTGTTAATTTTTTATTTATATGTACTGTGTTAGATGATACGTGGCTGCATTAGTCCAACTAAATATATCTAACATTTATATTACACTACACCTCTATAATTTTTGTTTTATTTAATACACATATCATACAAGATAACGATATCAATGTTTTTTATGACAGTATTTACTACTATATACAATTGATTAGTGATAATTTTCCCACTGTCATCGAAATCTGATTATACTTCAATAAGATTCTTTTTTCTTGATAAAACATGTCAGATTTATGCTTGCGTTCAAACAGAAGACAAGTTGCAGAAAGCGCATGGCAATACTTGTATTATTGACATCGAAAGTGAAGTGTATCAAAAAATAACTAAAATGACGAATACCAAGGATGACAATCATCGACCACCAAGTAATGTTATTTGTTTTGTTTCCTACATTAGGATTTTCATTTTGTGGTTTGTTTTGATAACAAACATTTTAGATTTTTGCCACAGTTTCGAGATTTCCCTGTCATCGTTAAAAAAAATATTAATGTTGCATACTCGTTTCTACTTTGTAGATAAAATTGGTTCGAGACATGTGCAAGTGTTCTTGTTGTTCCTGGGAATGGCGATAGCTTATGCGCTCAGAGTGTGCATGTCAGTTGCACTTGAAGCTATGACTGATAAGGAGAGTAAAATTGATGTTCCGGTATGCACGTACTTTCGTATTTGTAAAAGTTCAATTCTTGATCATTTTTGACAACTGACCAATCTGTGGTTGAAATCTAAACTAAACGTTTAACTGTAATCGCTCGCAGACATACGATTGGAAATCGGACGAAAAGAGTATGGTCCTCAGTTCGTTTTTCTGGGGTTACGTGTTAACGCAAGTTCCTGCTGGACAATTAGCTAGCACTCGAAGTGCTCAAAAACTACTGGCTTTTGGATTAGGAGTTAGTGCTATAATTAACATGTTCACTCCATTTTTGGCCGGTTATGGTTATATACCTGTCATTGTCAGTAGAGTTGCCATGGGTTTAGTTCAAGGTTGTTTATTGCCTTGCGTGCAGACTTTACTGTCACGTTGGGTGCCGCCGTTGGAAAGAGCACGGCTAGGTACGTGTTATTTCTTTTTGTTTTGCGAGTAACGATCATCTCGATAGCGTCAAGATTTACGATAACCTGATTTTAATTCTTTTGCTTGATTTTTAGGTTCCTTGGTGATGAATGGACCACAATTTGGTACTGTTGTGACAATGCCGATTTCCGGACTTGTAGCAGGATCGGCTATCGGTTGGCCAAGTATATTTTATATTTTTGGCGCAATCGCTGTCGCTTGGAGTGTTCTATTCTTTATCCTCGGTGCGGATCGTCCATCCGATCACCCTAGGATATCTTCCAAAGAAGCCCATTATATTAACCATAGTCTTGGTAATTTGGACAAAGCTGGCCAAGTTGACGTATGTTCCTTTCCTCCGCCCACAACACGTCAATTTTTTAATGCATTATTGTGTAAAATAAAAACGTGTACATTAATTTCAGAAACCAAAGATACCTTGGAAATCTATATTGACTTCTCTACCAATGTGGTCTTTAATCATTGTCCATTGTGGGCATAATTGGGGATTTTACTTGCTCCTTACGAAATTGCCGGCTTACATGAAGAATGCTCTTAATTTTGATATATCAAATGTGCGTATCCGAGAATTTTTCCGATAATATTCAATAAGAACTTTGTTTTGTTTCTAATCACTTTAGAAAATGAAAAAACAATGTTGTTCTTTATCTAAATTCGTATCGAATGTCAACAGAGCGGCTATGCATCGGCTATACCGTACTTGAGCATGTGGCTTCTAGGTTTCCCGATCAGTTGGATCTGCGACTATGTACTTCGTAGAAATGCGTCGATCATTCTTGTGCGCAAAATCAGCAACACCGTTGGCCTTTGGGTCCCAGCCGCTGCCTTGATCGTGTTATCCATGGTCTCGACTAAAAACAGTGTCGTTCTCGTTGCGATTCTGGCTGTGGCGGTGGGATTCAACAGTGGTATTACTTGCGGTTTTCAAATCAATCATATTGATTTGAGCCCAAACTTTGCTGGTATCATGATGTCTTTTACCAACGGAGCAGCTAATATATTTGGCATAGTCGCACCATTAATCTGCGGCGTGGTTGTCACCGATGAAGTAAGTCAAATGTGTAGTACAAATGTGCAATTCCATACAACAAATATTTTCTTTCGTATTAACAAACGTAACAAATATTAATTTACAGACCGACGTGTCGCAATGGCGTGTTATGTTCTACGTGACGGCCGGCATCTACTTCGTCTCGAATTTGATCTTTGTAATCTTTGGCAGAGGAGACGTTCAGTCTTGGAATTATCAAGATGGCGAAGCGATACCCGATCAAAATAGAAAAGTTTCCGTAATTTCAATAACCGGAGAGCCAATCTCAGTTACGGTTCCAGAGCAAATAAAGGAGGAAGACCAGTCACCGTGTTGACGAATCTTTCCTCCGTTATTTTTTAACAGAATTACGTGATTCGAAATCGGTTATTACTTCGATAATATTGCTACACGCAACTTTCGAATGTGATATTTAGGCAATACTATTTATTATTTGTATGTATGTAAATTCATTTGTCATTAACCATCACACATCATTACATAGACATTGATCAAACAAAATATATTTTTGTTGAAAATTATTATTGTACACGCATGTGAAAATTGGGCAAATAAACACTCACGAAAATTAGTTGTAAAAGAATAATTGTCAAATATGATTAACTCCCGGCTTTTTGTACTTAAATAAAAGGCACATAAGTAGACGAAATAACATACGTACACGCGAAATCATGGAACTTTACACGTAAGCGAGCCAGAAGAATCTTGCAAGAGTAAATATTCTCTATAATGTCAGTTTTTTCGCTATGGTTCGGATTTTTGAATCATAGTTTATCGAGCCTTTACGCGGCGTAAGTTGAATATCCAATACACCAAGGCATTCCACGGTTTTATTGCCGCGATAAAGCAAAATAAGGCAAGTTTTTACAATTGCTTTTGACAAATGGCATGTGGTATTTTGAGAATTTCACGACGGAATTTGTCGTCCGTGAAAAATTCTTTAAACTTACCATTTTGTTGTTTACAAACTAAAATATTGTTTTCCATGCAAACATTAATAAAACGCACCTCTTAATTCATCTTTGATTAAATATTATTTATAATCTCGCGAAAATATATATTACAGTTGAAAGTTTGGATTTTCAATTATTGAGTAATAAACAGTAATTTCCAGCATACCGAACAAAATAACTAGGTTTCGGGTAAAACGCGAAAGCATATTTTTGCCAGACTTTTTGAACGCTTGAAGGTCTTTCTTGCTCTAAAAGCAATTACATGAATTACATAATCAAACCATCAATGAATTTACCCGTTGTTTCTTTGTGTTAAGAATCAATAGATTGACCATCTGCATCCATAAATTATTGCTGTTATTATTTCAACAGTGATAAAGAAAAAAAACACTTGAATTCATTGCAGTTATTATTGTATAGTGGCATCTTAAATACTGTTTTTGATATCATTTTTAGGTCATAAGCGAGACTGCGAAATACGAATCAACGATAACTATGATAATTCCTTTAGTTAAACGTGAATATTAGAAAGTCTTGCAGTCAAGTCTTAAAAACAATAATTTTATTTAATTGCTAATTAAACATAATTCAAATAAAAGCAATAAAGATTATCATGCATCGCATACGATTTTCGATAACATACACCGACCAGACACTTTGGGATTTACCTTGATATTTCATGCTTCCAGTTTGGCTGCCAAACGTCGCACGCATTTCAAGTATACACATGATGCTTGATTTCGATTGACTATATTACGGATCTTGCATAAATAGAGAGGATCGGCAGTTTTAACACGCATGACACCACTGTAACAACACGTAGTTTTTTCCAATGAACGTACATTTTTATTATTTTTATCGTTACCACTTCAGAAAGCTCGCGTACGAGTCGCAAGTCTTTCACAGCTACTCGATAGATCATTTAATGTTTTGTTTATCCGCTGAGAATCGCTATTTCACGAGTAACTGTCATCTATTTATGTTCAAGTTATCAGTAAGAATTTCTGCCTGTTTTACGAGAAAAGATAAATAAATAGAGGAACAAAAGAAAACAACCCATAAAAAATTCTCTTCGCAAAGAATTTTTATTAAACAATTTGGCGCAAAGTCGGGATACAAACAGATCACAATCCGTGCAATCAAATGTCTTTTTTCCATCAAAAGTGTGTTCTCTCTAAGAATTTCGCGTTGAATGTGAGTAGTTGTGTAAAAGAGACATTGAAATGTTCCGAGAAACTTTTTAATACAGTTCGTACCGGCATTACTATCAAGGCTGGTCGTTAAGACTAGCGGACACTTAAGGCTCGCATGTGTGAAGGAAACATACATTTAAATAAAAATAACTTTGACTATATAAAAATACTCACTAGATGTACGAATAAAATCTGATCCCAAAATATTTACACTTGAGAATTATAATCGTAGAATTATGTAGGCTTACAGGGATTATACGTCAATGTTGTTTTATTTTATATTGCACGCGTGTATACGTATGTTAAAACCTGGAATTTACAACGGTGAATTTGAAACGTTAACAAATAACACACACTGATGTTTCGATGTGACTATTTTTTGACCTATATTTGTGAAAATCATTGTTTGGCGTAGTGTGCGCTTTCAAATTATACAAAAAGATACGTAGATCGAGATAAGACCAAATGCGTCTAATTCATTTAATGTACGTTATCATTTATTATTGGAACATATTATTTATTTATGTTATTTCATAAAATGACGTTGAAACCTGAAATTTTAATTAATTATTCGAGTGTACTATTATGTAAGTACTGTAATTTTAGCGTTACGTATCGGATTCAGTTGCACTTTACCTTGGCAAGAAATCGCATTGATAATTTATCATTTTTTCGATAGATACGATGAATAACATTTTCACGTATAAGTTGATTTTCAAGTATAATATTGATAATTGATAAGATTTAAGATGACCCTTATTCAGATTCATAAGTAGATCAATGACATAAAGTTTTATATCATTTCAGCTGATAATACATACGAATTTTTTTAATAATAAAATATGTGATAAGTTTGAATTAAATTAACATCTTCAGTGTTGTTTCTAATCGAAAACGTACGAAATGATATGTAATATACAAAATATACATCATACCCGCAAAGGAAAGGGATGGGCACAATTTATTAGTCTCGAGTTATACCAGCTGAGTGTATTTCGGAATCTTAAAAGATGTAATAATGATTTTACTAACATGAAAATTAAATACAAATATTTTTTGTAAATTCTTTAATGCAATAAAAGATTGTAAAACGATATTAATCGATAAATTAAAATTATAACACACAGAAAATGAAAGTAACCAAGTAAACAATCAGAATCCCTTCAGATAACGAAGAGCTCTTTATCGTATAACGCTTAAGCATGAAAAAATGGACAAAGTTTAATAAAACTGATCACGTAGACGAAAAAAAAGAAACGACAAACATCACGTATATGTGACTTATACTTATAGCCGAAAGGTTATTTTAACATCAAGGTACTTATAACGTATGGCCCCACAGGTGTTTTCTGTGGCCGAATGGCGAGCAAGTCCAAAGTGAGCGAGTAAATGAGAGAGAGAGCGAGAGAGAGAGAGAGAGGGAGATGTGTGGTGGTAGCCGCAAACAACAAACGCTTGGGCGCATAAAAGCGTAACCGATAGCCAGCGGACTCGTGAGTCTCGCGAGACAGACTTCTGTGGCTCCGCGGTGCGTGCGCGCGGGCAGCCGCGCGGAATATATATTGTACTATATTACTTTACATTGTCATTCATCGACAGATTATTCTACAATAAAAGTGTGCAGTTGGTTGTCATCGAAATTTCAACATGACGCATACCGTCAGGAGGGTCTCCATTGCGGAGAACATGAAGATCTCACCACCCAAACCTAAGGGTTAGTTTTGATTTTGCTTGTATGATTCAAGAGAACTTTTCGAGTGAAAAGAGTGATTCTTATATTGTGCAATAAGATTTTTATTGGTTTTTACAAGAATGTGCTTTGAGGTTTTTTAAATGGTATTGCGATTTATTAGAGAAAGAGTTCCGAATGATTTCACGACGGCGAAATAATCAATTACATTTATTGTTGATAATAGATATAGAGTAGATAGTCCAGTTATCTGTTTGCGAAAACTTGCTTGGGACGCGTGGAAAATTTGTTCGCAATTCATTAGTGGAAAATATTTAATTATATATCTCTCTCTCGTAAATAAATTGGATTCTTTTTTCTTTTAAGTCTCTGCGATTTTTTTTCAAATTACGAAAGTTTGAGTATCTTATTAGGAAGCTACGTGTAATTACTTAACGTAGTTAACTGACGTTTCGACAACGATAGAGTAAAAGAAAATATTTGGATGCGTTAATTGAATCGTAATTTAAACCTTATTTTCGCCGATAAAAACTCAAATAATAATAAAAATAAAATGAAAATTGTTTTTTTTACAATTTTCCATTCTCTGCAGTTTAACTTATCAGTGCCCACAAATAGGAAAAAAAATCTCATTTCGACTAATATATGCTTGCCTCAATGTATCATTTTTCCACATTCGAATATTAAAAATGTCCTTCCGTTTAAAACATCGTAAACCAGTAGTCGTAAATTAACCAAATGTTCGTGTGTCGAATAAAATGAAAAAAAATGTTGAAATAAATAATAGGAATTGATAACGCAAGCAATCTTGTAACATTTTTCCACGTAAAAAAAGATGAATCAAACAAAAGTTTAGGTTTATCCACCGAAGCCGATAACGTATATGAATTTAAGCGAAAAGTTGAGCAATCGTCAAAATTTGGTAAATCGGCACGAAGTCGAGCATTATTTTTCTCCAGTGCTAACTACTTCCATGCGAATTGTAGAATTACACATACGCAAGACGAATGCTCGATTTGGGGCGATACGAAAGTTTAAAGCCCCATTGGTTGCACACGTGCCGCCTATTGTCTTCTTTTTTTATCTCAAAGATGCGTTTCGGTTTCTAGGTCACCAATCAGATTTGCTGAAATGTTAACACGTAGAGGCGAATTTATTTGTTGTTTGTGTCGTTAACGGTAGAATAAAAAAATATATCGAATTGGTAACTGAATCATATCGTTTATTTCTAATCAATTCAGTGGGAGAACGCGTTCTAGAGGTAAATAGGTTACAATCGAGACTTTTTTTATTTCAGTTATGGATGCGATTATGGAGAATTTGTACGATATTGTTCCGACAGACACATTCCTCGTGGTTTACACAATTTCTAAGTACTCTGCGTATTATACGAATGTATAATAATGCGTGTCTCAGTTTTTAATCCGTAAACGGTAAAAAACGTTACAAGACAATTTCTTACGTAAAGCACGCGATTCCAATTATGTCATTATCGATTAACGTTATCATTGCCGCAATTATAATAGCGTCTTGATTGACTTTCTTTATCAATGGTCTGTTATCCTAGACAAAGTTTCTAATCTTGCGTCTCATTACACGTACAACATTTTGCTTTTTAAGTATTTTAAAACTAAATGTCGGGAAGTTATTTCGTTCTACATAAGTACTACTGTACGATATTGGGATTGATTTCTGAATTTGATTTACTGGCGATAAAGTCTATGAAACGTGTTGGAGTTCTAAAATATAATATTATTTAATCACGATAAAAAACGATACCAACTGCATTCACAGAGGAAGCACAGAGTGCTTCCTTCAAGAGTGGAATTAACTACTGTCTTTTTTTAATCGTATATTTGATGTATTTTGACCCGTTTGATTCAATTTCCTTTTAAATATTAAGCATGTTACGCTGATTCATCATCCAATAACGTCTTTTTATTACGAGGCAGTATATTGTGTTGTAGTACATTTATTTTATAACGGTCCACGTCACAATTCTTTATCCTGATTATAGTGAAAAATGTATTTTTTATAAAATCAAAGGGTAACAATAACATAAAAGCTAATACATAAGACATACACCCTTGACGCTAGAGCAATAGCAAAAATTGCTCCTAAAATAGGCTAGAACAAATTTTTTTTTATATTTAAGCATTTGATTAAATCTAAAATATCAACAAGACATCTAACTAAAATATCGAAAAATTTCCAAGTAAAAAACACTTTTCCAAGAAAATACAGCAAAAAATGGAAATGGTTGCAAAAAAACATTGTTTTCTAAAAAATCTTGGTCAATCGACAAAGTTATTGCTTGCCCACTTACCCACTGTCATTTGCAATAAATTTAAAAAAATCAAATCGATAACGCAAGCGATATACGACACCAACACACGTACGTGCGCACGCCTGGACGTTATATTTTATATTTGAACTCTTTACGACGTCTAATGCATTGATATACAAGAAAAACCAATGTGAACAATTCAACGTGATTCCGGATACAAAAATAAAAAAAAAAATAATCAAAATTGTTTTCACTAGAGCAATGTTTCAAGTTTCCTATTCAAGCAAAAAAAAAACGAGAAAGCCATTAATCACCTATCTTGGTATTTCAATATTTTTACGCGTCTTTAAATTCTAATAAATCATCTATTAGATTAAATTTAATACTTTTGACCTGAAAGTTTGTCTTGTACAAATAGGATGTACGTAGTTATGGTAGTTGCGATAAGGATCAACACCGATATATCCAGGCAATTTATATTGCGCTACAGATTTCGTCGTAAAGTTATAAGTCAAGATTTTGAAAAGTAATAAATGTAACGATTGATAGCGAAATTCTAACAATATTACAATTGAAAATCAATTATGACCAATATACCATGAAAATAATCAGTTTGTATCGCTTATTGGAAAATGATCATCTACAAATCTTACTAAACACGGAATATTTTTAACATTTATCGTATCGATCAATCTTTTCTTCGCCGGCTTCTTTCAACCAAAATAAATTCTTAATCATACATCTTGACACGTTTGCTAGGCTTTGGTTCAACGAACCAGTTTTGCCCGGACAAGAAAAAGCTAAAAAAAAGACAAAAAGAAATGCATACGCTTGCCTTTTTAAATCCCACGCAAATAACTACTTTTGAACCATGTTTCAATGGCTCTCGTTATACCGTAACATACCTGCGGAAAAATTGACAAGAGTCTCGAGAAAGAAAATCGTCGCATCCTCGTTAAATTGAATCACGTGGAAAGCGTAGAAACCGAAGGATAATACCTATCGGTGTATATGTTTTGAATGTCGTCGCGAGAGCGCACGTGATGCTACGTCCTACAGCCACGAAAAACATTTATACTTATATCAATAACGTTGTTAACGGTTCTGAGCCTGACCCATTGCGCTGTTTATTTGCTGTTGAATTTCCATGTTTCAATCGACGCACAATTATACACCGACATGTCGATCGACGATTATCGTTATCGATAAAGTACCTTGCCGTTTTCTCGCACGAGACGATCGCGTTTTACCCCTCCCCCCTCTCTTTCTTTTCTTCTCTCGTTCAAAGAAATTCCAATGCGAAATCGCGAATCGCTGTATATACGAATAACAATTCGACGTAAATTGGAGCAAAGTCACGTAAAGTTATTATCGAGGTTAAAAAAAAGAGAGAAAAAAATGAAATTGTTTTGTTTATAGCGAGCATTGGATCAAGGCACGTCCAGGCATTCCTACTGACACTTGGCTTCCTCAGTTGTTACGCCATGAGGGTTTGCATGTCAGTCGCTGTAGTCGACATGGTTGATACCAAGAAACCCGAGGTAATTTTCGAGCATCATCACGTTTGCGATAAACATCCATGAACGCGCAGATGAGTTATAGAGAGGCTCGGATTGTGCTATAATTACGGGATTGTTATCTCATCCGAATATCGAATAATCCATTCCGATGACGTAATGCTGATTCGCACAGGTGTTGGAATCCGTCGAATATCCATATAAGATTACGCTATATGTCTTTGGGAAACAGTGAACAAGTTATGAACAAATATACTTGTTTTATTTTTTCCTCTTGTTTTCATCGAGCGATTGTAGATTTTTCGTGTACTTTAGATAGGAGTACGCTATCGAAGTAATGCGCAAGGAGCTACAATTGATTAAAGTACGTTACGTCCAAAATTACACCGATTTATCTATCGTTTGTACTTAACAATTGAAATATCAATTGCGCTCGATGTTCTTAATCTCTATTAAGTTTAGCAAACGACTCGATCATCCTATTTAAACGAATTGAATCGAACATTGTAATGGTAACTTGTTGTTGATCTATGTTTAAAAATGTAACGTGCAGGTAGACGCGACGGACAAACCCAAGCGTATATTATTTATTCCCACTTGTTTTGTAATCGCGCACAGAATTCTCACGTTTGATCTCTATTTATCTACATTTCCGTAAATCTAAACATACCGGTTGTAAATGAAATCACGAGTTTCCGCGTGTATCAAACATATGATTACGCATATGAATTTGTTCGTAGCACTACGATTGGGATCAGAATGCAGTGAATCTGATGCTGAGTTCGTTCTTCTGGGGTTACGTTGTAACGCATATACCCGGTGGTATGGTAGCTCAACGTTGGGGTGCACAACGATTGCTTGGCATTGCCATTGGACTTTGCGCTATTGCAACAACGGCAATTCCCTTGGCTGCGCGTTACGGCGACTATTATGCCGTTTGCGCTTGTCGCGTGTTCTGTGGATTTTGCCAAGGTGTCGTACCGCCGATTATGCATACTCTTCTCGCCAAATGGGTGCCTCTGCAGGAGAGAGGACGATTCAGTGAGTATTTTTTTTGTTTTACTCCTGGGGGGGGGGGGGGTGACGGGTGATTATACATTTGTTAGTTCAATTTCGTCTTTAATTGGTCATTTACTGTTTTCATACCGTATACAGTATCTTTGGAATGTTGTCTTTGACGTTTCCGATTGCAAATGATTAAGTATGCGTACCGTCTGGAAAACGAAAGACATTATTTACCGATTAGTCATTAGCGTAGAGCGTTTATTGCACGAATAACGATCTCGTTTAATATCGATTATGCCTTTTTCGTCTATATAGCTCGAGATTATTCCGAAAAAATGTATTACTCAATTTTAGCAAAGCTTTTGTACGATTGCGTTTATTGTTGTTATTGAGACTGTAAATTCTCATTTCTGAATTGTTAACGAATCTCGTGTGTTATTGACGTTTAGTCGCTTGACATGATCAACGTGGGCATTTAAAACGATCAATGCGTTAAATCGTTGCGATCACTGTTAACGTAGTTGGCGAAAAGTAAAAATCGTCCAATCTAACGATCGTTCAATACTTCCATAGCATCGTTCGTATATTCCGGTGGTTGGGTAGGCAACGTAATAGCCTTGCAAAGCTCGGGATTACTGTCGGCGACATCGGTCGGGTGGCCAAGTTGTTTTTACTTCTGGGGCACGATATCGCTGATCATTGCGGCACTTTGGTACATCTTCGGCAAAGAGTCGCCAGCCGAACATTCTGGTATCGCTGCCGACGAGAAATTCTACATCGAGAGTAGTCTTGGTGTTATCGAAACGACCGAGGTAAATCGATCAATTGGTTTTGCAAAATTACTTATTTATTTACAAACGATCACGTTTAGAACTATTTCTCGTATTTATGTAGCCCATGTCAACGCCATGGAAGCAGATGCTTACGTCCGTGCCAGTTTGGGCTTTGCTTCTCACTCAGTGCGTGCAAGCATGGGGCTTCTGGCTACTTCTTGGCAAGATACCTTCGTACATGGGAGATGTACTCAAATATGACATTCAAAATGTAAGTGTTGCACGGACAAACGACAATACAACGAACCGCTTTCAAGTGATACCTCCAATACAACGTTACAATGGGTTTGACAAATTATTATTGGAATTGATATTACACGTGTGCGGATAATAAAATACCTACAGTAGTAGATACTCTATCGTCCATGTTCACGTGCTTCGATATCGATAAAATTCTTCCTCCTGTTGCTGACAGAACGTTAATCGTAAAATTACATCGATATAATCAATTGACGATAAGTGTACTCGATTTGGTGATTCTGACGCGAAATGTGGATTCGTTGTATGTATCTGTAACGGCCATCACGATTCAAAGATAATCAACTTTCAAACGCTTTCCGATCATTCAATCATTATCTTCAATAATAAGTAAATTCACGTCAATTTTGCGTCGTTGACAATTTGACAATTCTCTTAATCGTTCGATAAGTAGTATTACCGCTCGTCATTGGATAGTTGGAAATGACGAGGGCGGAATTCGTGAAATATATTATATTCTACCGAGGATAGAGAAAAAAAATATCACAACGTCGCGCATA
The DNA here is from genome assembly GCA_030064505.1 of Chouioia cunea. Lineage (NCBI taxonomy): Eukaryota > Metazoa > Arthropoda > Insecta > Hymenoptera > Eulophidae > Chouioia > Chouioia cunea. Next base: position 9,713,175 of record JAOPFQ010000001.1, on the reverse strand, counting down.
TAGAATCTCCAAGGACTAGGTCGAGTCGTTGTTCAAGGTGTCGTGTCGTTTGCGCGTGAACTGCCTCCGAATTCTTCGATAATTTTTTCGCCGTTTGCGCACTCGCACGTGCTCGTGTCCGTGAATGCATTTTCAAAGGCTCCCGATTAAACACGTCGCTGCGCATTGCCAAGTATATACAATATACGTTCGCTGATCACGGTCAAAGAACCTACGTGCTCATCTTCACGTAATTCTTATTTTCAACGATTGCTTTGCTTTTCATAATTTTACGTACATAAATCAAGTTCAACGAGTTGGAATTCTAAATGGGAATTGTTTGATTTTCATTTGGCAAGCATTCTCAAGTTTAATGGCTGTTTTGTGAGAGAAAAAATAGTAGTTTTAAAATTGGCGACTCGCAAGTTTAGCAGTTACATGCGGTTTCTTCTCTTTTCTTTTTTTTCTTTTTTTTTGCAGTAAAGAAGTTCATGCTGATGTGAAAGATATAGCTTACGCAACACCACGCGTTATACAATCTCGTTCGACTTGAAACGTGGATATATTTTTCAATTTTCATGCAGAAATAACGACCATCGTTTGGAATCGTTCAAAATAACGATCAATTGAACGATAGCTGTTTTACGACAGCTTCATTATTATTTTTATACGATTCAAATTTACAATCGATCTATAAATGACGTATAATAACGCGTTGAACAAACAATTTAAAAAATTGCGTAATCTAAGAAGGCTCATATTTAGATTGTATTAGGAGTGCACGAGTATTTTGGAGATAAGATTGTGATTGTCGATTATGAGATAAACGAGCGTGAGGTTCACAATTCAAATCGGAAGCGCTTTAAGTCTTTGAGATGAGTGTTACGCCTGGAATTAAATGCGTTATTTCGCTAAAACGGCACAATGTATTCGTTATCAATCAAGAGAATTATAGCGTTTTTATCATCGTTACAGAATGGTCTGATGTCTTCGCTGCCTTACCTGTGCGCCTGGCTGTTGAGTTTCCCGGTGAGCTTTGGCTCGGACTGGGCGATTCGCACGAACAAAGTATCGGTGCGTACGTCGCGTATGATTTGCAACACCATCGGTGAGCTTTTCCCCGCAGTTGCTCTGGTTGGCCTTGGTTTCGTTAACAACGATCAACAGACTCTTGCCGTTAGTATACTCATTGTTGCCGTTGCCGGTAACATCGCCATCTATTGTGGACATCACGCTAATCACATGGATCTCAGCCCTAACTTTGCTGGACCCCTTATGGGCTTCACCAATGCTGCTGCAAATATTTGTAGTATCCTCGCGCCTATTGTCCAAGGAATTATTGTCACCGATCCCGTAAGTTGATTTTCCTTTTGGTTTAATGCACGAAGCCTCAATGATTTTACAAGCAGAATTACGAGAAAATGCAATTGATGCTTGAAATGATCTTGTTTTTATGTTGTTGGGAGATTCCGACTATCGTGCAACAAAAACGATAGATTTGATGGTTTCGTCCTTTTTGAGAACAAAATAAAATACTAGATTTATTTCAACGATAAACAAATAATACACGAGTTTCGTTATCTCGGTAAAGAGAGAGCAAAAAACTTGAATCAATTGATAAATTTAAATATTTAATTGAAAATTGCGTGGGCATTGAAAGTGTTAACGTTGTACTTGTTTCCAGACTAATGTGGCTCAATGGAGGAGTATCTTCTTCTTGACCTCTGGGATGTACGTCTTAGGAGCCCTTGCGTTCTTGCTCTTTGGTTCAGCCAAAGTACAACATTGGAACGACCCAGCACGTAGAAAAGGCCGAGGATTTTCGTATCCGGAAGTGCCAACGATATCCGAATCACTGAAGGAGACGAGAAATGAAAAGAACGAAGAAAAAATTGAACGATGAAGCGTCGGAAAGTTGATAAAATAAGAGGAAAATTAACGTAACCTATCGCGTAGGCATCGATCTATTTTGTTCCATGAGATATTGTTATTGAATAAGCTATTCGTGTATATAGCGTACTTTTAGTACGTCAGTTAATTTACGCGTAAGCAATGACGACACCAACGTGTGATGTAAGGAGTTACAAGTAAAACGTAATTGGTGTCATGCTAGTTTGGGATACTCAAACTTTGTACAGTATTCGCAAACTTTTTACATATCGAGTTTAGTTTATTAGGTTTCTTGTATTACGTAAGTTGATTGAATTTCATTATTTATTGCAGTCAAAATCACTCATCACAAATGTCTGCACTATGCTATGTAAAAATCTATTAATTTAAGTTCGGTATAAATAATGTAAATGCATTATCAGTCTGTTGGCAGACCACCTAAGGATTCTAGTTTGTTTGGTCGATTAATTTTCCTTGGATTTTTTTTCTTTTGGTACTTGGTAAGAATTGTATAGAGTCGACAGTACACAGGCTGCTCCACAAAGAGTTACAAACAGTGTAATACACGTGATTGCAAATTTTTTAGATGTATTGCCAACTGGAATTTTCCAAACAAAGTTACCATCTCCTTCCTATGGAAAAATAAAAATTTTTGATAAGAGAACATTGTATTATAAATAAAGAAAATTGTAACTTTAATCATTTGTATTTGCCGTGTTTATTTAATTTTTTATAATTGGTTATAAAATTGTTATCCTATACATACCCATCTATAAGGAATCTCTCTCCACTTCTTGGAAAATTCGACGCATGGCCAACAAATTTCAATCTTTGAAACTCTGTGCTCTTTAACTCTATCTTTACATCCTATCATTAAGTTTGGCTTTGGTATTGATACATTAACTGGTTGACCAGTTGGACTAGCTAGTCGATAACGTTGATGTATTGGAAACTGTAAAGAGACTTTTGTATCGCTTAATCGAGAACATACGGTAACATTTTGATAGTAGGCTTTTTCAGCAAACAATTCCACGTCTATTTCTCCATCCAAACAAGAAGTACTCTAATAATAATTAATAATTATTAGATTACTAATTTATAAATCAGTTTTACCTTTCAAATATATCGGAGGCTTATTTTTCACTGTACATACTTTACGCAGCCTTCGAAGATCAGCTAATTCATCTACATTGGCATATAACGAAGAGGGCAATCTTACAAATATTGCAATGTGACAACTTTTATTTTTAAAGTCTCCAGTGTCTACAGTGTATTTTAAATTTCTGAAAAGGAGAAGTATTCGTTAAAATTTATTTTATTAATTGCCGTAGTGAGATTTAATGGGTTATGAATAACACCAATAAATCAAATTAAAAAAAACTGTTAATAATATTACATCAATCTAACCTATGAAATCCCTCGCCTTCAACCTCTGATTTAATACTAGCACTTATCGCTGTTACAAGCGGGATCAAATTGAATAGTAAAATCACGTAAAAAACAATTTCTACGAAAAAAACAACAAAACTCTTATTCTCCGTCATAATTGATTAAACTAAATATACTTCTTTTTAAGACGGAGCCATTATTTGTGTTTACTTCGAGAGATTAGCCGACAGTGCTAACACACGTACACACATTTGTGAAAACGCAACAGCTGAGTAGTTCTGGTAGCTTCACGAAGATGGCGTTTTCGCCTGATTTAAAATTCCGGCGCTCTATTGCATCATAAAACATACAGATATTATTTATAACAAGTTTAACAATTACACAAAGTAACAGATATCTCTAAAATCACTCGAATTTCACTTGTTTATTCACTCGTTTCCTCTGAATAACAATTGTTCTATGTATACAGGATTCATCAAACTTCTTTCGAAATACATATTATTTGGGCTCTTAGACATGTTTCATCTAATTGCAGAAGTATTAAAATTATCAATAACAATGCTTATGACGAATATCGATATTTAGATTCTCGTTCCATACATGTTTCAAAATAGAGAAACGTTATTGAAAAGTCAACGTGATAATATATAATAACACGTCAATGTTACCGTCTCTCCCACCCAATCAAGCAGAAGTAGTTCAAAAGTGTGTCGGAGTATTTTGAAAAATACACCGCATCTCCAGATTTGTCTAAAAGTGATTGCAAAAAAAAGGAGGAAAGAAAGAAATAGCTGCAACCTCACCGTAGGTGTTACGCGAACGAGAAGTGAATCGTTCTGTGATTTTCTCTTTTTCTCTCGCAGGCTTATACTACATTGTCCCTGGGACACGAAAATAGCCAGAGCGCACAGTTGCTGCCGCCACGTCGGCCCCCAGAGAACCGACGTCGATGAAGCGCGAAAAGGAGGCGGCAGTCGAGGAAAAAAGGAAAACACCGCAGCGAGCGAAACAAAAAATACGAATGTGACTTTATCACGTATTGTTCGACGATACACATGTAATAAACATGGATATATTTTCGATACCGTTGGATATTCCAAGATATTTACCAAATTTCTATTCGTCGATTTTATTACCGAACGAGTAAAACAATTGTTGCCTTCTTTTCGGATATTAAATATCGATGTATTTCAACGTAAAGTCAATTTTCATTTGTGAATTTATTTGTAAAAGTTACTTTGATACCAACAATTTGACTCGCTACATTTATAATAAATATTCTAAATACTGAGACACGTTAAACAAAATTCCATTCAGCCTTGGATAATTTTGGAATCGTATTCAATTATTACACGCGTTCTATTTTGTAAATTAATCCTCATCCAACAAATTGGATAATGTTCGTCAAGTGTTATTTATTATTCCTTTGGAAGGCCCATAAACTTATGTCGGAATAAAAATTACTGTCAAAACATCGAATAAATACGGAAAATGTTCTCTTGGAAAAAACTACTGTAATATACACATCCGACATTCCCGTATAGTGGAGAAAGTTTATTTTCTCGGCACAATCTTTGCTAGGTTGTACGATGTAAGATATTTTTACTTTGTCGAGTATCGTCACGAAATTCCATTTATTGTTACAAAATTTTAAATTCTTGCAATAGTTAAAATTTTACGTAAAACAGACAATTGAATTGTTACCGAACTTACACTCGAAGAAAACGAACGATCATTCGTTTAATTTATCGATCGAATATATAAATAACAAAGTACAGCGTATAAAATAACGGCAAATAGAAAACAAGTATTTTTCATAAAAAACCAGCTTAAATATATTCGTCATGTGCGGTATGAAAAAGAAAGCAGACACAGGGCAGGTAAAATTTGAAACATTGTGAAGCTGCTCGTGGAGTAAGTGGAACAGCTGGCGCTTCGTAAACTCAATAGTACGGTTGTCCGAAGCTTTAGATTCACTTCCAACGAGAAACATTACGCGAGGCAAGTCGCGCGCTGTTCCAACAATGACGTGCGGAACTCGAGTTTGCTAAAGAAGCGCTACTGTATAATCGTTTTCTTCGCTAAGCTCACTTATCCACGCGAAAGATCATTCGTCTGCTGTTGTATTTAACCATTATTAACGCCGAAACTTATCCGTGAATCTTTAAATGTCAGCCTGTTAAAATAACGAATCTTTGCATCCAACTATTACTTCGTAAACAAATGATTAACGTCAGAGTTTACACGCGAGGCTAACTTAGATGGCCAAAGCTAAACGAGCGTCAAGCTAATAATCTTTGGAGTTTGTGCAAAATAAGACGAAACGCACCGGCTAATCGACCACTTAATAGATCAATTTTCCAATGTACTCGCACACTGTATTTTTAGCATACTCGTGCCAAGATGAGGATGGGGCCATCGAGACTATGGTTCCGGTCTGCTTTTGAGCGTTGCACTTGGATTAGTGACCTCGACTTGACCTCCAAGACATTTGACAACTTTATCGTCCATTCTATTGACGCTAAATTTGTCTAAAAATGGTGACGATTTGATATCCGAGCCGAAGGATGTCTAAAGAAAGGAAATGTTAATAATCGTACTTGCATACGCCATAGTTTTGTCGCTGAGTAACGTCGGCTTCAAATCAGTGAATTAATCTAGAGATATTCGAAACGTTCGAATTCAATATAACATTTATCCAACGGATACATTCCAATAAGCGGAAGAGCGAACGAGTGCGCGCAAGGAAACCTCGGAAAATCTGGAGAATCGAAAGAACGCGACACGTGAAGAGCGAATAGCGTATTATTTCCGTTTGTCCATTCATAAAGCCCCATCAACGGATGATTCAAACTCATTTGAAATCCGACACGAATGACTGGACTAGATACAAAAATCATTGGCACACCGGTATATCGGTATATTTCGAGATGCAAAAAGAACGTTAACAAGTCTTGAAAACGTTATCCCTTTATTGGGCTTCCATATCGCGCACGTCAGCATTCGCCGTGCAATGTGTCCCAAATATTTGCGCGAGTTAAAAATATGACGTGCTTTGCGCGACCGCGCTTAGACTAAACGCATTAACTTTGCAAACATTTTTCAATTACATTTTTACGCGCATACGTAGCCGATTTTCTCTTTCGTATACCAACAACGACAAACAACTAGCGGATAAGTATTCTCAGGCTCGATTAACGTTCCCTCTAAACCTACGAATGATGCGTACCTGTTAAAATGGAATAAATCTCGATCGTAAAGACGAATAAAATTGCGAGATAAACGCGTGAATGTAGTAGAAATGTAAGGCAATGCGAATAGAATACGCCCACGCGCTAAAAATATATATTTTTCCTTCTCCTCCGAAAAATAGCATCTAGTTCAATGCCACTATTATTACTTGATTTTTCGCGTATTGCAGGTTTTATCGGAACCCGCGATAACCAGACAGCCACTGTAACTAGAGATTTATCGAAATATTGCACTCGTATTATTGAAACATCGTTATTTATATTCTATTTCTGTTGTTCGTAGACGCAAATAACATTACAATTAAGCATCAAACCCAAGCGCGCACGCAGCTTGCCAAGAAAAGATAAAGTCCGATTAACACTGTTACGAATTATTTAACACTTCCAAGAGAAGCTTTTTGTCTTTTCAAAAGCTGTAAAAACTGCCACGGAAGCTGCTATCGAAGGTTGCTACTCGATGACAACTTGGTATCCGTACAGTATTGGAGCACACAGCTGACGAAACGACGTCGTCGGTTAGACCGAATGACAGAGAGAAAGTATACGGTATAGATAGATTATAGTGGAGCGGCTGAATTGGGTCGGCGCCCCGTAATGCAACACCACTGCGCCTCTTGTCATTGTCCGTGCTCGCTCGTCGTCTGCGTCGTCTTCCTCCTACTGTACGTAGCATAGCCAAATCGACAATCACGCGTACGTCGAGCTGCTTCACGGACAAGTAATATATCTGTGTCCTTTCCATTTGCTTGCGCGAGAGTCTTCTTTATTCGCGGTACCATCGGACTTATTGATCTTTAGTTTATGACTGCACATTGCACTGTTGACGTAATAAAAGATAGTTATGACGTTAGACAGCGTCGAAAGCTATATTTTTGTACATCATTTTTTAAAATGTTTTTTCAAAGAACCTTTCCAACGATGACACGCACTCTAAAATAAATGCTGCGATATAAAATTAACTTTTCATTGTGTTACATTTCTGTGGAGAGACTGTATTTTTCTTTGGTTGATATCCGATGCAGAAAAAACGTTTGCTTTGACACTTGGTGATTTTCGGATGGCTCTTACAGTCGGATTTTGTTTTTTTTAAATGTTTTTTTTTTCAAATTCGTAATTACAGAATGAGTACCAATCTTTAACAAACTGTCAGACGTTTTTAACTGCAATTCAATTCTGTTAATAAATAATAAACGAATCAATTAATAAATGAACATTGAGATAATTCTACATTCTGATTAGTAACGTAGTTTGAATTTATTTTCCAAAGACATTGACGAAACAAATGGTAAATTTGCTGTAGAAGCAATCAATTTATTACGCGTCACTGAGATTTTCCAAATGAAATATGCACTTTCATCTAAGCGCCAAGACAGTAGGTTAAATTCCTCGCCTTAAAAATAAACGTCAGTCAACGCGCGCGTACCCTCGTACTGTACGTTTGAGGTGGTGGAAAATTCATTAGGTCAGGGGGAGCGAGAAGAGGGGGGGGGGGGATCGCTAGCAATAAAAGCAATATTGCCAGCTCTATAAAAAGGTAAGTATGGTCGTTGGAGAAATTTGCCTCGTTTATAAACCGAGCAATTAATGCGGTCTCCTTGGCATCAGTTTTGCCCGCGGTTCACGCTACTCCGTGATATCCCGGAAATGTCAAAATTCAAATTACACTCGACAGCGAGCCAGATATCTATATAATACTCAAAAGTCATCCAGTCGGAAGGGCGCAAGTTGCATGTGCAATGTATATCGACTTGCCTATTTCTATATAAAGTCACTTGATTATTTAACCTGACATAACGTATATATATCCGTACGTAGCTGTAGTATTACCAACATTTTTCAATCTTACCAACACAGTTTTTACGTGAAATTATATAAACATAGTACAAACATAGTATTTTTATATTTCAAATACAGTCAAAGGTCGCAAGTGTAAACGGTTGTTTGAAACCTCGAGAAAATCGATGTAAAATCGTTTGCGAATGAAAAGTTACGAATAGATATTAATACTAATAATTTGAGCGCAAATTCCATCGTACTTGATCGGTCTATTTCTATATTTTCGTGAAATACCAAGTTTTTTCGTTTAATTTTCACTACGGTAAAAAAAACATATCGTAGGAGTAGAAAAGACATTAGCGCAGCTATGAGCGATAAAAATAGATATTGAACATTTTTTTCTGACCATATATTTATTACACTTAAAAATAAGTGTACCGTTATAGAAAAATTTGACGATGATTCGTCATTTATTTTTGTCCCAATTTGAAATCCTTGATTCGCTAGTATCTATAACACCCGAATGTTGCCGATCGTATATATATAGGTATATATACATCGGTGACATTTGACAAGTATGATAAATATGTGCTACAAGTAAGTGAATTTCGACGAACGCAAATTTAGTCAATAAATTAATGTTTTGGCCTCTGTAATCGAGTACATTCGTGTACTATGCCCAATTAGTTTGCAATCGCTACCAACGTAAAAATTGTGCAACCCTCCTCTCGCACGCATTCTTCGAGTAAACAAGACACGAATAAGCACAATTGCCAATACTCGTATTTTTAGATTCGAGCCGTCTAATATCTCCAATTTCACAAAACATTTTTAAAGCGCGGCTAGTACTTATTTACACTCGGATGTTAATATTATTCAAGCAACGTTTCACGGTGATAAGTGACGTTTTAGAATAAAGTAAGAAATTTGCAAAATGCATTATCCCCTCTCTCTCTCTCTCTCTCTCTCTCACACACACTTGAAAAAATGAGACACAAACGAGTACAAACGAAAACAAAAACTTATCCCATAATCCATGGAAAGACGAGCCGTGGAATAAGAAAATCAAAATGGTAACATATATGCGGATAGATAGAGAGAGAGAGAGAGAGAGAGAGAGCGCAAAAGCCAAGTGAAAAGTAGAGCAAACGAGGCATTCCAGCGGCAATGGAAATAACTACTGCTGAGCAGCAATTAAAGGGATAGCTTTAGCAAGGCTGGTATAATAGGTAAAAGTCGGGCAAGTGGCGCGCCAAAAGCTCTCTTGGACGTCGGGGCGTGAGTCAAGCCTCAAGGCTCCTCGTTCACGCGGTGTGCTCGCTTATTGCTTTGGGTCGACGTTGGCCCGGTTTATCTCCGTCCGATCCTAAAATAATCTCTAGATACGAGCACCGCCACCACTACTGCCGTTGCCGTTATACCGCAGCTACACACCATCTCTCTACTGTTCCCACCTTGCCCAAGCTTAAACTACACTTTTATCTTATTCTTATGATAGATGCATATGGCTTACCAATTGATTTGTTTGAATCGCAGCAAATTCTTAATGTATATGCACATTCAATTGTTTAACTGCTTGTTTAAGAAAAATCGAGAATTGCATCAATCGATGGATTTTTGTCTATTCCCAGAAATATTAACAAATTGAACGAGGTATTCGTGTAAATAATTAACTCGCAACTGATAAAACGGGTAGGTACGGTGTAAGCTAACGATCACAATCATCTTTCAAATGTATATTTAAATCTGATCAATAAATTTGAATAATAATGCAATATAACATTATTGAATTCGTATATTCTATACATGGAAACGTTTGACTGACGAGATATTAGATATTAATTTAATAATTTGACAATACAAGCCATTTTATATTGCACAAAATGCTACTTCTTACGAGAAATTCGTTTTCTGTCTAAGTTCTAAGTATACAGACAGTCTGTCTATAAAATATCCATCGCGACCCTTTGGATGTTCTCAGATTTTGAGTAGGAAAATTAGCAAAAATGAATATACCAAATGTCTTCCAAATATCGTTCCAAGGTGTAGGTCTACAGTATGAAACGACCTCGTGCGAAATTCACGAGTTAACAGGCTATTGCGCGAGCTTCGATATCGCGAAAGGTATCCAAGCGGTCCGGACAAGCACGTGCCTCGGAAAGCGACCTGTCACGCGATAGAGACCAACAGGTGCATACAATTTCGTGCACCGAATATTTTGTTTAATTGTTCCATTTGACTAATTTTAATATCTAAAAACTCGCCTTTTTTCGTGAATGTAACATTCTCCATTTTGACAAATTGTAAAGTTTCAAGACTAACCATAGATCCCGATGTCGCTATTTGAATAATAAAAATTCCAGAAAAAAAAGCCTCGATGCATTGTTGTAAAAAGTATCATAAACTTACTAAACGTCAATGAACGTAGCCAGCAACGATACGTTTGAATTCGATAAAGAAACTACATTAGGCATAAACGTGACAACTGTAAATAGCCTTAGATCTCTTATATACCTGAACGATTGAATCGTGTGCGCGCGCTCGCGAGAAAGAATGAGAGAGAGAGAGAGAGAGAGAGAAATTGGAAAACTCCCACAAACGTACAGTAGAATACATGCCAAGAAATTACGATGTGAATTCGAGACGACGACGATTGTCCTTTGGAAGCGTTACGCTTCCGACACTGCTGATTCATAATAAAAGAATTGAAACGAGTGTAAACATGATGCAGCGTACAAACGTATGATTGCGTTACATGCGATTTGGCGTGTACCGATTGTTCTACACTTTTCGATTGTCAAACGAGAGGCTTTAACATTTGCATACGTTGCAATTTGCTTGTCAACGATTACTTTTAACAAATGACATGTGCAACGATTCTTGGAGTTTAAATTGTGGAATTATTTGAAACTGAATTGTCGACGGCTTTGTTTATTGGAATCAATAATTGGTAGCATTGAATCGTAATGAGAGCAAAGTAAAAAGTAGTTTTAAAATACATGGTTTAAAGAAAAAACGCCTTCACACTTCATACTCGTAAACTAAAGTATTTCAGTAGTAAAATGTGAAGTATGCTCAGACAATCAAAAAATGACAAACCATCGTAACAAAACTATTTCCATTCTAAAACGATCCTTAACAACAACACATATATGTCAGTACACGTATATATATTAATAAGGGGGGGGGGGTAAAAAGTTGAAAGAAATAAACAAAGTGCAGCTGCAGTATGACGTAATAGTATTATTATTACAGAAATCTGCCTTACCAAACGGCACGCAAAAACTTTATTTCTCTCATAGCGAACGCGACAACGATTCGTTCAATAAGCGTTCGTGCTTGCTTCGGGCATCCGCCCGCGTCAGAATCCCGATTTACCGGCCCGTTGCGCAACCAATCTCTATTTCCGTCACCCCTAAAACTTCTTGCCATCGCGTTTACTTCTCCGTGCATATTACATAGGCGTGTAGGACTGATTCTCTTATCTTCTTTTTTTGCCATCAACGACGACATTTTTCAATGAAATTTTATCAACACGCATAACTTTTGGCAAAGAGTCATCGGAAGAATTACACAAGTCATTGATATCGGTAATCGCATAGTTTAGAGAGTTCCTTTATCGTATAGTGATTTTTATGTTCGAACCAACCGAATTCATACAGACACGAACGTAGTTATTGAATCTCGATCTAAATTGCGTGCCTGGAGTCACAGAAAATTTAGGAGATGCCAAAAAGAGCGAGGTAGAGATGGAGATAGAGATTATCGAATATTATACGAATGAATAGTAGATATAGACGTTGAAAAATCAATGGTTTCAGTTCCCTCTTGCAACATATATATATATATATTTAAGAAAAATATGGCCAATATAATGGGAATTTACGTCATTAATCGTTGTCGATTCTTTGTTTCGGGTTTTAAATAGCGCAAGTTCCAAGCATCATTTTCCGTTATGTTCCATTAAGTCGTTCGTTCCCCCCCTATCATTTACATTCCAATCGTCACATAGTTAAAGTTAGTATTTATTTTCCATTCCTTGATGCCATCAGCGCGCTAACGGAATGTTATGCGTTTTCCAAGTCGATGCATGAACCGTCAGTCGGATTTTTATCTACTTTGATGCTACGATATGAATTTCTTATTCACCTTGTAAAATGATAGTAACTTGCTTACACCGAAAAGTTGTGGAAAATAGATGTAAACAATTGACGTCCTTTTGTTGGAGAAGCGATATCTACTACATATATTTCCCCACCTAGGAGAAAGCGACGATTTAATTTTAGAAAAAGGCCCCCGCGCAGTCGTCGTTGTCGTCGTTGTATATAAATGATACGAAAGGCCCGAGACATACATAATAACGTCCACTATACGAATCTTGTGATTGCGCGAAGGCAACAAAGTATCAACATTTCTCTCGTAAATCCAACAACTTTGTCGCGCGAAAATAGAAAATTCAATTTGCAGCTTGCGCGTATGAGGTAGCCGGAGTCAAAGCTCTAATTTAAAGCTCTCGGACAACTCAGGGCCAAGCTATGCTCGACTCTCTCTCTCTCTCTTTCTTTCTCGCACACGCCACGCTAATACGTTAAAACGTCGCTCTCGCGACGAATTTGGCAGTCGGCGTCGACGTAACGCGTATACTCCCCCGACATTCCTAGAACGCGTTTATACGGATGCACAAGCGTAAAACATCATCGATTACCTATACCGGAAGTCTTCCAAACTTTAAATCTTTGTTAGGCCGTTTAATTTGTCAGTAGACGATGGAACAACTTCCGATTGACATCTTTTTTATTACGCAAGTCCCATCGATCGGAAATGAAAAATTATAGTTACCTGCCGTCTACCACGATGTTTTGGTTAAAGAGGATTTTTGGGTTTCTTGGGGAATTTTTAAAATAACGACAAGTTACCACCGATATATTTATCCAATTAGCACAAGATACCCTTCCAAGCGTAGAAAAAGAAAGCTTTTTTTTCAAATGAACCGAACGTTGTAAGTTCAAATCCGTCAACACATTGGAATTCGCTTGCGTAGTATAATTCGGTTAAAACTGGCACAAACTTTCGAATATGCAGCAGGCATTCATTGAACGATCGGAAGCAATACGTCTCAATTATCACGGGCATCTGATATATTATATAGCATATCGTTCCGATCGCTTACTGCGTGTAGGTATTATTTGACGGAAGCACGGAGTCAGTGCGCTCAATACAAGGTTCATCGGCGACTACAGTATAGTCGAGCTATCGCGACATGAGCTTTTTCACGAGAAATCATAATCGCGATCGCCATAACAATGACAAGTTTCAACTGTACACGTATTTATTTGTTTCTTATTTAAAATAATCGAATGGTTTATTCACTGGTGTACGATTCGATTAAAATTGTACGCGGTGGCAGCGATGACAAGTCTAAAGTCTCAAAATTCAACGCAAAAGTGATATTCTTTCAAGCAGATGTGTCCCTGAAACTGAAAAATCAAAACATAACAGTAGTAGTAGGTATACGAGAGTGGGGGGAGATTGAAGGGCAGCTAACATATAGCTCGCAGTGATGAGAGCGTATATTAGCTCAGCCATGGAGAGGGAGAGAGCAACGGCTATATACGCGCTTATCGCGCTGTCGTCACGCGCGCGAGCCTTTGGCATTTCAAGGTCGTTATAGAGAAGCTTTGGATCGTTCCATATTTAACGATTCGATAAGTTCTCCTCCAGTAAATTCATTGTGACATCGATCGTAAGCTACGTAAAAATCAACCCAAATAATTGAAAGTATGACAAGCTTGCACACTCGCAGCAACAATTCTTACTTACATCTAGAAAGTCATACGAACACGCGCACACACACACATATAGCCGTTGTCGGTGCGCTCTTGAATATCAGTGAAAAGTAGCAGCCCTCTGTATCGACTCCTCCCTTCCCACTCCCCACCTCTATAATTCAGTTATTTCGAATCTTCAAGCACACGTATACCACTAGGCTAAACCACAGTGGCTGAAGCTAGATGGCGTATATTCGCGCCGCTCACATTTTGTGTCCTACTACTACCTCTCTCTCTCTCTTTCTCTCTCATCTTCGTCCGCCTAAAAAGGTAGATTGAGCTTGCAAGTAACGAAGCTCACCATTGGTTAAAAGCATCGTCCAATGCCGTCTCGCGTTACATTCTAGGATCACGTTGCACGCGCTTATATTGGGAGCCTCGACTCGCCTGCCCGACAGAACGGCTCTCTAACGTAAGTGCGCATCAACGCGTTTTTTCTTAAAAAAACTTCCAGGCTAGCTAATTTTTTCTTATCTCTTGTTTTCTCTTGTTATATTTTGTTTGTTTTTTTTTCTTTGCTATCTGCAATAATTTTACGTTATCATATCAATTGGGTAATTGATTGGTTTCGGGTTGCGCTTGTCGCGCGATGCTTTGGTTCAAACGCGCACACTGTCTTGTGCGTGAGTAGTGGGCGGTGAGTTATTGGCTGGCTCGTAGCTCGCGAAATCTGAGAAGAGTGGGACACAGAGTGGGGTGGGTAAGAGAAAGAAAGAGATAGAAAGAGCGAAAATTGGAGCAGTATCTTGCTTTTTTTGGACACGTTTTCTTTCCGCGACCGTCTGTTGCCGGAAGACTTGTTTTCCTCTCTCTTTTTCGTCGTTCAAAGGATCTGCAAGGATCAAGTGAAGTAAGGAAGTGTGTGCGAAACTATATAACTCTGCGTGTGCCTTTTGTGTTTGTGAGCGTACATATATGTATATATATATACACACACATACATGCATCTATATATATATATACACACATATATATATATATATGTATATGTGTGTGTGTGTGTGTGTGTGCGTGCGTATATGGGTACGTATATATATACGTATATGTACATACATATACATATACCTGATGGTGATACGTCGTGCAAGGACTGTTTTGTGATTTTACCAGTGCTCGAATTATATACTTCTTTTTTTCTTCTCTTGGACGATTGGAATTCTCTTGAAGCAACTATGTGGTGATCAATCTTTTGAGACACCTCTCTCTCTCTTTCTTTTTCTTACTCGTTTTGATACTGACGCACTCTTGATGTATTTTTGGTCTAATGTTGCTTTTTGCATACGGATTGAAGGGAAAAGTGGTTTATCTTGTGATTTCTTGAGATGAGGTAGTACGGAAAATCGCAACTGTTTTGTATAATTTCGAACCTATTGTTTATCTATTTTTTGTTGATGTTTGAAAACTAGGTCAAGTCAAACGTCTGTTGTGACTTACGTAATTGTCAGCCAGAATATTACTGAACTTTATTTGGTTACGCGGAAAGATACCCAGCTTCCTGTTTTTCGCGCTTCCAGTCTATTTTAAAAGTCACTCGCTCGAAATGTATATTTAGAGCGTATTTTAAACGTCTATTGAAACAATTAATATTGTACATTATTTCATCGTTGTTTTCATTTGTCGTGGAATAATACTTTTTTACGTCGTTGTAGCTTTTGTAAAAACTTTTACACGACATTATAGTTTGCGCAGTAACTTTATTTCGAAGTTTCGACGTAAATTTTAGTTTCATTTTCATTACTACTACGGGCTAACAAGAATTTTCATAGTAGCAAAATAAGGAATAATATTTCAAAACAATTATGACAACAGTATCTTCGTATTTGGATCTTTCTTCAAATCCTAAAAATAAACCAGCGTCACAATAGTTCTCTATAAGAGGTATTCTGGAAAAAAGATATACAGCATAGTCAATGGTTAAATGTCATTTCATTGTCGATCTGTCGCATTGAGTCATAAATGCCTTTAAAAAGCTTCTCTAGACAACTACCATGTCAAATCAACCGAAAAACAATTTCAATTCCGATAGATTAACGCGTACAAAAAAATCGTAGTCTTGAGTCCTGTAATCCGAGCGTTCGAAAAATTACGCTAATTAGAACAAACGCTTACGTTGATGGAATTCCTGGCATAGCGACTTCCGAATGCCAGAATGGAAATCGAAAACGGCGAACCCAGTTTCGCGGTTGGTCGTTATAGGTAAAAGGAGGAGGGTGTTGGCGTTGTGGGGTGTATCGAGAGGCGAAAGAGGGGGGAGATGAAAATAACATGTTCGATAGTAGAAGGGAGGTGGGGGAGGGGGCGAAGTGAGGGTACAGTGGGGATAGAATCACCTAGAGATGATCCGCCATCTTGCGGGACCGTAAGCTCATGACGAATGTTCTGTGTGCTTTAGGGCCGCCCAGTTCGTGCCGCCAGAAGCAGTCCGTCCGCCGCCGAAGCCAGGGAAAGAGACGACGAACGCGACTGGACAGGAGGGATAGCACTTTTTAACGATACACGCACGCACAGATTCTTTTTTCGTCCGTTGAAAAAAGAAGACCAGTTCGTTGATTGATTTATTTTTTTTTTGTATTTCGAAAAAAAACGACGCTACCGATCGAAGATAGAGAGTAATATTGCAAAAGTGAGGATTTAGTTTTTGCAAGATATAAAGAAGAAGAGTCAAGATGCCGGCCCCAGCTAAGAGTTTGGAGGATGAGGATCCTACCCCCTATCTATACGTCTCGCTCGAGCAGAAGAGACAAGATCAAACGAAACCCTACGATGCCAAGAAGGCATGCTGGATTCCCGATGAGAAAGAGGGATATCTTCTTGGTGAGATCAAGGCCACCAAGGGTGACATCGTCTCCGTCGGCCTTCCCGGTGGAGAGGTACGTATATTGTCAATTTTTCTCTCTAACCAGGACACCTACCTTTAAACAAGACAACCAGTCTTTCTTTTCTTCTTCTTCTTCTTCGTCGATTCCTCACATGAAGGTTCTCGTCGTTCGTTCATCCGTCGCGCTTTTTTTGTTTCCATTCTTTTTTTTTCAATCGTAATAGTTAACGACGCGTCTGCCAAGTGACACAATTTTGTACGACGGCCAACGCACGGAATTTTCGAGCACTTATTCATCGCGTAACAGCGGCTAATCGCTCGTAATACACTAGACGCGAATCGGTACGGAAATTATTTATGAAATGTAACGGACTTTTTCCCATGTTTTTTGAAGTTTCACGGTCAAAGTTGATTGAAAGCTTGGAAAATTAGTCGGATTAACCGAAATAAGACTGACTGATGTTTCGAAAGTGAAAAATTGATACAAAAACTCTTAACGATAAACATCTCATTTAAAAATAGCCAAAATTTTGCAACGATCGCATTTATCCAATTTCGCATAAATATCGCACTTCGCCAAGTTTTTACAGTCTTCAATGTAATTTTCGCTGGTTATTATTTTGAATGACGATTATATAACGCAATAAGATAATTTCAAAATTGAAACCAATCCAAAGTCAACGTACTGTTGAATTGAACTGTTGCAAGCATACGCATTCAAAATATCTATTAATCTATTCGACAATGACTATTTTCCGTGGCATATACGAAAACAACAACAAAACAATATCAAATTAGAACTACACAGTTGCCGATTCGGAATGCGATATCCCTGTCTCGTTTACCGCCTAAGGAAGGTCGGATCGCGTAAACGAAATAGAAGAAGAAGAAGAGAAAAAGGTGGGGGCGTTGGCGTTTCACAAAACCACTAGCCAAACCGTATCAGGACGGCTATTCTATTTCAAGCGTCGAATACCCATACGAAGTAAGAGCTACGCTTGCTCGTATACACATATATACACAAGTCGTATTGGCTTACGTCGTTTTTTTCTTTTCTCCAATGATTTTGCCGAATTTACGTATGACGTCGAGATTTATTATTTGATTTCCTATAATTTCGATAACGACAACGATAATGTCTTCGCGATATAACATTGCTCGATTATACGGAGCTTTATAATGCGATATAATAGGAAATTAGGGTGAAAGCAATTTCCGACGACTTTACTTTGTGACTATTACTTGTTTACAGTAGCAAACAATAAGAATACGCGACAAGAGTTATTTTTCGTAAATATAAGGCATAAATAGAAGAGAAAGTTTGCGTATCTATTTTAACGGGCCTAAAAGTAATCATCTCGGCTAAAATTAACACCCGAACTGAGTTACTGTAACAGAGTACCCAGCATAGAGTGTATGTATGGTTGCTCGTATGAATTCATGCGGTTTTATTCTCTCTTTTTCTCGTGGCGGAAGTGCAACAAGATGAACCGACCTTCTACCTTTTTCTTCGTTTGCCTCCGAGTGCCTTTTATAGAATGTATGCACGCTCGAAAGTTCCAAAATAGAATTATATTTTGCAAAACTTCTCCGACGAGGAAGTAGGTAAACATCCCACGCCCGATGATCGAAGCTTCCTGGTGAACTCGAATTACAGTTGTAACGATACAATTTTATTTACAATTATCGTTCGATATTATCGTAAACAACGAGCGTCTGTTACGTTTTAAATCAAATACGTGTTACCTTATTTCGTACAGAGAGAGAGAGAGAGAGAGAGAGAGAGACAGACAGACAGACAGACAGACAGACAGAGAGCTTTTCTCGTCGATTACGCAATTGAAAGTTCTTCTCGGACTTTGCTTCGGCAAAACTCTAGTTCGGTATAAGATCTCTTGAGAAAGAGAAAGAGAGAGTTGACTCGCGCTATTGTTAGCTATGTCGGGCCTTCAAGCTCTTGCTCACTCACTCTCTCTCTCTCTCTCTCTCTCTCCATCTCTCTCTTTCTCTCTTTCTCTCTCTCTCTCTCTCTCTCTCTCTCTCGCGTGCGCGCGCGCTACGGCTATAATAATAAAACGCCACATCTCGAAACGCGGGTCACGGTATTTTTAGTTGGGTGCTTCGCGAGCTAGCGAACGCCGCGTGCAAGAAATGCGCAAGAGAAAAATGGGCGCAGCCGACGTTGTTGTTACGCAAGCTTTCTTGTGCTTTTTTGATGCGATAGACAAATGCGCGTAGGCACACACATACTGATGTAATGCTCATTTACAGATATATTTTGGAACGTGTGTAACCTAGAGTAGCCAAAGGACGCGCTGATAATATCGGTTGCGAGTTTTCGTTCACCGCCACTTATACGCAATCTATTCATTGATATATC
The DNA here is from genome assembly GCA_030064505.1 of Chouioia cunea. NCBI lineage: Eukaryota > Metazoa > Arthropoda > Insecta > Hymenoptera > Eulophidae > Chouioia > Chouioia cunea. The sequence goes on along the minus strand of JAOPFQ010000001.1, from coordinate 9,693,864 downwards.
GTCTACTAACTTGCCATCAAATTAAGTAACCGATGCTCGCAGTCAACCAAAAATTCATCGTGCAACTTATTTCCATGAAAAAGAATTTATAATCGCGAATTGTTTCAGCGATAAATAATGAAAATGAAAGGTCCGATAATATCTTGGAATAATCTCCCGTGAAGGTAGTTCAGCAATACAAATCGAGATCACATTTCTCCAACAAGAGTAGCGCGCGTCTCTGTAGTCTATATCGGTAAACTCCCTGTCGGCTTCCGTTGGCAGACTCTCAAGGCAGTCGGTCTTGATAGAAAATGAGCTTTTTCTATACGGCATCGCGAAAAAAAAAAACGAGAAAAAAAATGTCGTATGCATTTAGAGTAGTACGATCGAATTGTCAGACGTTATAAAAATGAGATATTCCATAAAAAGTTGCTTAAAAATATATCTGAAATTAAAAGCTTCAAAGCTATTTGTTACCTAAACATGGTGTATTATCGAGAGAAGGAAAGAGACAAACGAAAGAAATACTAAACGAAACATTGACATGCATATGACACGCAGCGAAGGGAAGTAAGGAAGGATATGCTGCTACCGACCAATCCACCGAAATATGAACGAAGCGAAGATATGGCCGACATGACAATACTCAACGAAGCTTGTGTGTTGCACAACCTCAAGCAGCGTTACGCCTTGAAACTCATTTACGTAAGTGCAAAGAGCATAGAGTTATACTAATTCCCGGCGATATTCTCTCGATAACAGGTGAGGGACCTGAAGAAGGACCTGCTGCAGCAGGTGAACCCGCCCAAGTATGAGAAGTGCGAGGATATGTCCAATTTGACCTACCTTAATGACGCCTCGGTCTTGCACAATCTTAAACAACGTTACTACCACAAGCTTATCTACGTAAGGAATTGCCATACCGTATTGGACTGACGATCGACAATGGATGTACTACGTGTGACCAGCGCTGACCGCTGATCTGTTTTTCTTAATATTGTTGTTTCGCCTGTTTTTAGTTGTTTCACAGAGGCTCGCCCAATGCACTGTAACGTGTTGCGAAGTCTATTCGTTCGAGCAAACTTGGTCTCTTATTCAGCTGTTATACGTAACGAAAAATCCAAGCTTGATCGAACGAAATCATACTTTAACGGTACTTTTCAGCGTATCCAGTACACGTTTGAAACAGCAGACCTGTTCCAACATTACAAAATACACATATGATCATTTCTAGATGATGTGCTTAATATATGTATTTGTGCCAAAAGTCAAATGTCAAAAGTCTCACGTGAATTATTCTTTCTTTTCTTTCTTACATATCAGAATAACGAAAATTCTCAAATACAGAGTATCCATAACAGACTTTTTACATTGGATAAGAAAAGAGGTGTAATTATTTACGGAAGCTATTGTTCGAATCTCGATGTGTCTTCTGTTTTGTAATTCAAGCACGAAACACCTCTTTTCACAACGTTACTAATATTGATTACTCATCAATCTTCTTGAATACTACGAAGATTTTATTTTTCACTTTTACATATTTTGTGATTTGAATTTCATCTATTATCATAAACCTTACGATTATAACGTATACTGCAAAATTGATATGTCTTTACTTGTTTTACGCAAACTGCAACCGTAAATTCAGATCGCACAATGTCTTGCATGCTTGAACCATTTTCAAAAATCAAAGCTGTACCACCAGCCCAAACATAAAAAAACGAGATATCAATCAAAATTATCGATAATTTGTAACGAACTACGATCCTATCGATTTGCAGACGTACTCCGGTCTTTTCTGTGTTGCCATCAATCCTTACAAGAGATACCCCGTATACACGCAACGTTGTGCCAAGCTTTACCGTGGTAAGAGACGTAGCGAAGTCCCACCCCACATTTTCGCCATTTCGGACGGTGCCTACGTTAACATGTTAACAAGTGAGTATCATTTTTTCCTTTGTCGATCAAAACTTCGTTATAACTGATGTTTTATTCTCGAGACTAAATAAACATGATTTGTCCGCCAACAGACAGCGAGAACCAGTCTATGTTGATTACCGGAGAGTCTGGTGCCGGTAAGACTGAGAACACGAAGAAGGTAATTGCGTACTTCGCGACTGTCGGTGCCTCGACCAAGAAAGATCCCAGCGCGTCCGACAAGAAAGGATCCCTGGAAGATCAAGTCGTACAAACCAATCCCGTACTTGAAGCTTTCGGTAACGCCAAGACCGTCCGTAACGATAACTCCTCTCGCTTCGTAAGTATTTCTTTACTTTAATCGTGCAAGTCCGACTATTAGTTTTGTTAATTGCAACGATTCGTAATCATCCAGGGTAAATTCATTCGTATCCACTTCGGCCCCTCTGGTAAACTGGCCGGTGCTGATATCGAGACCTGTAAGTTACACTCTTCGTCAACGTTTATCGTGTACAAAATCGTACGAAGCTCAATTTTTCCACGTAACAATAACATTCAATTTTTCCTTTAAGATCTACTGGAGAAAGCTCGTGTCATCTCTCAACAATCTCTCGAGCGTTCTTACCACATCTTCTACCAGATGATGTCTGGTGCCGTTAAGGGTCTCAAGGGTAAGCTCACATCGATCATTTCGCGTCGTACAGTTTCTATCAATTATATTTATACGACGTAAAATCGGTTATATATACATTCGATCAATTACACTTTACAATATTTTTTTCATTGGATAATTTTATATCTATACCATTTTATTTTCTTACGAACGGAGAGAGATTCAATATAGCTTAGCGACAGGTTATCTCACAGCAGTGCGGCAGGTGTGTCGAAAAGAGAGTCCAAAAACATATTAAAAAAAAACAACAATTCCTCTATAATGTTTCGTCAACCGTTTCATGTTTTTCACCATTTGTCGTCGTTAACGCATTATTATCTCTTCCTTTACATTCGTGCGCAGAGATGTGCCTACTATCGAATAACATTCAAGACTACTACTTCGTATCGCAAGGCAAGACCACCATTCCCGGCGTTGACGACGGCGAGGAATGTCAACTGACTGATGTAAGGAGACACGCGCGGCTCTTATACGATCTCATTATTTTTTCTCGCTCTTTATCTTTTTTGTTTTTTTACTGTTAACTATTATTGTTTCTTTCTTATTTTTCGTTTTTGTTTATTTTGTTTGCTTCGAGAAGAACTCTTTGAACTCGTTTATGAATCGGCTTTTATAAATGATTTCTTACGGCGTTCCTCTCGGCGCTCGTTCTGTTTATTTCTCCTTTGTCACTGTACTGGTTTCTTTTCCGTACTACCTTTACTTGTTTATCGTCTTAGTTGACATTATTTAATTACAAGCAGCCAACGCGCCCACGCGCTCTCTTTGTCACGTGATGTCTAATGCCTCTATTATTAGTTTTTTCTTTTGTTCTTTTTTTCTTTCATTTTTGACGCTGTGCACACGAGTATATGACTGTTACAAAGATGACGACCGAGTAAAGCCTCTAGGTCACGAGGACGGACGCATTAAAGCTGCCGTCGATGCGACGTTATTTGAAAAGACAACGATGATAATCAACACGCTTGTTCGCATCGACCGAAAGCTTGCACATATTACTTGTACATATTAGGATTACGTTGGTGTGTTGTTTTGTCATCTGGATTATACAGATCTCGCGAGCGGAATGGACTCTGCACAAGAGATACTTAATTATTTATACATAGAGATAGAATCTCGTATCTATGTATTGTACAAGTCACCTTAGGCGTGACTTTTATTCTATAAATAGCCTAGTTATAGATACAGCTGTATAATGGCCTCACCTGCTGACAGACTCACCTGCTGAATGAATGAACCTTATCAATGAATTAGACACAAAGTATAGAAATCAGTTCGAGAAACCCTGTGAGCGGGGAAACATAAATAGACAACTCTGAATCTCGAAATATCGTTCAATCTTACGGTATCCTTAGATTTTAAGTAGACTAGAATTATCCAAACGTTCAACCCGAAATTACAACAAGGGAACGACTCAAATCTACGGAACACACGCATATTCGACAACCAATTCAATAAATAAATGGCAATTTTGTTATTCGAACACACGTAGAGACTTCCGTAGGTTTGAGTGCCAAGAACCCTGCGTCAAAAAGCCCTTTGAAAGCAGGCTCGTCCCATGGTTCTAATGGCTAATCCAAGCATGTGTTTTTTCCTTTTATTTTTCAACAAAACCAAACAAACAAAAAAAACCAACACAGAAAAGTGCCTGCTGTCGAACAGAATCACAGACTACTACTTCGTCTCGCAAGGCAAGACCACGATACCCGGTCTCGATGACGGCGAGGAAATGATTACTACCGATGTAAGTGCGGCTGGCTCAATTGACCATTGTGATGCCATCCGTCACGGCTTCGACTTTTATTTTTTTTTATACGCTCCTCTTTTGTTTCTCTATCTATCTCTGTGTTTCTCTTATTAACGATTCTTTTTTGCTTCAGCTCTGCATTACAGACGGTTTTCTAAATCTTAATCTGTAAATTCGTCTGTAATGAGAGTGAAAATGAATCAATTCGCCAGCGAGAAACTGTACCATGTAATAATTTCACCTGCCGAATTTCACTACTAGTTATTCTATAGATAAATACAAGTGTGCATCTCTGACTGTCTGTCGTCGCAAACTTTTTTTTCTGTTTTTTCCTGTCTATGTCGATATCTCATTTGGCTATAGCATTTTCATCTCTCTCTCTCTCTCTCTCTCTCTCTCTCTGTTTTATTTAGTATTTCGTTCTATGTTGCAATTCATTCATATCATCGCGCAATTCTTTCTCTTTTTCTATCTCTTTTTACTATAGCTCACTAAATTAAACGCAGCCGCCAACTATAAATTTACAAGGAATCTACATAAAATTTTCCAATTTCTGCATTACTCTATTATAAGTCTTTCGTCTATTGTTTTTTTAACAGCTAATTGCTACTATTCCAATCCTCGGGAATATCTCTTTTGCGGTAACGTTTAACCATAATAAATTACGAGTAAAAGAGATCTTCTTGAAGTTTTTCAACGTAACTTTCAAACATTCAACTGTGTAGCCCGTTCTCACATCATTGACTACAGTTAAAAAAACATGCCACGCGATTACAAACATTTACCACGTATAAAATATTTGCGAAAAAACTTGTCGTATCGATTGGGTTTTGTAATATGTTATGAAGCACACATATACATTGACAACACGTGTAAACGCTAGAAATGACGTTCCTGAGCAACCGGATCGGCGACTACTGGTACATTAGCCAGGGTAAGACGAGAATTCCCGGGGTCAACGACGGGGAAGAAATGGAAAACACGGACGTAAGAGCCAAACGAACGTCGCCGCCTTTTCTCTCTCCTTCATTCACACTCCTTTGCTCGTATAACGTGTCCATCTTTCTCATTTATAACGAACCATCAAAGACAACAAATTACGCGCATATTTTTCTCTTGTTCGTTTTTTATTGTCAGTTTTAAAGAAAATTTTCTCATTTGTTAAATTAAAACATTGAATCAATTGTTGAGGCATCATATCGAGAGACTCATTGATCGACGATAAGAGACATTGACAATTTTTTGACTTTGAATCTCTTGATAGATCAATGAACTTCTATTGGTGTCACCGACAATGTCAGTTCAAATTTAAACGAAATAATTGTTTATCACATAAATTTAACGATAAAGAAGACAATGTTTTCGCAAATAAAAGACCACTATAAAAACACGTTGCTTTTAGGTATAAACATCAGTTATTATTTACAAATCTGATCGTATAGACGTACACACTTGTATTTCAATAACCGTCTACAAATGATGTTTGTACCTACCCACGGAAAACGAATGAAATTAATAAACAAAAAGACAAAAACTAGAAGGAAGCTGTATCGATCGCGATTCGAGGGACGAAGGAGTAAAGGCAGTAGTTTGCCGGTCCATCCCCCCGTTACGCGCGCAGCTTCCATGTTAAACGAAATAGTTCGAGTTTTGCATAAAAAAATTTGATGTAGCTGCCGCTGTCGGGGGGCGGGAGCGACAATCGGGTGTTTCAGGAGGGAGAAAGTTGGCTTCGTTCTTTGACGAAATCGTAAATATTTATTTACGCGTTGACTGAACAACCGAGAGTATAGGTCCCGCTCCCCCGATCTTTGCTGTTTGTCATTTGAAAAATGTCCACTTTTCCGTTAATTAATTTTCCTCTGGTTATTTTCAAAAGACAAATTCATGGTTTTTTTTAACTATGCTTAACCCAATATCGCAAAGTTTATATACGATTTATAAGATCTTTCAGAACACCTGTATAAATGATGCCGACACAAACACAAAAATTAATTTTTTTATTGAAACTTATGTAGACGTTAAATTAATTAGACCCTAACTTTTTCTGCAGAAATGTGTTTTTTATCGAACAACATTTACGACTATTACAACGTATCTCAAGGAAAGATCACTATTCCGGGTATTGATGATCACGAAGAAATGGGTCTTACGGATGTAAGTTCCGTTGCCCTGGAGAAGTACCTTCTTTTTTTTTCATTTACCCCGTGAATAATTCCATATCCAAAAATCAATAATTCTTTTCGTGATTATTGAATTTTATTTTATTTTTTGTTCAAGTACCTTAAATAAATCCACGTACGGTTATTATTATGCATTTTGAGACATGAAGTAGTGACCCCTGTGTTATCCTTTGCACATCGAATTGGAATTGTAGTTGAGACATTTTATCCTTTTCTTTTTAATGCCCATTTACTTCGACTCAACTACTATTCTAAACGTCCAATTCGTTTTAATGATTTACGTGATTTTCAAATATACTTTGAACACTTTGACGTTCAATTTTTTTCATCTTTGTTGTTAAAATTTGAGATTCTGAAGCTTATTTTCACGAATACTTAAGCTATTGTACGAATACCACCCCTTTTATTTATTAATTCTTTTGTCCGCCATACAGTTCTATCAATTTTATCTTCCGAAAACGAAGATAATATTTTATATTCCAATTTACTGTGTACATATATTCGAAAAAAACCCTGTAAAACGGTACGAAAGTTCCTGATACCCTGCATTCATCCAAAATTTCTTATTAAAGTAACAATTTTCCGTACTAAAAACAAATAAAAAGGAGATCTTGAATAGACCGTACGTAAAGCAGTACTGATGAAAAGTTCCAAAAGTGTGTCCCAACGGAAAGGTCAGACAAGCTACGCTGAAGCTGAAGCGAAAAAGCATATGCCACGTGATAAACCATAACTTCGGTTAATGATTTTTTTTAGGAATACCGGTTAATATTCAAACACGATTCTTTTGAAATCCACCGAAGCAACGTTATCGGTAAAAATTTTATGTGTAGCATCAACGCTATTCGTACCTATCGGCTTTGAATGTTACAATATCATTGTCATTGTTGTTACGATTGCTTATCTGTTTCGTAGTGCTCAAATCAATATTCTGTAGATACGGTCCATTATTAACGTAGTCAATTTTGTTCAAATATCAATCAAACAATGCTTCTACGCTTTGTTCTACGCTTACGTTTCCTGCGTATCAAATTTTTTTTGCGCTATACGATCTTTGCCGCAGCTTGATCATGGCAGCCTTTCTTAAACAAGTTGCATCGCAAATAGCTTTTGTGTGAATTGCTTTACATGTTGTCAAATTGTCCTTGTGTGTCTATGTCATACGATATGTGAAAATACTTTGTTACTATGCTTTTTTGTACGATTCATTACTACACTTTATGCCAGAAAATTTTTAGATCAATTTAAATTATATACTTTGAATGAAATTGTCGATTCTCTTCTGTTCATCAACAATTTCACCATCTGTTCACTCGTAACTGGCAAAAGTGTGTAGTTTCGATGAGCATTCTATTAATTTTCGTGTGTTCCATGAAAAAAGGTTGCCTTCAACGTCTTGGGTTTCACCCAAGAAGAGAAGGACGATGTCTATAAGATCACTGCTTCTGTCATGCACATGGGTGGCATGAAGTTCAAGCAGAGAGGTCGCGAAGAGCAGGCTGAAGCTGACGGTACAGAGGTGAATTGATCGATACAAATTTTACGATTCTTTTGGAGGAAATTAAAAAAAACTCTATTGTACATTAATGAGCTTAATGGAAAATAATAGGAAGGTGAGCGTGTTGCCAAACTTCTTGGTGTCGACTGCGCCGACATGTACAAGAACTTGTTGAAGCCAAGGATCAAGGTCGGTAACGAGTTCGTGACCCAAGGTCGTAACAAGGACCAGGTATCCTACTCCATCGGAGCCATGTCGAAGGCCGTATTCGACAGAGTGTTCAAGTGGCTGGTCAAGAAATGTAACGAGACCTTAGACACCAAGCAGAAACGCCAACACTTCATTGGTGTACTGGATATTGCCGGTTTTGAAATCTTCGACGTGAGTAATCCACACGATTTACCCTGACATACACTGAGTTATCTTGATTCGTTTCTATTTGCGATCAAATCAATGTTGCCTTACAATCTTCTTGGCTTATTTTGATTTTTTTGTCGATCAAAAACTTTTTTAAATGTTGAAATAAGCGAATCAAGAAACTCCCTTGAACAATACGAGGAATGAAACGTTTACCTTCAATTTTTTTTTATTTCAACATTTCACTCTTCGTATTTGAAGTACAGTCCCAAAAACTACAGGTACAACCCCGTGAGCCACTTAGAAAATCGTCTGTATTGATTTCCAATACATATATATATATATAACAGACGTGACCAAACATCACAAAAAAAACATATCATCTTGAGAGCATTGTCAATTCATCAAATGACAACATCCACACTATCGTTCAATCCACAATTTTATAACAAACTGTATAAAACTTTAGTACAATGGCTTCGAGCAACTTTGCATCAACTTTACCAATGAAAAGTTGCAACAATTCTTCAACCATCACATGTTCGTACTCGAGCAAGAAGAGTACAAAAAAGAGGGTATCAATTGGGCCTTCATTGATTTTGGAATGGACTTGCTCGCTTGTATCGAGCTGATTGAGAAGGTAGATAGGTTCTCCCCTTCCCCTGGATGTAATCCTTTAATTATATCGTCTTTCACCCTGTAATAACCTGAGTAATTTAGATTATTGACTTTTACTTCATCTATACCTTGTATTTAATGAATTTTAGAATTCGTCTGTCAACGTTAGCATAGATCCCAACTCGTCTAAAAAAATTTATCCAATTATTAACATTCCATCTTTATCATAGGTGCAAGAATTTTTTGAGCACATTCGTATGTTAATTTTCCATGTACTTTAGTATCTCTAGAAAAAATATCACTAGATATATTGTGTTATTGGATGTTTCGTAAAAAACATTTCGTTTTGGTATGAATGACCCAATAGATACCCAGATATTTCTGAATTTTAATTTTTGTTTGTACCCTGTATTATTGGTAAAACATTGCTATCTAGTCACCACTCCATGTTTCATCATCGAATATCAATAAGCAATTCTGAATACAGTAAACTTTGGATTCAGTCTCGGCGGTCAGGATAAATCAGGTACTTTAACTTATAAGCAACTCGAGCGTCTGTTCAGAAGGTAAAGTTTGTTTTTCCGTCTTGATCCCCGATTGTAAAGTCCATCTCTCATCCCTGACAATCCTAGAAATTAAATTCAACACAATAGTAGATCCCTTGTCTTTGAATGCTCAGAAACCCTTAGATCAATTCCAAATTATTTTATTTTTTATGTTGAATGTGCCCTCTATAAACATACATGCGCATTTTAAATCAGATATAAATCCATTTGTGATGTTTGTACCTAGAATTCGTACAATACATCTTGCGTTTTTCCCCTTGTTTTTATTTCACAGTAAATTGAAAAACAAGTCGTTATTGTGCAATGAATGAAAGCATGCGAGGTCTTTGCGCCAAGTACGAAGTGCCAATGACCGTAATTCATTGTACATAGTCACGTCATTTGATCAGAAAAATGTACGAATTTAGAAAGAAAACAAATTTAAGGCAGACCCTTGAATTGTAATTCTGTACATAAGAAAATTAAACAAGGAGAAGCTGATCAAAACCAAAAAATTCATATGGAACATGTAAATGTAAAGCAAAGTTACAGACAGGCTACAGTCGTTAGAAACTCGAAATCAGTAGAAAATCTGACAAAACGTGTTACCCTTTGCTCTCGAACAGTTCAACAGCTTCGAGCAGCTCTGCATCAACTTCACGAACGAGAAGCTTCAACAGTTCTTCAATCATCACATGTTTGTCCTCGAACAAGAGGAATACACGAAAGAAGGCATTGAGTGGGCCTTTATTGACTTTGGCATGGACCTACTCGCGTGTATCGAACTCATAGAGAAGGTACTTGACGAGAAACGGCATATCGTCAACGTCAAAGCCACTCCCTAAAAAACAGCTGCTCGATTGGTCGATTAATGTGACATACGTATCAATCGAAGAGTTGAACGAGCCAATAATGATACAAGATAAGGAGCTTTGTATATCGGCTCCATTGTTGACTTCGTTCACTCGGCCTCATGTGAATTGGTCCAAACGTGATTGTCTACTGTTTTCACGTCTGTTTATGTGTCTGTCTTAGTGTACGTCTCTTTGTCATGCTTTTACTAGTCTAATTTTATTTCTTTTCTATCCACAACTTCTATCGTCTCTACCACCGCTTGACTCCGAATTGATAATTATAAAATCCTCCAGCCTTCTTCCCCTGGTGTAATATAGATCTTCGGTTTGTTTTTTTTTCCAAAACCATCGAAATCGGTTTAGCAATGTCGACGAAGAGGTATCCCAAACAATATCATAAACGAAGATAGCTCACACATCTAATGCAGTTATTGACACTCATCTAAAAAAACAGAAAACAGATATGCACACAAGCTGAAACTTGGCACAAATAAAGAGAAACAGTATTTTCATTAGCAACTATTTTTTCTATTTTCCCTATTATTTGCTGTTACGAAATATGTAGTACAACGGCTTCGAACAACTCTGCATCAACTTCACCAACGAGAAGTTGCAGCAATTTTTCAACCACCATATGTTCGTATTAGAGCAAGAAGAGTATAAGAAAGAAGGTATCGATTGGGCCTTCATTGACTTTGGCATGGATCTGCTCGCGTGTATCGAGCTTATTGAGAAGGTATTAGATAAGATGGCCTTGTGGACAGCGATGTGCAGCAAAAAAGCTTTAATTGGTTATGCGACCTCGTGAAGTTTTCAAAGAAATTATCGCTTTAGTCAATAAAAAATGACACAGCAACGACTTATATTTCGGTTCTGCTGTCTGTGTTACTCTGATTCCCTTGATACAAACATCATAAAGAGAAAACACTATCGTGGATTAGTGATTGTCCAATGATTTCACATGTTTACATCTGTGATTGACTTTGTTTTCGTTGTCATCCGAATCGAAATGTGATTAAATGTAACAATATCACAAGTTTTCCATCCAACATGATACTACCATACCCGACAGAATGCAAAATTTACCCTTTACGCTTCTATCTGTTTTATCACACCACATACCAATAATTTGTTCTTTTTCGAACAAGTCAGATACAAATCATCCATTGATGCACCAAGTATAACAAGATCTCATCATGGAAGCAATATCCCGATCAGAATCGTATAAACAATTACCGACAGAAATATCTGTGAATCATTCGTACCCATCAAAAAAGTACTTACAGCCATCAGTGTATGCTTTGACATTTTTTTTATCATGAGCTTTTTTTTCTCTGCCCCCGGCTTTCGTTGTTTGCTCCTTTGAAAAAGAGCAGTACAATGGCTTTGAACAGCTCTGCATCAACTTCACGAACGAGAAGTTGCAGCAATTCTTCAATCACCATATGTTCGTACTAGAGCAAGAAGAATATCAAAGGGAAGGCATCGAATGGGCCTTCATCGACTTTGGAATGGATTTGGCTGCTTGTATTGAACTTATTGAAAAGGTATCACTGACAAAACAAAAAAAAAGAGCAAGTAGCTCGAAATCTGCTGAGGATGTATGATGTAGAAAAGTACTGCACTTGAAGTGGATATTAGTCATTTTATCAGCGAGTTATTGGAAAGGATTTCTTTGAATCTACAACGCCTGCAACATTTTGATATATATATCATGAAAGATGCTTGAGCATAGATGTTTTTTTTGCTATACGCATGTGCGAGCGATTACAGCAATTATAAAAAAGGTACATAATACGCAGTACCCAAAAAACAAAAGCTCTTATTCACAAACATTGTTTCTTATCCTTGAATATTCGTGAAACCTTGCTGAAAAATGTTGGTCGAAATGAAATAGTTGAGATGAAGCTACAATCATTGAAACTCAACTAATTTTGTTGTTTAACGTTATTCAGTAATTTCCGTAATTAGATCATCCACATTTTTACACAATACTCTTCAAACCCTGATGCTTCTTAACACAACCCATCTACATGTTCGTTATTTCATCCAAAACTATTCCATGTGTACTGTCTGTCATATACACCATGAATAAGCGTATCAGAAACGCTCTATAACACCTTACACCAACACGTGTGCTGATGGATATACCCTATCAAAATGATAAAAGCACTAATAGTCGTGTTAATTCCCCACATTATATCTACTTTGATCTTTAAGTAATTATAGCATCAAGTTAACTTTCTCCAAATATCAATCACGAAAACAACTTGAAGCTGTAATTCATCCACCTTACCCTTGTAAAAAATGAAAAGAAAAACACGACAAAATGGTGTCCCGAGCCATCAACAGAGTCAGGAATCATTGTGACATGATTATTCCTGAGATTCAAATATAGTTGGTCCTATAAGACGACTTGGCCACGGATATCAATGTAATCCTTGTCTCTCTTCCCCCATTTTCATAATTATCATCATAACAAACATCTGGCAAAACCAAAACAGTACATTGACCGCTGTCTTGCCCTTTTCTTTTCTATGTGTATTATTTATCGTCGACGCGCTGCACGCACATGAATGCACACACAGTTCAACAGCTTTGAGCAACTCTGCATCAACTTCACCAACGAGAAGTTGCAGCAGTTCTTCAACCATCACATGTTCATTCTCGAGCAAGAAGAATACCAGCGTGAGGGCATTGAATGGACTTTCATTGACTTCGGCATGGATCTTCAACAAACCATTGACCTCATCGAGAAGGTACAGCTCGAACATGAAGGTCACTTCGATCGCTGATTGATCGGAGTCCGCGAGCAAATCTAAAGTTATTACGTAGAGCGCAATATTGACGACGACAATGTCAACGGTCAATTGTATGCTGGAACTGGATGAAGCTTTTTATACGACTAGATACTCGAAACGCAGCGAATATTCATTAACATCTAGAGCATGTCATTTTCCTAACCATCGGCTTTAGCTTTACTCGTTACTTCTCTATCTCTTTCAAAACTTTCATACCACACATCCTTTTCACTCCCACCCATTTCATTAAGTGTTTATCGAGTGATCGTTCTCATTCGTCATTAACGACTGACCAACGTTCACTCGGACTCTAGGTCGAGTTTCCTTTACCAATCAACAAATATACACGACACATAAGAACGTGCACCCGCAGCGTTCTTCTACTTCACTCTACACACTTATGTTTTTTCTTCTCTTTTCCTATTGTATTGAAAATCCTATCTCTTCTCTATGTGCTATATGTGTCTTGCTCAAATTGAACGCTGGCGTCCAAAATATACGTAAACGGACGTCAACAGTTCAACGGCTTCGAGCAGCTATGCATCAACTTTACGAACGAAAAGCTCCAACAGTACTTTAATCACTTCATGTTCGTACTCGAACAAGAAGAGTACGAACGCCAGGGTATTCTTTGGACTTTTATCGATTTTGGTATGGATTTACAAGATACGATCGATCTTATTGAGAAGGTAAGGGTTTGCTTTAGCGCTTTATTTTTGTATAAATCTTCGTTAACAAAACGCAGCAACAGCAGCAGCCGTGCAGCAGCAAGCAGCTCGCCAAATGATAATAATAATGACACTAGCCTTATTTGAGGCTTGCTCGTATCTGTATTCCTCACACTTCTGTATGTATCTTTTATATGTCCATGTATGTATGCGCTTTGTGTGTTTAACCACGTCTCCTATAAGTATTTTCTATTTTTTTTTTCATTCAATGTTCAGTCGTTCTCTTCTTCTTACGGGAGAAGAGGGCGTAGGTGTACTTGCAAAAGTTTACAACTATAACGTTTTTGCAATTGCATCGGCGGTTAATAAGAGGAAAAGTATATCTCGAACTTGTAAAATATACTCTTATTAATTACAATTTAATTGTCATATTGACATTTTTCGTCGAGTTACTTTTCGAGATAACAATCATATTTTATTTAGCTGGTACTCGACGAGGAATCGCTATTATCAAGCAAGCACTAAGAGTAGCGGCGATTAATAAATTGCCTAAACGCGATTAGCGCTATCATTCTTGTAACATTAGTCATGTACTGTAGTCTTCCATTATACATAGTAGATTTGTAAAAGACATCGAGCAGCTTCTGAACTGCTAAATTTGAATGTTTTTTTTTATTTTGATAAAACAGTTTGTTATATTTTTCACCAATTTTTCTAGCCATCATTGTCAAAAAAACTTAACCATGTGTACATGTATATATATATATTTTTTTTGTCAAACGCGTCATCAATTTTGAACTTTTAGTGGAATTGAAAAATACTTGCTGAAAAGAAAAAAAAACACGTTACTCTTGGAAATGCTGTTTAGTAAAACAAATGAGTATCGTAATCGCATTAACTCACGCGGTTACCTTTACTTGCTTGTTCTCTAGCCCATGGGTATCCTCTCGATCCTGGAAGAAGAGTCTATGTTCCCGAAAGCCACGGACAAGACCTTCGAGGAGAAATTGAACAACAACCATCTTGGAAAGAGTCCGAACTTCTTGAAACCCAAACCACCTAAGCCAGGTCAAATTGCCGCTCACTTTGCTATTGGTCACTACGCTGGTCAGGTAAGACAGCTTGATCCACTAAACTCGATGCAGCCTAAAATGAGAGACAATGTCAATTACTACATAATAACGTATTGTATAGGTACCTTACAACATTACTGGCTGGCTGGAAAAGAATAAGGACCCGTTGAACGACACAGTGGTCGACCAATTCAAGAAATCATCCAACAAACTGTTGGTCGAAATCTTCGCTGATCATCCAGGTCAGTCTGGTGGTGATGCCAAGGGAGGCGGCGGCCGTGGTAAGAAGGGAGGTGGTTTCTCCACTGTATCATCGGCCTACAAAGAACAATTGAACAACTTGATGACCACCTTGAGAGCAACCCAGCCTCACTTCGTCCGTTGTATCATTCCCAACGAGATGAAACAGGCTGGTGTGATCGATTCCCACTTGGTTATGCATCAGCTCACCTGTAACGGTGTGCTTGAAGGCATCCGTATTTGTCGTAAAGGTTTCCCCAATAGGATGAACTATCCTGACTTCAAGCTGCGGTAAGCATTAAATTTAATTATTTTATCTTTTACTTCGAACGTACTTTCGGTCCCGGACAATCTCCAAGTCAAATTACTTAAAGATTTATATTCAAATTGTACCAAGTGTGCGTCGAGGGTTGGAATTGTTTTTTTCTTTTGTTACTGCACCATGTACGCCTTTTAATATGAATATATTATCAGAATAACGAACGAAAACATTAACGTTGAAGCACGAGAAAAATATTCAGGAATCTCAAATTAAGAAAGTGGCATAATGATGAATTTGTTGGTGTACAGTTATCTGATCTTAGCTCCGGCTGCCATGCAGGCTGAATCAGATCCGAAAAAATCGGCACAAGTTTGTTTCGATTCGTGCGGTCTTGATCCGGACATGTACAGGATTGGTCACACTAAGGCTAGTTGGATAAACGTTCCTTTCAGAGATTGATTTCAATTACGTGTTTAAATATGATCCCTCTGGTTATTATTCCCAAACAAACAAACAAAATTTAAATATCAGTGTATCGTAGAATTATTGTGGATAATACGATCCCGTAGAAACCCTGATTGGACCAAACTGTTTGGTAGAGATTTGATTTTCCCCCCGTATTATTTTAATTATAAATCCCGTAGACAAAAACGCATCGGCCCTCATCTTCATTATCATTTGTATGTTTGCCATTCGAATTTTCATGAAAACATATCGTAACTCAAGATATACCTCTTCTCCTTGGGATTTTGACGAGTTTTTTTCTTTTCGTATCAATTTGAAACCGCAAATTGTTGAATTCCCTCACCCGTTTTATTTGACCTTGCAAGTCAGTCCCATCACGTGTGAAAGCCTTTTAGGCACGAATAAAAAAACAAAAACTAAAAAGAATTAAAAAATCAACGTCAAGAGGATGCAGTTCAAGGGCACCAGCCTCAACATTTACCCCGTAGTTAATCAGTAGATTTGTTTTTTTGTTTCTTAAGTTAGTCATATCGTTCACTCATACAAGATCCTCTGACTAATCCTGGCCTGAATACTGGCCCCTTGTCTGTTATGTGATCCGCACCCTTAGATACAAAATCATCGCACCAGCGGCCGTCGACGCATGCGGAGGTGAACCAAAGAAGAGCGCTGCGGCTATCCTGGAGGGCGCGCAACTCGAAAGCGATCAATATCGTCTTGGACACACCAAGGCACGGTTTTCCTCATCTCCATTGCTAGCAGAGCTGCATCTTCTTTTACTCGCTGATGCCCCTACTCTCTTTTTTGTTTACGTGTTATTATCGTCATGGTCAATTATACACGTGCCGCGTGTTTTTATTTAAGGAAAACTTTACCTTATCATTTCATTGATACGCCAATAGCGTTTGATTGTTTGTTTTGATCTTCAAAGCTACATAGTATAATTGACAATGATAATTTGTAGAATCTGTGAACTAATTCCTGTACCATCTTTGAGTATTACGATCATCTTACAGCCCCGATGTGACGGGATGAACATTGCAGCCTGCTTTGTAATGTTCGTGCGCCTCTTATTATGCTGTACATGTATCACGTTGAATCCATTTGTAGAATAGCTCATAGTTTTGATATTCCTACATGCGTATCGAGTCTCTGTATTACACGAAAGAAACATTGAAAATTTAATCGTTGAAAAACATGACAAGCCTCTACATGAAATTCGATGTTTCTGAGATTCGTGAAAACGTACAAAAATAATCCAATAGACATGCGCTTGAACATAGTCCTCCAATCCTGTATATGTAGCACGTAAGTTATACATAGTGCATAGAGTTAGAATCCCAATTCGTAGTATGTAAATTGCAAATAGTATCACGAGGCGATCTCAAATACTCTGACGAAAAGATCGCCTCGATCAGCCTGTCATCAGAGACGCCAAATGGATATCAATTGTTAAAATTTGATCGGAAAATAACTCACGTAAACGATCGATCCATTTGGTGCTTCTCGCAAAATAAAATGTCCTGTGCATTCTCGTTAACTAGACGATCGAGATTGCAAACAACTTGTCTAATAACCTCGTCGTATTTTTGTTCTCTTTTTTTTATATGTCTACCAATGTCTGCGTGTTTGTGTGTATCCTATATGACTGTTCGTGACACAACGCAGATACAAAATTCTGTGCGCCAAAAAAGTCACCGACAGCATGGATCCCAAGAAAGCTACCCTAGTTATCCTCGACGAGATCGTAACACCCGATCAGTACCGTATGGGTGAAACCAAGGTAGTTTGGACGCCTGAAAACGAATCCTTAATATAACTCGTCAACTAACCAATTTTTGCAATATGACCAGTATCATTTGTCAAATTCCATGCCTGAAATCATTTGTGTGACAAGCGCTATGTATGTGTGTGTGTGTGTGCGAGATAAAAACAATCCTGATTACCATCAATAAGCTCTCAAAGTGTGCACTAATTGGTGGTCTCAAATTATTAACAATATTTCTTCCAGATGTGAAGTCCTTCTATTTTGTATGCGATCTTCGTGCAGTATTATAATTATATTGAAAATGATCCTACAAAATATTTGCTTACGTCAAAAAATTTACCTTCCTAATATTATTTAACGTTATATTTTCACGCAAGAGAGATTTACAGTAGTGACTCTATAGGAACAAATAATGTCTATTATATTACTTTCAATTCTCGAATCTCTCTTTCGTTAATTTTTTTTCCAATTTTTAGTTTTATTTTGTCTAATAACGTGATTTTTTCAACGTGTGTTTTACAACATATTAACATTTTCAGCTAAAAACGACAGGAGTTTGCGATTATACAATCGGGTCAATCGCTCATTATTGGTATAACGTAACGGAATTATCTTTATTCTTACCGCTACATTACATAACTTAAAAGAAGCAAACTCTTGTCGAAAAAAGAAAAAAATAATAAGCCGTGAAGAAGCTTGCCAAAGAAAGTTTATTAATACAAAATTGATAAAACTAAGCTGTATTTGTTAACGCGACAACAAACAGGTATTCTTCCGCGCCGGAGTCCTGGGTCAGATGGAAGAATTCCGTGACGAGCGTCTCAGCAAGATCGTATCGTGGATGCAAGCTTTCATCCGTGGTTACCTCGCTCGCAAAGACTTTAAGGCACTACAAGAACAGCGTCTTGCCCTCCAGGTCGTACAGAGGAATCTTCGCAGATACCTCAAGTTGCGTACCTGGCCATGGTGGAAACTGTGGCAGAAGGTCAGGCCACTCCTCAACGCCACTCGCATCGAAGACGAGCTCATCGTAAGTATTCCACGTTCTTCACGTATATTTTTTTTTGAGCCGTCAATGTTTCGATTTTGCAGACTTCGACAAAATCACTCTTTAGGTCGTTGATCGTTGTTTTTCATGGATAGCTTTAAAAATGTGCTATGCTCCTATCCAGAGCATACTATTTTTATACTATCTAAGCTCTATTTAGAACGACTGATTCATGAACTTGCGCTTCTTAATATAAACTTAAATATATATCTAAACAAGAAAGATTCTTTTCCTCGTTCGTTGCTTCATTTGTCAGTCCATCGAGATAGTCTATAGAGATTCCTGAATAATTGTCTTAGTTGTCTTGCATTTATACTTGACATATACAGAATCAACTAAAGCATCTATTGGGAAGTTTATAATATTTTGTTTGCCTACAATTCCAAGTTTAATTTCATAACATTCGTAAGCCTTATAATCTGGACCATCGCCCGACATAATCTCCTTCTCTTGCAAACAGTATTTTAAGATTCAGGAGTGCCGAAATTTGCTTGTCATTAATTTCTTGCTCTTGCTCGCTCTCTTTCTCTCTGCGAAACTCCTCAATTTGTTTGAGCAACATAGCGCGCGCGCGTATTCTCGAAATATGCACTTTAATATGCATTCAACGGCGTCAGAAGACTTTTAATAGCCACCAACGTAATATCATCGTTGATCAAAAATAATCGACCAAACTATACATCGTACTCGCGGCTATTGATACCAAATTGATTCGAAGGTATACATGTGGTATCGCGATTACATATAAAAGTCCAACAAACTATCGTTGCGATTACGCGCACCTCGTAAAAACTTCACGATTCGCGTCGTCGCATCGTGAATTTCAAGAAGAATGTTGATTCCGCCCACGAGACTGTGTTGCTTTTTAAAAAAGCTCAATTAAGTCGTCATTCGTCCGCAGTGAAAAAGAGAGAAAAATACCGAAAGCGATTCTCTCGCGATCTAATAATATACCCTCGTCGTTATGGGACATGGAAAGAAGAAATGCGTCGTGCCCTTCTTTAAAAAAAAATACGATGCTACGTAGTTCTTAAATTTCATCGGGAACGCGAACAGAGCCGTTCTTTCCTTTCCAAGTGACTCTCCAACGCTCGTTGGCTGGAGAAAACGAACGTTTCTTTTTCTTTGCCGCGTACGCGTCCATCTCTGCCCACCTCTGCACGAATATTTTTAGCGGCTGTGATGGGGCGCTCGCCGTAGTAGTTATAAATATTTTTTCAGAAGCCAGTGGGCTAAGAAAATGGTGGGGGATAAGAGAAGCCATCTCGCGCGCGAGATCAAGAGATCATCGCGATGAGAAGGGAGAAAGAGAGGAACAACGACGAGCGATAGCCACGAAGGGTAGACAAGTTCAGGCAGAAAGCTCGTGGCAGTTGTCGCACGCGAACGAACGTACTCTACTATAATTTCGCGAAAGAGTGCGTAATCGAAAGATAACGGCTATACATTTGAACGAAGTGGAAAGAGAGGAGAGAGGCAGGCAGAAAAGGGAATTAGAAACTAGGAGAAGGGATTGACAATCGGTTATAAAAGTCGAGACTGCCTTCTAACGTTATACTTCGTTAAGCTCGCCCAGAAAATCGTCAAACGTTTATTACGTATATGTAATTTCGCGACCTGTGGTCTTACGTTTTGACAACGATTTTTGTTTGTTTAATCATTTGACGAAGCATCGTGTGCACTCTCGATACGAATAATTCCACTGTAGCGAATAAAGAGTGAAACGAATACGATAGTGAAAAACTACGAAAGACAAAAACAAAGAGAAAGCAGACGTTTGAAGCGAATAAAAAGACAAAAAAATGACGGAAACTGACGTAACCGCTGGATTACAGGCAATGGAGGAGAAGGCACGCAAGTTCGAGGAAGCTTTCAATCGCGAAGAGAAGATGCGTATCGAACTTGAGGAGCTTAACACCAAGCTGCTCTCAGAGAAGACCGAACTTCTCAAGCATCTTGATGGTGAGAAGGGCGCTCTTTCCGAGTACCAAGAGAAGGCACTCAAATTGGGAGCACAAAAGGCCGATCTTGAATCTCAATTGTCGGTGAGTACTACAATTCCAATAATTTATTTCAATATTAACATTCGATAGAAAGAAATTGAATGAATAATGGCCGAGTGAAAATCGAATCAAACGATTATCAATTTGAACGATCGCGCGAGAATCGCAATATAAATACACCACATCAATATTAATTTTAAGTGACGTCATTACTATGGTAGCAAATATTCATAATCCTTTCGAAATAATCAAACCAATTGAGTGATCACCGTAAGCAACAGAAGGATGCAGAGTAAGCGTAGAAAAGAAAAAATCAAATAAACAGGTTAAGGGCTTGCGAAGCAAGGTTGCACGAGGAATTTTGCGATGACAAAGGCAAACGTCAATTGACATTGTAATTTCGCAATAATTGGTTGGATGATGGGCAAGTATACGGTTTGCACAATGCTTTTCAAATGCAACTTGCTCTTTAATGTCGTTGGTTCATAGCGAAGAAACGTTAATGAGCGTGAAGAAATGTCGAAAGAAGTTCATGCCGAGGGAAATAATAGCGTTGGATATTGGTAATTACGTTATTGAATATCCGGTGTACATACGTGTGCAAAGGATAAGCGTTTTTGGATAGCACAAACAGACTTTCTGGAAATAAGCTCGATGGAGCATTTTGTACAGTTGTGTTTGTTTGCGCGCGCGAAAAGCTCTAAAATATCGAATAGCCATCTGCTCGATCTTTCTAGAAAACGCGTTTTCAAACCGAAATAAAAAAATGAAAAAAGAAGGAGCGGAGATAAAAAGAACTCGTCAACGCATTTAGCATCTTACATTAGTCATATAGGTATCTCATGTGCAAGTAATAGCGTTCAATCGTAATGTAGCGTAATCCTTTTCAGCGTGGCTGAATAAGTCGCGTTCTGATATTGCTGTCATGACGCGATATAATATGAAATTGTCGAGAGACAGTCGACGAAAGCTTTCTCAAAAGTGCGACCCATCGGATGGAATTGACAATTTGTTCGACGATAAACTTATTAGAGATATTCGCGAATAACTCGACAACTTCACATGACGCTTAAAACTAGCAAAAATACACGAAATTCCAGAATCGAGACGTATGTTTCATATGGAATGCTGAAACGCGCAAAAAAATGTGTTACAAAAGACATAAACACGTCGCGCTGATCGTCGCGTTATAATTAAAAGCTCTCAAATTGAAATCGCGCAGCTTTATATTTATTGGTCTCGTAGCGACGACGACGCCAACGCACACGTCTTTAAAAAGCTCGCTGACATCGTGACTATGTAATCCGTAGAGTCACCACTGGATATATGATTCAGGTTGCCGTCACGCGGATTTTTGGAACTATTACACACTTAGTATATAGCGAGTAGGCGCATAGCTGAGCGCGCGATACTTTGCCTCTTATAATTTCATCATCAACGAGCAGTGTCAATTAATCATCGACCAGTCTCGTATCCAAACGTTCGTTCTCTTTGAACTATACCTTTCAATTATTCAAATCTATAAATCTGACAGCTTTAAACCGTCAACTGTGCAACAAACAAGTCAAACTTTAATTTTAACAATTTGTTCGTGCATTCGATAAAGTTTATCGATAGGTAACCGATCAATCCGATTTGGAAATATTAATATTTATGTCGAAAGTTGAAATTAGAGGATACGCGGCTAGTTTACTTGTACACACCGCAAACGTGAGTTCGACCATGTAAGGCGCATGCTGTAGACGAGTTGCAACGTTTCTAAATATATATCAAGCTCACGTCGATGCTCGCCAGATGTTGCAGATTATTAAAAGTGGGTGTGGACTCGAAACCCTTTCTACCCTTCGTATCGATCCAAGCACTAGGAAGAGAACAGAAACAGGTGTCGGGACAACTCGTCAATAGTTAGTCGTTGACTAAAAGTTCGCGAATAAAGCGAATAGTATACTCGTATTGGCCGTTGAAAACGCGAACGAACGAGGCGCATGTATAACCACAATTAAAGTGTAAACAATCATGCCAAAATATACGAGTGTTAATTCAATTAGTTGTACAAACATCACAAAGAGTGATACTCTGGCGCTAGAACAAATGATATTTGCTGTTCGACAAGTTAGCACAAACTAAGTCATCAGTTGGATGAAATTGATATAGCCGCGAGGAGTGACAAGAACGCCCAACAAATTACATCGTTGGGTATATTTCCATCTCAGCGTAAAACGGATTAGAACTACGAGCGAGAATCCGAATCGGTTGCTCTTGGCTCGTGCTACTTACTCGGCGCGCTCATCGTGCGATGACAAATGGCGACTTTGCTTCCAGGGAGATACCTGGCACGTCACGCGCATTACTATAATTAGGTTTACTATTAGTCGACTCTCTTTTTCCTGAGATTTATCGAGTGTGAGAGATAGACAAAAGAAATATTCGATTAATCGTCGCAACCTTTGATTCACACCACACAACAGTCGAATTAAAATTGAATAATGCCCACCAAATAAGGATTTTTTCGAAACGCCGCCGATTAATTACGAAGCTAATGATGCGCGATGTAAGACCGTGCCAAGTCTATGTATGCGAGCGAGCGAACGCGCGCTTAAGCAAACTGAAGCTATCGCGTGGCGCGCGTATTTATAAAAAGATACAAGTTGGCGCTTCCGATTGTAACAAGTGCGCGAAACGTGCATTTATCATTTTCACTCGGCCGTTAATGGGGCGACATCATTTCGCTAGTTGCCAAGCAAAACACATGCCGACCTTGCGATTAATGGTTATTTGGCTTTGAATTCGCGTAGGACATCACCGACAGATTCCAGCAAGAAGAGGAGGCAAGAAACAACCTATTCCAGACCAAAAAGAAGTTGGACCAAGAAATTTCCGGTTTGAAGAAAGACTTGGAAGATCTCGAGCTTACGGTACAAAAGGCCGAGCAGGACAAGGCAACCAAAGACCACCAGATTCGCAACCTCAACGACGAAATCGCCCACCAAGACGAGCTCATCAACAAGCTCAACAAGGAGAAGAAGAACCAGGGTGAAGTCAACCAGAAGACCGCCGAAGAGCTCCAAGCCGCCGAAGACAAGGTTAACCACCTCAACAAAGTCAAGCTAAAACTTGAACAGACCCTCGACGAGCTCGAAGACACTCTTGAACGCGAGAAGAAGGCTCGGTAAGTTTGAGTTGCGCGCGTAGAACGGAATCAATCGATGAGAGAAATCATTTAAAAGGAAAAACTAACGAATACTGTGTTCTTTCGTGAACAACAGCGCCGATGTCGAGAAGGCCAAGAGGAAAGTTGAAGGTGACCTGAAGCTCACTCAGGAAGCCGTTGCCGATCTCGAGAGGAACAAGAAGGAACTCGAGCAGACCATCCAACGCAAGGACAAGGAGCTCGCCTCCCTGACCGCCAAGCTCGAGGACGAACAAGCACTCGTTGGCAAGCAACAGAAACAAGTCAAGGAACTGCAAGCTCGCATCGAGGAACTCGAAGAGGAGGTCGAAGCCGAGAGACAAGCACGTGCCAAGGCTGAGAAACAGCGCGCCGATCTTGCACGCGAACTGGAGGAACTCGGAGAGCGTCTTGAGGAAGCCGGTGGTGCCACGTCTGCTCAAATCGAACTCAACAAGAAACGCGAAGCTGAGCTTAGCAAGCTCCGTAGGGATCTCGAGGAAGCCAACATCCAACACGAATCCGCTCTCTCTATCTTGCGTAAGAAGCACAACGATGCCGTCGCCGAGATGGGTGAACAAATCGACCAGCTCAACAAGATCAAGGCTAGGTGAGTTTTCGCTCTCCTTGCGTTCTAGTCATAATCGCGGCGAAATATTCGACTTTAGACCAGATGTTGAAAACATTAGCTGTTAATTCTGTTAATTTTCTTTAAAGATTATTTTTACGATCGATTGTGTATTTTTAATAGGGCCGAAAAAGGCCGTAATGACATCCACGTCGAGCTGAACAATGCTCGCGCCGCCAACGATGGTATCTTGAGAGAGAAGGTAGACATCCGAAATGTCGGCCGCATGTTTCTTTAATTTTTGTCTTCTCCCTATTTATATGTACTCTTTACTTAACAAAAGACTATCCCAAAAATACTCCTTTATGTTCATTCTTCGTTTTGTTACATTCATTTTTAAGTTTTTGTTTCTGGTTTTCCTTCGCCCCCCCCCCCCCCTCATAAAAAATAATCGGTTCGTCGTCGCATTTCGTAACGAGCATTTTATAGGAGCATAATCGGACGCTACAAGAGGCTCGAATCATTTGGAAACAATAAAAACCATCCTCATTAACACTCGTCAATTTCCATGTTTCACCATTAGGATCGAGAAGGAGAAGGTTCAGTACTTCAGTGAACTTAACGATCTGCGCGCCAGCGTAGACCATCTCAGCAATGAGAAGGTAATAGCGCCTATATAATTGCAGCCGATATAACACTAATGCATATATAACGCAGTGCTGTGCAGAATGGAAGAGAAGGACAGAAGCCGCTTTGCGCCATTACCAATCACCTTTCATATTATACCTTACGGTCGACTTGCGTCCCGAGTACGCCATTATATTTCATCTCTTACCCTTTATCCCTTCTCCTCTGCTTGTTGCTTGCTTTTGTTTTGCTTTTTCTTTTGCCTCTGCATTTCAGTACGCTTATTGCTGTAGAACCTTTGCAAATATTTGCAAGATTCAAGAGCAATAATTGTACGTGCCGATTGAAAGACGATAGAAGATTGCACTAATCCAAGCTTCTTTCTATCAACGAATAAATAGGCTGCCCAGGAGAAGATCGCCAAGCAGTTGCAACACCAGCTCAACGAAGCCCAAGGCAAGATCGAAGAACTGACTCGCACTGTGAACGACTTCGACGCTGCCAAGAAGAAACTGTCAATCGAAAACAGCGATCTTCTGCGCCAGCTCGAAGAAGCCGAATCTCAGGTGAACCAGCTGTCCAAGATCAAGATCTCGTTGACGACACAGCTCGAGGACACCAAGAGACTCGCCGACGAGGAAGGTCGCGAACGCGCCACCCTACTCGGCAAGTTCCGCAATCTCGAGCACGACCTGGACAACATCCGCGAGCAAGTGGAAGAGGAAGCCGAGGGCAAGGCCGATCTCCAGAGGCAGTTGAGCAAGGCCAACGCCGAGGCACAACTCTGGCGTACCAAGTACGAATCCGAGGGTGTGGCTCGCGCTGAGGAGCTCGAAGAAGCCAAACGCAAGCTTCAAGCTCGTCTCGCCGAGGCCGAGGAGACCATCGAGTCCCTCAACCAGAAGGTCATCGCTCTGGAGAAGACGAAACAACGTCTGGCGACCGAAGTCGAGGATCTTCAGCTGGAGGTCGACCGTTGCACAGCGATCGCCAATGCAGCCGAGAAGAAGCAGAAGGCCTTCGACAAGATCATCGGCGAGTGGAAGCTCAAGGTCGACGATTTGGCCGCCGAGCTCGACGCCAGCCAGAAGGAGTGCCGCAACTACAGTACCGAGCTGTTCAGGCTCAAGGGTGCCTACGAGGAGAGCCAAGAACAACTGGAAGCCGTACGTCGCGAGAACAAAAACCTCGCGGACGAGGTCAAGGATCTGCTCGACCAGATCGGCGAGGGTGGTCGCAATATCCACGAGATCGAGAAGGCCAGGAAGAGGCTCGAAGCCGAGAAGGACGAACTGCAGGCCGCTCTGGAGGAGGCCGAGGCTGCTCTCGAGCAAGAGGAGAACAAGGTGTTGCGCAGCCAGCTCGAACTCAGCCAAGTCAGGCAGGAGATCGACAGACGCATCCAGGAGAAGGAGGAAGAGTTCGAGAACACGCGAAAGAACCACCAGCGCGCCCTCGATTCAATGCAGGCGTCCCTCGAAGCCGAAGCCAAGGGCAAGGCTGAGGCGCTGCGCATGAAGAAGAAACTCGAAGCCGACATCAACGAGCTCGAGATTGCCCTCGACCACGCGAACAAGGCCAACGCCGAAGCCCAGAAGAACATCAAGCGCTACCAGCAGCAACTCAAGGACGTGCAAACCGCACTGGAGGAGGAACAAAGAGCGCGCGACGAGGCACGCGAACTCCTTGGCATCAGCGAGAGACGCGCCAATGCACTCCAGAACGAACTCGAAGAGAGCCGCCAACTTCTCGAACAGGCCGATCGTGCACGCAGACAGGCCGAACAAGAACTCGCCGACGCTCACGAACAACTCAACGAGCTCGCCGCCGCCAATGCCAGTATCTCTGCAGCCAAGAGGAAACTCGAGGCCGAGCTCCAGACTCTTCACGTGAGTATTTGCTCATCTATTTCCCAATTACGAATGGTTGTCCAAAAATGACAAGCACCCTCTTGCGATTTACAGTCCGATTTGGACGAACTGCTCAACGAGGCCAAGAACTCCGAAGAGAAGGCAAAGAAGGCGATGGTGGATGCAGCGCGGCTCGCGGACGAGCTACGTGCCGAGCAAGACCACGCACAAACCCAAGAGAAACTTCGCAAGGCCCTGGAGACACAGATCAAGGAATTGCAAGTGCGCTTGGACGAGGCCGAAGCCAATGCCCTCAAGGGTGGCAAGAAAGCCATTCAGAAGCTCGAGCAGCGCGTACGCGAACTCGAGAACGAACTCGACGGCGAGCAAAGGAGACACGCCGATGCACAAAAGAATCTGCGCAAGAGCGAGCGTCGTATCAAGGAGCTCGCGTTCCAAGCGGACGAAGATCGCAAGAATCACGAGCGTATGCAGGATCTCGTCGACAAGCTTCAGCAAAAGATCAAGACGTACAAGAGGCAAATCGAAGAAGCCGAGGAAATCGCTGCCCTCAATTTGGCCAAATTCCGCAAGGCCCAACAAGAGCTCGAGGAAGCTGAGGAACGAGCGGATCTTGCCGAGCAGGCGATCGCCAAGTTCCGCACCAAGGGACGCGGAGGTAGCGCAGCTCGTGGTATCAGCCCAGCGGTAAGTTTATTGTGTTTCCAACACGCCAATCAATTTTTCTTGTTCTTGTTTTTTTTTTCAATTGTTTTTTATGGCACGGGTTGCCATTATCCAATCAATGGTGTTCGTTCTCTCATTCGTTATTGTCTTTGATTGTTGTACGATGTGTAGCCTGCGGGACAGAAGGGCCAAGGCCCTCGTAAGGGCGCCGCTGAATAAACCGACGCGCCGCCGGTCCATGTAAGTCACGAGATGCATTCTCTTGTTGCTCTCGACACGTATACATGCCTGTCAACCCTTCAGTGTTATATTCTCACTCGAATGTGTTGTCACATACCATCTTCCTCCCATCTTCTCTGTTCACCATACACGGGCAGTATAACAATACGATTGTTCGACTTCTACCGTTGTTTATAATTGTTGAATCCTGCACATACCCACATATACGATCAGTCTTTTGCAATGATTAAAAACCATTCGTCACACTTGCCAAAGTAGTTCGACTAATTTAAGAGTAATGCCTTAACAGTAGATCCATCATCTAAAGAACCTTTACGACTCCAAATAGTTTGGTTAGTAATCATCACTTTCATCTCAAATCCTCACATGACATTACAAGTACATTTATGTTTTTTGTCTCATCACATTGCCACTACAAATTCATTGTTTGTGATTGTGATCACGTAGTATCACAGCTGGTCACGCTAATTTTTCCAACAAACACAGTGTTGTTTAAAATTCATTTCGACAGACCCTTATTTGCATCTTGATTTGTCTCATTTCACGAGACAAAGCGTTTGGTATTTTTCTCGATCGAGTCTCATCTTTCGTCATCATAATAGACGCGAGTTTCCGCAGTTTATCGGATTATCCAGTAATATATTCGTGCATTTATTGACAATCCTTGTAAATGTGACGTTTTGAAACGATGATTTTTCTTCGTTCTTTCGACAACTTCATCGTGATGAAGCTGGGGCTGCCGAAGAATTCAACGTTTATGTGTTGAAAAGAACTGTACGAATGCTTTATACTTCCCTTCCACGATCGTTCAATACCATTTGACAAACCATATGTTTGAAATATCCTTTGTTCGTAATTAATTGGATCACGCGTGCCAATTTGTGTCAGACGAAATTGTGAATTGAATTATCATAAGAAATAACAAATGCAGTCGTTGAATAATCGGTAAACAAAAGGACCGAGCACGTTGAATAACGATTGGTAATAAACATTTACAGCCACACCGACCAGCGTTCAACAAACCCCAGCTCGATGGTTCCGCATTCCCGCCACGCTTCGACCTTATGCCCGACATGGAGCTGTAACGAGCCAACTCGCGCAAGCGTAAGCGTCAGCCACATTGAAAAGAAAGAGAGCATCTACGCAAGAGCATCATCATCATCATCACACATTTGCTTAGGCACTACCATCATGAAGAGCGTCCCAAAATTATATATAGATATTTATATTTATATATGATGAATACGAAAACAATAATGAAGCAATTTTGTTTGACAAAAAGGAAAAAAGGAAAAAAAAATGACACACGCAGCTATCCCTCTCTCTCTTATTGGATCGCTATACATTTCTAAACAACACCGGGCATCCCCCTCCTCCGCATCTTTCTTTTTTTGCTCATTTTTCTTTTTTAAATAGGGGGACTCGTAAGAAGCATGACAGATACAGAAATCGTTATATCTTGTACATCACGTTAATTATGAAAACTCAATGACGACGGAGGCAATAAGGGACGAAAGCTTAAATAAATATTTAAATGAACACAGGGAAAAGGGGTTATCGCCTACGATTGACGCGCGGGACGTTATATTCAATGACATAAAAAAAATGTTTTTATTATTATATTTATAGATACATTTACGAATCGATACATAGATATATATTTTACGGCAGAGTTTTATCCAGTCGACACTTTAGAGGTCGATAGGTGCGAAAGAGAGAGAAAGGAAGTAAGAGAGAGTTGCCGATGAAATATGTTAAACATATAGAGAAACTATATATATAACGTTTCAAGCAAAACGTGAAAGAAAGAAAGAAAGACAAAAAAATGGAACGTGAAGAAACGCGCGCGCGGACGAGAGAGGCCGAACCAATGATTTATTTTTCAACGAGCATTCAATTCATTCATTCACACGGGATGTTTTCGTTTTCTTCTTGTTTTTTTTTGGAAAAAGCTCTAAATTTTTAAAGTACACGTCGTGAATTGGAGAACGAAATTTTTTGAAATGTCCTACACCCATTTACATACACCTAATACATTTACAAAACATTTTGTTATAAGTATGTATTTATTAAAGTTAATAAGCAATAAATAAAGTTAAGAACTTAAACAAAGTACAGACACTTACTCGTGTATTCCCATCAATCTTGTCCTCCTCGCCAGTAGTCTCATCTCTCGGTCAAATTTCAGTAAAATATACATTTTGAATAGAACGAGCGATGGAATTACCGTTTGAAGGGTAACTATATTTAGAGCTCACAATGTCTATTTATTTTTGAATCAAATATCGAAATACAAGAATTTTAAGAAACAACAAGTCACGCACGCATCGGTCCACCATGAGGACCACCACGATAATTGGCTCTGGGTTCAGTGCGCAAAAGTTGTTGAAAATTACCTTTGAGCGCTTGCCAAGGAGTAAGACTCTCGACGTCCACGCCGAATTCCCGACAAGTTTCACGAAAGGCGGGTAAACACAACGGTAGGTAATCGTGGTCGACTGTGGGTAACAAGTGATGCATTCCGTGGGAACCGAAACTCGTCAGGGAAAGAAATAACGAGTCGTCGATGACTTTGCGATCTCGCACTGCGTCCAATACCATCAGTGCCCAATCAACGTTTTGTCTGGGACAACAATTCGTCATTTGGTAAAATCGGTACAATAAAGTGATTAATTACCGTTGGTAATAGTGGTACACGCGAAAAATAACGTATAACATATACCTGACGATATCACCGTCGTGAAATATTTGAGGATGGTGATGAGCACCGTTTAGTGCAGTGGTAAGAAAAAAGAAACTGCTCATTGCTATGATTCCCAACCATAATTTGATCGCTTGAAAAGCCGATGAAGCGAAGAAACTCATGAAAATTGGCAAAAAAAAAGGAACGATGTCACGGAATTCGATTGTCCTCCATTCGACGTATAATGAATAATACCTGCAAAATAGAACAGCTAAAGGTATTTTACACGTTCCACGTTACGAATGTCATTGAAATAATAGTAATTAGATATTACGAACCTTTTGAATGCGCTACCAAAAAAAACAAGAAAATATAACGGTATTTGGAAAAGAGTAGATAACAGGCGATAAAATAACTTGTCAGGCCGTGGTAGGTAAGTCGACCATGGCTCTAGAGCGTACACCTCGATATCCCATAACGTGTTGGGATACAAATGATGACTCAATCCGTGCGAGATTCTCCATTCTTTTGACGACATCAAACACAAATCAAAGTAATACATGCGGAAATTATCTTTCATGTGGAAGAAATTGTGAGCGATACCCGCCACCCATGACAACAAGAGACCTACGAACGTTATTATTCGAAGCTTACGAAACGTTTTATTGCACGATGAAAACTAATTGATATCGCTATTACCGCTTGCGGCAATGGCCAACCATGACTTGTAGTAGACAACGGCGATCGTCGAAAGAATTGTCGCAAACAAAGTCAAATCAGCGATTAGTTTGGAGCGTGGGCTCGGATTGTGGTAATCCACATCTTTGAGAGCTTCTCGTGCCCTCGCTTTGAATTTCCTATAAAAGCCACGAGGCTTGCTCTTATAAGGAATAGCGCGTGATGCGATAGCTTTCCGAACGAAAAATTTCGGCAAAATATCGTTAGCTTTTTCGGTTATGTGGTGAACCTACAATTATTTAACTGTTATTTCTCTGTGAGGATGGAAAATTGCACGAATACACGTTAATTTATTTTTTGAATCGTATACGTTAGATTGTTTGTTGAGTACAGTAAGTATATAAGATATCAGCGATAAAAGTATTCAATAAAAGAACCTCGAATGCTTCAGTGATGTCGGTGCCTTTGGTTGTCGTCAGCCACTCTGAACCGCCAGGATGATTTTTAACGAAATCCGTTAAATCGTAAAGATCGTCATAGACTCGCCACAGGCCCTCTGCTCCATCGTCTTTTTTTCTACCTTCGAGAAAACCAAAAGCAGTTTTCAAGAAATGATCACGGGCCGCCGGATATTTGAGTCCAGGAATCGAGCTTTTCATTTTTTCCACGTTCGATTTATTTGATATATCTACAAATGTAATTAGTGCAGCAAGCTGATGCCCTTTGATCGATGCTTTCACGTATCTGATGTTATTGAACACGTTCAAATCGACAACTTACAATGGCTTTATGGAACTGTTGATTCTGCGCTCTTGTCACGTGTATAAATGGAAAATGCCTAATTTAATATATTTCCGACTTTTGCATTTCGATAATCAACGAAAGATAAAATTTGACGAGTTGGAATCGAACAATATGCGACACTCTCAATGCGATGAAAAATAACGCACGACGGTGCTCTATTGGAATTCAACTATCGGCGCCAATATTCATTAGATTCACTTGCTATTCGTATTGCAATGGTGCAAGAGTTCACGGAAAGAGGAAAAAAGAAGGAGGAATAATAAATGATCGAAAAGTTAGATTCTTCGTTGTTTTAAATTACTACTTCTTTAGATACTACATGTGCATTGGAACCAATTTATACGTTTAAAGATACAACAATAATAAATATCACGATACTCTCGAACACCTTAACGTAATTAAAAATTCATAACATTCAAACACGTGTTATTTTCGTAAAGGTCCTCCTTGGGAACTACCTCGGTAGTTCGCTTTCGGATCAGTCCGCAACATTTGCCGACAATTGCCTTTGATCGCTTGCCAAGGAGTAATACTTTCGACATCTACGCCGAATTCCCGACATGTTTCACGAAAGGCGGGTAAACACAACGGTAGGTAATCGTGGTCGACTGTGGGTAACAAGTGATGCATTCCGTGGGAACCAAAACTCGTGAGAGAAAGAAATAACGTGTCGTCGATGACTTTTCGATCTCGCACTGTGTCCACTATCATCAGACCCCAATCCAGATCGTCTCTGTAATAAAAATGTGAATTGTGTAAAATCATCCTTAAATACGAATTCTTGCTGTACTGGTTTCTCGTTTATCAATTTATCATAAATCAATTGTATACCTGGCAATATCGCCGTCGTGGAAAATTTCGGGATGGTGATGACCACCGTTCAGTCCAATAAGAGTAAAGAAGAAGCTACTCATTAATATGATATCCAGCCATAATTTTATAGCTTCGAGGGGCGACGAAGCGAACAAACTCATGAAAATGGGTACGAGGAATGGAATAACGTCGCGAAATTCAACCATCTTCCATTCGGCGTACAAAGAGTAGTACCTGTACGAAACGATTAGTTCAGCTGACAATGGAATCGTAATCTATATGCGATCACGCAATATTTGTACAATGTACCTCTTAGCTGCTTGTCCGAAAAAATGCATTAGATATGCAGGAATCAGTATAGTTATGGAATATAGTCGGTATAACGTTGACTTATATGGTCGTGGTAAATATCTAATGAATGCCTCTATCATATAAATTTCCATGTCCCAAAGGGTGTTTGTGTAAAGATGATGACTGAGGACATGTGATATTCGCCATTCTTTTGACGACATCAAACACAAATCGAAGTAATACATGCGAAAGTTATCTCTCATATGAAAAAAATTGTGAGCGATTACTGTCGTCCATGCTAATAAAAGACCTAGAATTACGCAGAAGCTGTCAATATATAGATAGTCGAGAAATTCAAATTAGTTCAAGATATGCATTCACGTTGGCAAATAAAACTGACGTATATTAATTGAGTTGGTAACGTTTAATTAATATTAAAATCCAAACTGATAATTTTTTTATTATCTCTCGGGTATTTTTGTTTTTAATACGTCAAGGTTAACGCCTCACATATGATCAATTATTTAAAGCTACGTAATAAGTGCTACTCAGTATTTATAAAATGATTGGGTGAAATAATTACCACTTACTGCGATGACAAGCCATGATTTAAAGTAGACAACAGCAATCGTCGAAAGAATTGTCAATATCAAAATTAAGTCCGCGTAAATTTTCGAGTACACACTCGGTTTGTGATAATCTACATTTTTTAAAGCTTCTCTTGCTCTTGCTTTGAATTTCCTATAAAACCCATTAGGTTCGATTTTGAAAGGTACGGATCGGGGTGTAATAGCCTTTCGAACAAAGAATTTTGGTAAAAGTTGCTCGGCCTTTTCGGATATATGGTGTACCTGCAATATGATAGGCTTGATTTTATCGAAATAAACATAGAATTATTAAGATATTTTGTCGGAGAATTTTTGCGAAAAATTGATCTCCTCCTGGTTCAATAAATTATTCGTTTGATGTCGACTTGAAGACAAGTAAACGAGCGAAATATCATTTGCAAAATCATTATTATCATCGTTATAATACACGCAGTTAAATAAAATCCTAATTACATTGATTTGTAGCTAGATTTTGACATTTGAATGTTCTGATGAAGTAAGTGCAGTATAGAAGCAATGACTCGACATATTCAAGCGATGGGTTCGAGTAGTGATGTGACAACGATTACTTATCGAGTAAAAATGTGTGAATGCGAGAACGAGCGTTTTTCTACGGTGTAATAATCTTATAAATTATCTGCGTAATGATTAGTGACTAAACAAAATAATGAAATTGGAACAAACCTCGAACGCTTCGGTGATATCGGTGCCTTTGGTCGTGATAAGCCATTCCGAACCTCCAGGATGACTACTAACAAACGATTCCAAGTCATACAGGTTGTCGTTAATTCGCCAGAGACCTTCAGCGCCATCATCTTTTCTCCTCCCTTCGAGAAAACCAAAGGACGTTTGCAAAAAATGATCGCGTCCTGACGGATACTTCAGTCCGGGAATGGTACTTTTTAATTTTTCCATTTAATACTTTTACTCCGAAAGAAACAGACGAATGTATCCTAAAGTGGCTAGACTCCCTCAAGTCAAAAGTGCTATCAGCTGCGTGTTGATTGTAAATGGGTGTTGAGGCAAGAGATAATAATGGAACTAATAATAGCCTGAAAAAAAAAACTTATCAGAGTACGATATAAATTATATAGTGTAAACAATTTTAAAATTTCATTGGATAAATTGCGGTGGCTATTAGTATAATAACTGACACATAACTAAACTAGCTTACAATCAACGGCGAACAGTTTAAGGTTCAGCAGACATCTAAAATTCTAATCGCTCAAAACAATTGATAAGCTCTACACGTGTCGTTAATTTATCTTATTAACGCCACGAAGCATCGTACTGGTCAGTTACAATAGGCATATCTTTCTTGAAAAGGAATAAACTACAGGTAAACTTTGAATAATTCAAACCAAGTCCAAGCTGACTGTCAAGCATAACGTTCATTCGCTCAGCCTATTGTGTCAGCGTTATATATGCATGTCGAGCAACAGAGGAGAGGGACGAATGGTAGGGATAACGCGTATCAAACGTTTGCCGCTATTCTACATTATTTGTTTTCGCTACGTTTATTTGTATACTTTGCTTTAATTGCAGATATTTTTACTTGCATCTATCTGTTCAATTAGATAATAATTGCAACTAATGAGTTATTTCCATCAACGAACGACTATTTATTTTTGCAAGTGTCATTTTTACAAAATACAATTACTCTTAATTTACGATTTCACAGCAATCGGTTACAAAATAAGTTTTATTGTTCAAAGATAAAAACTCAACTCGAACGATACGACATAGAACATTTCAGTTATTCTTATTCAAAACTCCAGCATCGGGACCACCGCGATAATTAACTTTCGGTTCGTTACGCATTAATTGTTTGTATTGTCCTTTGATAAGCTCCCATTGGCTGAGTCTGTCGCAGTCGACGCCGAATTCCTGACAAGTCTCACGGAATGCAGGCATGCAAAGCTCGAGATGCGCGTGATCCAAAGTTGGCAGAAGATGATGTAGCCCATGAGATCCAAAGTAGGTCAGCACGAGGAATAGCGAGTCGTCGACAACATTACGATCGCGAACTGTGTCGAGTTCCATTAGACCCCAGTCGAGGTCCTCTCTGTAATTGGGAATTTGAAAATGTAATAGACCGCGAGAAATGCTCGAATTAATTTATAATGATTTAGTCGATACGAGATTAGTTGAATTTAACGATGCGACAATAATGTAGTATTTACAAAGTCAAAGACGAAAGGTCCCGCACGATTAATTTACAAATATCGCTGAGTCATCGAAACGTTGAGATATCGGTATAGGAATATTTTCCAATTGGTCTTTAATGCTCGCGAGTCAATTGTAACTTTAAGCGAATTTCCGTTTACCTGTAAACATCTCCGTCATGGAATATTTCCGGATGGTGATGCGCAGCTGTGAATCCGATAAAAGTGAAGATGATACTGCAGACCATTATAGCACCCAACCAAAGTTTTACAGCTACGAAGGGCGACGAAGCGAAGAAACTCATGAAAATCGGCAAGAAAAATGGCACCATGTCGCGGAACTCGAAAG
The DNA here is from genome assembly GCA_030064505.1 of Chouioia cunea. Classification (NCBI taxonomy): domain Eukaryota; kingdom Metazoa; phylum Arthropoda; class Insecta; order Hymenoptera; family Eulophidae; genus Chouioia; species Chouioia cunea. Next base: position 9,657,630 of record JAOPFQ010000001.1, on the reverse strand, counting down.
TCTCCCACAAGTAAAACGCTGAGTAGTATCTAAAAGTAATATAATCGTCAATTTGAGACATTGAACGAGAATGTCAATTGGGGTGGACGAGATATGAAGCGTGTACGTACCTTTTAAAACCATGAGCAAATAAGTGCAGAGCATATACGGGTAGATAGAGCAATACTGTGTACATTCGGTAAATAAAGCGTTTGTCGGACTTTGGAAGATATTCGATCAATGGCTCGACAGCGTAAATTTCCATATCCCAAAGGGTATTTGTGTAGAGATGATGACTGAGGGCATGCGATATCCGCCATTCTTTCGATGACATGAGGGACAAGTCGAAGTAATACATGCGGAAGTTATCTCTCATGTGGAAGAAGTTATGTGCGATTACCGTCGTCCACGTCAATAAGAGTCCTGTAACGACAAACATAGTATATATATATTACATAAAATAGTTTATTCAAACTTGTCAATGTGAATGTTTCAATTTCAGTCAAATCGCGCACTATACTTCATGAAACTATCGTCACGTCCAATCATGCTGTAATACACTCTTACCGGTTATAAGAATGAGGGGCCAAAACTCAAAACGAGCGAGAGCAATTGCCGAGAGCACTGTCATGAAGAAGGTGGCGTCGGCATAAAACTTGGAGCGCGGGGTCGCTTTGTGGTAATTGACATTTTTCAACGATTCTCGTACTCGCTGCTTCAACTTTCGATAGAATCCATCAGGCTTGAATGTGAATGGTACCGATCGTGGTGTATCTACCGATCGAACGAAATATTTTGGCAACATGCGCTCAGCTTTGTCAGACAAGTGATGAGTCTTCGCAGAGAAAAAACGACAAAGAAAGTCAATAAGTAATCTTGCCTTGATATAAGAACATCCATTTGGAATGGATATTGATAAGTCAAAAATTACAGGTATTCAAATATCGAATGAAAATACCTCGAAAGCTTCAGTAATGTCAGTGCCTTTGGTCAACGAAATCCACTCGGATCCTCCAGGATGATTTTTGACAAAATCTGTCAAATCGTAGAGGTTATTGTTAATCCTCCACAGACCTTCTGCGTTATCGTCTTTTCGTCTTCCTTCGAGGAAACCAAAACTGGTTCGAAGATAAGCATTACGACCTGATGGATACACGAGTCCGGGTACACTACTTTTCATATCCGCCATTTTATTATCTTATTATATACCTATAAATATTTATGTGCTTTATTTATTGCGTTATTTCACTGATCATTTTGTATATTTAGAAATAACAGTATCAGCTTTGAGTTGGCATAAAATACAAAACAGATTTAAATTGAATCCAATTATTTTGGCTTTTGGATAACCCAACAAAAACACACAACCACAGTGTTAAAATTACACGAGACTCGAATAATGATAAAAATCAAGTACAAATGATCGACGATCGTTCACAAGTTTCAATGGTTGTAATCCAATCGCTCGGTTGTTACATTTACCAACCGAACTCTATTTAACGAATATTCATAAATACAAAAAATAATATAAAATGTCAGTTTCTGACAAAGTTATAGCACTGTCGGCCCTTTGTGATTATTTTAAAATTATTATTATAATTTAAACGAATAATTGATGCTCATCCTGATACTATTAATTCTGAATGCTTCTGTACTCACTGTCACTGTGTAAAGACTTTCGCCAACGATTGTTAAACAACTTATAAATCAGATGTTAATCACTAATGAGAGAGATGTGGCTCTAACATTTTCCGTCGAGCGACTGATTATTGAAAATATGTCATCTAGCACGTTAAAGATTTTACATAGTCACTTGGAGATAAACGCAGTGAATCTTGGGCTTTTGAAATCAAATGGCGTCGCGTTGACCTTTTGACTCCAACGATGAACAGCACAATTTTATCACCCAGTTAGAACAAAAAATAGGGAAGAGATATAGATATCTGTGTCCATTGCGTTATGTACTTATACAACGATCAAGATGATCGTGACGCTCCCTTCGGACATTCGATTCGACAGTGTCATCCGCGCTATTACAAATGTATATCATAGTTTCACGTGCTATTTGGCAATTTCACATACATTGTGTGTACGACGATCGACGTACAAACTGTTCAAACATTGCGAAACAAACAATTTCTTCTACGAACTTGTCTACAATTATGCAATTATAGTGCAGCGCGAGATGTGTACGACATGCGTATAATCTACATACCCTGATCATGCAGTCTGTGACGTTGTAAATATAGAAATACGAAGAACGCTATTTTTTTCAATGAACGCTTGCACGTCTTGTTGTTGTTATTGTTGTTGTTGTTGCAGATTTGTTGCGAATTTCAAAAATACTAATTAATTGATTTCGCTTAATTGACATGTAATACATAGTGATGGACCCGAAGATAACATCAATTTATTGACAATCTTTCATGAGAAAATATTTTTACCAACAACAATATCCGGACAATCTCATCGAAGATTCTACATGGGATTCCATGCAGAATTTTTAATCGACAAATTATCGTCAACAACAAGTAAATATCGAAAATATCCAGTAGCTAACAACTATAAGTCATTGTTTTGCCAAACTGCGCGAGGAGCATTACAATTAACCCTTGGTTCGGTACGTAACAGCCGTTAATACTGAGCCTTGATCACTTGCTTAGCAATAAATCTATCGAGTTAACTGCCAAATTCACGATAAGTCTCGTGAAGAGCTGGTAAAGAGAGCTAAAGATAATCGTGACCGATGAAGGGTGAAACGTTATGTGATTCATGAGAGTCGAAATTTGAGTCGTCCGTATTACAAACAATAAGTCGTCGATTGTCTTACAATCATGTGACGAATCTAACTTGAATGCAGTCCAGTTTAAATACTTTGCTTTTCTATGACAATGAAATTATTAGGTTTCATTGCAAGATTTTAGAAACTTAAGATTTATGACATTTTAAATTTCAAATACAGTCAAGACATCATTTTGAAACAAGAGGATTTTTATTTTGGAGAAGGCTTGTCACTAGGATATGGATATCTTAAAGTCAAAGAATATAATATCTCTTTTTTCCTTTAAAATTATTTCCTGTTAGAACAAGATAGTCTTTGTGCATTGTAATACATTGTAATGGAAAACCTCTTCTGCCAAGACGATTTTCATTGATTCGGAAAGATTTTTTTCAGCGAGTTTTAAGCATTTCAATTAGTCAAATAACTACCGACACAAACCTGTAAATATTTCCGAAATGAAATAGTTCCAAGGGATGATGTCTTGCATTCAGTCCAACGTGAGTGAATAGAAAACTGTTTGGTATTATAAGGAACATGTCAACCTGGAGACCTTCCAACGGCAATAAAACAAAAAAAAACTCAGTACATCGCAATTGTGTATATAAGGAACAATAATGAACAATGATTCGTAATAAACAACGCCGATTGCTAATAAAATGCTCAGAACCACAATAAAATGGGTAATGTTTGTCGAACGTGCACCAGGCTCGTGATAATTCATATTTTTCAAACTCCCTCTGACACGCTGTTTGGACCTTTGATTTAATTAAATGGGCTTGAACGTGACAGGTAGCGTACGTGTATAATCCCAGGTCTTATACAAGTTTCTCAATTGAATACCTTTACAATTTTCGAATGGACTACTTCATTTCATAACTACAAGTACCTCGAACACTTCAATATACTCAGTGCCCATTTAGAATAATTAAAGTGTCTTTTAATAAATTACGTTAGAGATCGCTATTAATTATCCGTAAACGTTGATCGATGTCGTTTTTTCGTTTATTCTCGATAAAATCATGTAAGTAGTTATCTGTAAGAAGATATCCCGATCAGATGGATTCAATAATGTCTTGCACTGTCCTCAATTCTCCCGTGTTAATCTCGCCTTATTTCTTCGATAAAAATATCAAGTTGATTATAATATTTAACACGTTGAACATTTTAGATTGAATGTAATACTATCTAAACACGTTACAATCGAAACTACGCAATCAAAGTCCATTCGTGTAAAATATTTTTATAACATACTTACCCCAAGTCGAGAGATAACTTCAAAAAAAGTATTCTTGTACGTGAAATTATACGTTCACAATTAAAATGTTTAGCGCGATGACGTTGAAAAAGTTATACACCTAATGTTACACTGAAATTAAAATTCTTTTCTAATTTTTTCAAAATTAATTTAAAACCGTCCACGTCGGTAACTGAGAGTCTATAAAAGTTAAAAAGCAAGCGAAGACACAAATAACGAATAAACTTTACGCGTTATTACAAGAAAGAATACCTCAAATTATTAATTTTAACCGAGGAAAGAATTTTAATTCGTTATTCCCGGTGATAAAGAAAGTTAAAATAATTCTGGAATAATAATAAAATAAGAAAATCGAAATAGAATTACAGATATTCTTTAACTATCTTTTGAAAAAATAAATCTGATTCTGTGATTTAAAACGCAACATTGTCTATGCGTGTTAATATTTTTGACAGTTTAACAGGTTGTCTTAACGCGCACTTCCATTGACTTTCCTTAATTGATATTGATCTATGATCATTGGCTTTTTTCCTTGATTAAGCTACTTGTTACTTCGGATCTTTCCGTGATATTATTTTCAACAGATTAGCAGTTTGTCAATTTCTGTATGCGTAATTTCATTGACATTCCTTGATTGATATCAACTTGTAATTACAACTTTTTCTCTTTTCAACTCAATTGTAACTTTGGACGTAAATAAAATTGTAATTGATCGTTTTTAATAAACATTCGAGCATTCAAATTCTAGAATATTGAAACAGTTTTTACAAATTTTGAAATGAAAATCGATTGATGAAATAAGGGACAAAACTAACGAGTAAACGTCTCAAAATATTAATTGCGTCGCTTATGTAGGAAATCAGTGATGTTTTCTACTTTTCGGCTCTAGTATTGTAAATTATATATGCGTTGGTATTTAACAACTTAGTAATATAACAACTTCAAATAAAGTATTAGTAATGGACATTTTATTATTTTCGAATAATTTATTTCCTAAAATATTTGAAATGAACGTATCATCTAGAAAGGAATGATAGTCATCGAAAAATGATATTGGTATCTTCGCATAAATACCTAAAAGTCTCATGTAACAGATATATCATATATTGCTGCAATAAGTGCGTTTTGTGTAAAAAAAATACATTCTGATTAATAATACGTACACACGTTCATGGAGTACATACGTTGTTGCAAAACAACACTTTATAGCGCAACCAAGCACTAATAACATGACATATACACGTAATAAAATATAAAAAAACATAACACTGATAATGCATTGACAATATCGAAAATAATCTAATGGCAGTTTAGATATCTTTTACAAGTTTTCCAAGTTCGTAACTGGTTAAAAAATTCATAAAAAATATAGCGTTAAATGCTTTTTGGACTTGTTCACTGATGGTATTATCTTATCGAATCGATCAGAGGTACTTAATATTTTGCAGTGACAAAAGTCGTATAATACTTCGTAGAACATTGTCAGAACAGGCAAAATTACAGAAGTTTGAGCAATTAAAAAAACAACTTGTTCCTTCGTTCGATATCTCGGTTAGAGACCGTACATCGATATACATAAGGCGTTTTCACAATGTAAATGCCAATTAATGATTTCTTCCTTAAAAAATACGTCTATACCAATCAATTGCGCGTCTATGCCATATTACACGAAAGAGAATAATTGCATATCACATTCACTGAACGTATCGAACAAAACAAAAAAACAAGCGCAGGAACGAGGATATATTAAAGACCGACATAATTAAATCGAGGACGAGAAATACTGGTGTATTGAGTCTACATTCGCAAGGCAACGAGTCGTAAAATGAGAGCGATTCCGAAAACGTGTGTCATACTATGTATCGAACGAGAACTAGCGTCGTTACGGGAAGGTAATCGGTTGAATTTGTTCTCGGCATTTTTCGACCAAATCGGAGTGGGCCGTGCGACCGTGTCCACTGAGCAAATTGTACCCTGAACAGCTTCGCGCACTGTTCCCGTAAGAATGCGAAAGTTGTAGTCATTGGTATCCAGATGTTGATACATGAAAAGGGGTAGACGATCCGACAGCACCCATATCGTTCCGTTGCGATCGATCTGAAATCGTTTATTCAGTCGTTAGTATTTTGATCGGTTAAACAGCATTGACTCTGATAAGAACAATTGATACAATGTGAAGAGTTATTTCTTCCGGTAGAACAATCGTTAGATCACATTGTTGCTTTACAATCGAGAATAATTAGCCCAATCAATAGACGTACGTACAATACAATCAATCGAGGAATGCGTATTTACGATTTATACCTTTATATCGTTGGGGAAAACCATTGTCACGTTGTCCATGTATACGCGTCCCTGTTGTTGTATTGTGTATTTATTGCCGGTACGCCAGCACGCGATCGCATTGAGATTCGTCAGGGCGTAAAACAGAATACCGCTCGATGGATCGAGGAAACTCACGCTACTCTGGCCATTTGGTCCTCGCGAACCTAACACTTGAAACTGGTGGAACGCTTCTGTAAACGTAATGATAATAATTATATCGTTACAATGTTCAATTTGTACTTGTTTGAAAAATTTAACGGTGCATTTTTTCTTGACTTATGGATAATAATAAAAGGTCACGGCCAGTAACTCGGAGAACTTTCTCATTATCTCTCACTCTCTCCTGCAATTTATACATATATGTGTGTATACAACCGTTATGCAAGCACGCACAAAACGCAGTTATCAAGATGAGATCCGATCGAGTCACCTACTTTTGTGTACGTAGAGTTTAACGTGTCTGTATTATACATACCTGAAGAGGAAACTTTTTCGGGGTCGCGAAGAAGGCGCGTGCTCACCGCGAACTCCATCGTACTGGTCAATGGATGGAAGTAAAGAGTACTATAGCCATCGCCAATTGGAGCTAATGCCATACCAAATATACCGTCAGACCAGTGGAATGTTATACCGGCTACGTTGAACTCGCCACCCTATAATTTATCGTGATTAATTTAATATAATAAATAAAAATCTATTCTTTTGTTACGAAGATTTCGTTCGTTAGATATTTGAAAATAACCAAAGTTATTCCAAAAATTATGAATAAAACGAAATAATCGCAGGACTATTGTTTCGTCGCAAATAGTCTAGCCGGTGCATATTCACACCGCGTTAGCCATCAATCTCATAATCATAAACTCGTTACCCTGCTACTTTCTCTAAATTAGCCCGAAAATTTCAGACGCAACGCACGAGTTAGTCCACGTACTTTTACCTATACGTTGTCGGTGAGTCCAAGTTAATGGACCAATCATAATAATGAAATACAACGAGGACATTAATAGCACGATGTGTACATTTTTGCAGAATTACCCTTACACTTTCTAACCTACGTTAAAATGAAAACAAAGATCGCGCCAATAATCCATTCGGTCACGGCCGATAACTCGGAGAACTTTCTCATTATCTCTCTCTTGCAATTTATGTCTATACGTACATAGTTGTAAAGTAACATTGTAAAGTAACATAATTTACGAGGCGCGACAGACACAAAAGTACACATTAGCATAGCCAATTGCGCAAGCGTCAATTATATCCATGGTATACATTCGCAACACAACGCGCGTCATCTCTCCTTCTCTCTCTCTCTCTCTCTCTCTCTCTCTCTCTCTCTCTCGCTTCTTGGAGTGATAACTCTCTCGAGTGGCCCTAATTAACGATGAAATTCATTAATAGAGCAAGTCGATTGTGGAATTGATCAGTGAGAATTCTATTCCAAGGCCTTTGGCACGATTAACAGTAGCTACGAGAAAAATCCTTTTATTGACGTACAATTAAACAGTTCCGTTTTTAGTGCTGGTTATCGCGTAATATCGCGCGTTACTCAAGTCAACGTTGCAAACGATTTTCCTTCCTATTTTTTCTTCCATTCGTTACTTTTGTATCGTAGTAGTTGCAGAAAGGATGAGAATCGATTTTTCAAGTATAAGTCATGACGTAAAAAGGTGATAAGTAGTCATCCGTCGATAACAAAAATTTATAGTCATGATTTCGTTAGATCTTTTGAATTACAAAGCCATAGGTCGCGCATTTTCTTTGAAGCGATACGCCTCCTCTGTAAAAAAAGATCTCATTTTCGTACACCTTGAATCTCAAAGTAACTTTTTTCTCCCCCCCCCCCCTCGAAAGTATATTAATTAAGACACATAACGTCGCGTTTAATGGATATATGATCAAGGCCCGTACACGCGCAATTTCGTATTGGATACTTTCTATGTCAGCACCAGTGAAAAAAGGGAAAGCCAAAATTATTACATACCTGCGGATCCGGATGGAAGTAATGATGTTTAACCAGCCATGATTTAGCCAATTGCCAGGAATACACGACGATTCCGGGACCACCTAGATCACCCAAATAAGCAAACGAATTGTCGCAAGCATAGTCCTCTACGGCAATGTTAGCGAACAAAGAGTCGGCAGTCCGTTGCTCTTCGGGAATGTAGAATTTACGGAGTAACTGATCGTTGGTTAAGTCGTAAACGAGAAGAGTTGGTGGTGTCTGTTGCTCGGGTGAACCAAGGATATCGACGAGGCCAGTGTCAAGGACCCACAATCGATTGCATCGATCGCTACGTATTCGGAATGGCGAAATTATCTCGGGAAAGATACCGCCGTTTCCGCTGTACTGATGCGATTCCCATGATGGATATGGAATCATTGGTGGAGATGTTCGAGAATCTAGGAGAGAAAAAAAAACAAAAATGATAAAGACAAACGGATATAATAGTAATTGAACGATTACAAAGTAAAAGTAACGACTATTGATCGACATATTTGATAATAATTATTATGTTTACGGGCGTACGTGCTGAGACCGCCAACGACAAATTTCGATATTCTTTGAATTTATGTTTAGTTGAAAAATGTCGAATATTGCAGCGCAGGCATCCTCTATTGTATAAGCTATTTGAAGAAGTAGAGTATGAACGTAGCACGTGGTTAAGTTGTTTTCTTTTTTATCGTATGAATCATTTTTCTCGACTGACTTAATCGCAAAGTAAATCATATTGTAATGCAGATTCATGCGTATACTTCTGTCTACGGAAAATCGTTGTGCAGTTGTTAAAAAAATAAACTTGTCGATAATGCATATCGCTGGCCTTAATTGTCAAACATGAGTCATTGTGATTTATGCTCGGCGAAAAAGAGAAAGAAAAAGAAGAAAAACACTTGTCATTTTCATTTCTTAAGAAAAGCTGACTCATACCACACTGAAAGCGCATCTAAAGCGTCTTTCTCCTAAATTGCCCGAAATAGCGATGTCGCAAACTGTCGACGCGCGCGAAAAAACGTACCGTTAATCTTGATGTAATTCAAACTTGCAACAACGCCCCGTCGCCATCTGGGCACAGTTATGAATATTCTATCGCCTGCAACTTCTAACCCTAACGGAAGATTATCCTCTTGACTGTATTCGGGGAAAAATCTTTTCATATCTTGATTCGGCCAGTCGTATTCCAATTGTTTCCATTGATAAGCCACGCTTAAGTGATCGATCGCCTTGGCAGTTGTGGCAACAACCAAGAGGGTAGTTAGTATACGCAGCCCGAGCGATGACATCGTTTTTTTTTTCCAAACGTAATCTCGACAAATTGTAGCTACATCCAAGAGATGCCTTACCGATTCGGAAACACTGCAACTGTACAAAAAAAACAACAAAGTTAAGTATCGGAGAAAGTCGCCTTCATAATGCAAAGTTTTCGCTAGACTGACTGATACACTTGTGCGCCACGTTTAAAAGTGAAATTTTTTTATGCCAATTGCTTTATTTTTTTAGCGAATGAGAAATTATACCGCGTGGTTGTAGAGCGGTGTTTATCGAAAGCTTCCTTTTTGACTTGGATGTCTCTGAAATATAAACGGAGAAATTATACATTCAAGAATTAGTGGACATAGCGGTATCCATCGAAATTACAACGTTAATTTTAATAGTGAAGAATTCACAGTGATAACGATTCAGCTTAAAATTCAATTCGTCGACGAAGCTAACGTAACTAAATTACTCCAAAGCTGTCAATGAGCTTGATGAAAGAAAGGATATTTAACGAACAAATTATTTTCGTATTTAAATTACAAATAAAAACGTTCGTTTTGACGACCACCATAAATCGATTAAATGACTCGTATCATTTACATCGGTGTCATCTCGTTTCTTATCAAATACCAGCGTTAAAAATCCCTTAATTGCGATGTAACGGTAGACTGTAATTTTTGCTAGACCACTTCTAGTTTCCGAGCGTGCTATTACGAAAGAAAAATAAGAGGGAAAAAGTCAACTCCGATCCTCTCTGGACCGCGACGAACGTTTGATCGCACCAGGTTAACGAACCATCTGTTGATTATTAGGCACGCTGCTATATTATGCAACGACGCAATATCATCGATATAACCGTGAAAATGAATGAATTCAACCAGTGTAATTACGATCTCTGTATAGCTCGAAAGTGTATATGTACGTACATACAAGCAACGCGTACTCGTCAAAGTGGTTGCGATTGGTTTTTGTTTTAAGAAAGCCATTCGATATATCGATGCCGTTGCTACTTATACCCATAGAGTGTCAAGCGAGAAGCAAGTATATTTTGAAAGAGAAAGCGTCCAAGTTACCATACACTTGTTTTTCTCGCTTTGCATTCGCACGCGATTATTTTGTTATTTTGTTATTCCCTTTTAAACGAGAGCTCGCTTTATGACAATGATGAATTGGTCGTTTTCAACGTTGACCAATTAAAAAAGATCGTTTCTTTTTTCACAGCGTGGCCTCTAATGTTTTGATTCAAGACTACGATGAAGGTATTTTTTTATGTAAGAGTTACGAATACAAGACAAAACTCGTTTTCAACGCATGCGATATCGATTTTGGAACGGTCGATCGTCTTTTCTCCCTCTATTGAGTTCCATTCAAAAGGATACACGCATGACGGATAATCAATGTTATTGTTTTATTAGAATTACGGGGATTTCTATTTGGAGCACTGAAAGTTGCATTGATATGTGATACGAATATTACATACATGTAGAAAATACAGGTGTACTAGTTTGTATAACAATTACGTTTTTTTTCAAACTCATTTTTAAAATGTTGCGCACTAGAAAATGCCTTATTCTTTTTTCTGAAAATAATTGAAATCAAAATCACACGGGTAGTATTTCGAGAATTCGAAAGCTTTCGCTTACACATCATACGCGTAACTTAACTCGTTTAAAAAAAAACAAATTACACTTTCGCCTTGTGAAATCTAAACAAAAGAGGTAATTTCTATCACACCGTTATAAAATCACAGCGACACGCTATAACAAAAATCATCACAAATCGACGACTCTCTAAAGAACGAACAGGTATCAACGTCGCACGAACAATCACAAAACTATAACAAGAACATTCGATCTGCACTTACGTATATATATGTAAAAAATATACGTTATAATAACGTATCCGCCGAGATAAAAAAATGAACGTTCGAGTGAAATATATAAGCAACTGTCGCAAAGCGTGCTCGCGCTCGGAATTGACGCGGCACACTGACGCGCAAAGCAGGCCGGTTTTGATCGCTCGCCGCCCGTTCTGTATACTGGGGAATACCTGCTGTACACTTTGCTCGTTGCTTGAAAAGGTGGGGCTGTATAAATCGTTGGGCACGTTTTTTTTCTCTTCATCACGGTTTGCCAAAACGATTTGTACTTTTATTGTTTTTAGTTCCCGGTAAGGCGCGATTGTTAACACTTAACTAAATCACCCTAACGATTAGTTAAACGTTTTGAGGTCGATACTTTCGATCGTTGCTGTGTCTACGTATACGTATATCTATATGCATTGTTTGCGGATTGCAATAATGTGTAATGGTGGTAAGCTATGGTAATTGCAGCGGTAATTACGGACAAATGAAGACAATCGACTTTTCAAATTGCTTGCCCGTACGTTTTGCCGAATCGGATATCAAAGTGCATGAAATACGTTTCAAAATTATCAAAGTGCTGGACACGATGATGATTGAAGGATTCATTTCGACAGGTACACTCGTTTACAATTACGTCTGTATCGCGCACTCAATTACTTGGTACGTTGAGTATGCTTGAAAGTGTCGTGTGTAATTACACAAAAAATGCACGTTTAATCCTCCGTTCGTTTATTCGTCGAATGTTTCCGTTTTGTTCATTTGTTTTTTCACACCTTCGTTTCTTCCGTACGCAAAGTGAAAGTTATCGGGTAAACTTGACCTTTTAAAAGGCGGTAGGTAAAAGGAAAATTAATAAAAAACTATGTGAAACTTTCTTCGAAACCTAATTCCAAATAGCACGTTACACATATTCATCGACAAACGCAAATTTTATCGAGGCACTTTCGTGCGTCTCGACACATTGCGACTTTTATCGTCGTGAAAACTTTTCCAAACGCTCGCAGCTCGCTCGCTTTATTTCTTTTTTCTTTCTTTTTTTTTTAATTAACAGGCTGCACGGCGCACGCCGAGCCTTTCTCAATGCGCATATTGAGTAATTTGCAAATCAAGTAATTCCTTCACGAAAAAATTACGTGTTTTTCTTCTTTTTCTTTTACACTCGTTTCATACTACAATCAATCCGTGACGATGGATGTATTATGCACGTGCGCTTCCGTGTAATTTTACGACTCGTTTTATCTAACAATAGTATGTATCCTATAAATGTTTTGTTGTGTATATAAAAACTATTACACGAGGAAATAACCGTGTAAATCCATACACAAGCGCTAGAGACCAAAGAAAAACAAAAACTGAGGTCCGGATAGACAAATTGATTGTACAACTTTATACCGAGAACTGCGTTAAATATTTAACTTTTTGACGATACAACGAATACGAGTTTAGTTTTCTTTTTTAAACAAGGTTATAGGAAACAACGACAATGAAGCTTAGTTATCTTTAAATCGAATTATTTTATACACCCAAGAGTCAATGATAAATAAAAAATGTTACATCTTAAAGAAACTTATTCGAGGGGAGTCACGTGTTTTTTTTTTATCAAGGAAACATATTTAACGTTAACTTGTTCACTTATAATTGTCAAGAAATTATCGTTATCCAAGAGATCAACTTTCATTAACGTGCAACATCAAACAAATAAAAATGCGTTTTTCCTTATTTCAAAAATTCCACAAAGTAAAAAAAGGTGATTGTTGATCGTGTGCCAAGTACGTTTATAAAAGGCAGTAGTATAGCGAATGACCTATATATATACAATCGAGCGAGTGCCTCTTGATTGATCATCGAAGGACACTTACGATAATTCAAGTGGCGATTGCTTCGTACATCTACATTTCGCGTACGCATCATGCACATACCCAGTGTTTATCGTGCGTACGAGAAAGAAACGATCGTTATCGCGAACGTCGTGAGAAATTTTACGTCGAGATGTACTACTACTTGGAGCAAATGCGTACATTTTAACAGTGGTAGAGTCAAGGCCAAATACAGATATATCCACGTCTGCTCGCAAAATCTGTTGGTGGATATCGTGTAAAAAAAACCAAATCTATATCTCGTCGTTTAGTAAAGAGAAATCGGTAATCGTGCATGCGTTCAAATTGAATCCTTTACGTGCGAATACTTATATAAAGGCATTGTTGAATATGCACGTAACGATGTAACAAAGAATCTGCGAGACCTTGACGCCTTTCGACGTTTAAATATACGTATATATCTCGAAAGCAGAAGCGTAAAACGTGGGGTCGAGGCTTCTGGTTTTCTGTGAGAAATAGGTATGGAAAATTAAATAACGGTAGTGATAGTTCGCGTGAGATCGAGCGAAAAAAAAACACAATAAACGTCGAGCTTATGAAAATAATTGTTTTTTAATGTATCGAGGTGCAAACTGTCGGAAGTACTATACGATATTTCTCAAGGCGTCAATTCCGTTAATTAAAATTTATTTACCAAGAATAAAATGCTAAGCACGTGTATTTAAAAAACAAATAAATGTAACTTTAGCTAGTTCATAGTATAATATTTATAGGTCGTAAAATCTTAACAACTTTTTTAGCGGTTTGTAAATATAACGTTCTCTCGTAACCGCCAACACGTCAAACTCTTATGGCTTTCAATTATCCATCGTAATATAGTATTCAAATGTACATTGAATATTTAAGCACGTGAGCGTTATACAATAAATTTAACCGTAAAAAGTCTAATCCAATTCATTGGATACATTATTAGCGCTAATAATTCTCGCATAAAATACATTTGAAAGGGTACGTCCACAGTGACTTAGTGCATAAATCACGCGTATTGTATAGCCCAAAGCTGCTTCTCTTACCTCATCACAAAGACATATATACATGCACATTCCAAACCATCCTCCTTTTCCCGCCAGAGGTGATAATCCACATCAGCCCGAAGCGGCAATACGATCCTTTCTCGTGTGGTTTTTCCCGGACATTCGAGAGTCAAACGGCATATATATATATATATATATATATATATATATATATATATATTGTATTTTTTCCTTTCTTTAGTCGCATCGAGATTTCCGGCTGAAATTTATCATTACGTACATGTATGACTTTCAATCTAATGAGAAACCCAAAGCGAGTAATTGTTTCCGCTCGGCAAAGGAGGATCTATATTGAGCTTGAAATATGTCACGAATACGTTGTTATTATTGTTATTATTATTATCCGGTAGATGCAAGATTGCGTAAAGTGTGTATACCTATAACGGTTTTTGAAAGGCAGTAATTGCACTCACAGGCACGCATGTACAACGCTCGCAAAAATGCCGATCTTATACTTTGTAATTATTTGGCGTCAACGTAAGATCTATTTTTGTGTGATTAATAGTTTTGGTTTCGGCGGGACATTTTTCAACTCGCTTGAGGCACATTCGACTTTTTACAAGGTCTGGTGACTATTAAAACGAGCTGTATTTTTTGTTAACGTTAACTGCTGATATTCTTGAACGTTCACGTTTATCAAGGTTTTTCGAGAAGTAACGAATAAGTAAGTGTCTAGACCCCATCGGTAGACTGATTAATTGAACCGGGGACCGTAAACAAAAGAGATGGCACGTTTTTTGTCAACAATTAGTACAGTCCCCTTTAGTCAGGTTTTCAAAGCACACGGTCAAACATAGTAACTTTCATAATAACAACGAAGCACAATCGTAACATCTAGTGATTATGAAAGAAAACGTCGAATAAAAAAAAGAAATAGGCCACGAGCTAACATATATACGATCTCTAAATCGAATCATTAACTAGAACGCACGGACGCCGATTATTTCATATACCAGCAACTCTCAATGTACAACTCGTTTTAGAATCGACATGCTGCGCGCACGAGGCTTTCACTTTCGTTAGCACGATATGTATTACCTATAGTGCCGGCACTGCTGTAAAGAACACGATACATACCTGCGAGTGCATTATATAGCACATATTCGAGGAGTGCGCGCATCACCGTTCACAAGACGAAGGATGAGCTAGCACGTGAACTCGTGCACTCTGCACTAGACAAGTGAACGGTGTGGTGTAATTGTCGGGACTTTTTTCCGTTCTTCTCCTCTTCTGTGCAGCTTCAATACACAATCGAGTGTTCGTTGCTTTTTTTTCATTTCAAAAGAGAGAGGACTTGGGATCGGCTTGGAATTGGGGATTGTCGCATTTGAATGGAAGAGATCGCAATCTTTTTTATTCTTTCTTTTAGGATTGGCTTTTTTCGTTAGTTAAATCTAGAAGTTGGCTTTTGGGAAAAAAGTAGCGTTTCAAAAGATTTTTTAAATTACACGGTGATTGTTACTTTATTCAAATGTATGGTGACAGATCAAAACAATTTTAATAGATTGTCGAATTATTTTGACAACTGTATGTAAATAACAATAGTAAAGACGAAATCATTTTAGACATACTAGAAATATACATTGACGATCGATGAAATGAAACAACCAATCTTTTACTTTGCATAAAACGAATGCTTTCCATTTAAACATTATTTTTATATCACTAATTAATAGATGTATAGGAAAAAGTCAGGAGAAAGGTAAGAAAATACAAAACGCTACGTACGAAATCGTTGCTCAACGGAAAACCTACAATTTTTATGCTTTAATAAATGAGTATCAATTTCAATTTCATTAAAAATGCAATGTTCCATGAAGCAACGACTCCGAAAATAAATGACGCAGTGGAAATCTTGTAACAAATTTTTTTGTTTATTCATCATGTCAATAAATACACGATTCACGTGCAATACACTAAAAGTAATACGCTTAAAATTGATTTTGTTCTCCCTTCGTCATTGACACCTAGTTGGCTGAAAAGAGCAATGCTGTTTGATGGATGCTAAATGTTTAAAAAAAAACAATAAATTTTGTTCACATTCCAAAAAAGTAACAAAAAACACTCTCACTTTTACGTATCAAATGGTAATATTTCATAGCAGTGTGTACCGCCGAGCTTGTGTAAAATAGCAGTTACGTATGTATCTTATTTAACTTATCAATTGCAAAAGAAAAAAAAAGAAAAAAAAATATACGAAGTACAAAAAAAGGAAGGAAAAAGAGACAAATTGGTGATTACCTCGGTATAGCCGCGTTACAAACGTTCGTCATTCAGTGAATATATAGCATTTACAGAATCAATTATTGGCATGTACAATAATTATTATTGTTTCTCGGTCCAGCCACGCGTCTCCATGGATCTCGAGGCTCTTAGGATTAGGTTACGTACATGTTACGATATATATTCATAAAGTGAAAATAACCTCGAGATCCTAGACGGTAGGACCAAAACAATCGCCTGCCTGAAGCGGCAAGGGACCAGTAAGGTCCAACAGCGCTAACAGCTGTGATTGGTTGAAACAATGTATGCGAAAAAGTACCCGACGCTCGTTATCCCTTTGAGATTTTAGCTAAATCGCAACAAGGCAACGAACGCACGAGGCCCCTTTCCGTTCCACAGATCAAGATCTTTATTCGGAAAGAATGACACTCAGTAGATATAAGTAACAGAACGTTCTACGTGGCTCCTCGCGCCGACGCTCGCGCGTACTTCATTGAGTATTATTACTTTACAATTTTTTACAATAATAATTGTATCGTCGACGAGCGACGACGCCAAGGATAATTAGTCGTAAACAATGCGTAGCGTACTTATTTTTTATACATACAGCTTCACGGCGCAGTTATTCAGTTCTTTTATGTTTGTCGTTGTCTCGGGATTGAGAGGAGATTGAAGTTTCAATTATGAAAATTAGAGGCATACGACTATCACGGATAAGACTGAGATTGCAATCGAAGTTTGGCCGAAGAGGAAAATGTGTGTTTTGTCTCGTACAGTCGACGTCTAAATTTCACCGTGAATGTGGTCACTGTACTTACCACTTACTCATGTGCGGTGAACTATAATGTTCCTCGTTATATCTTTCTCTTTCTCACTCTTTCTCCTTCCCTCTCTCTCTCTCTCTCTCTCTCTCTCTCTCTCTCTCTCTCTTTTCTTTCTCTATTTCGCACCGAGAAGATTCATCGAGCGCTAAGTTTGAAAGTTCGACCAAAGTAACAATAAATACGCACGTAAAGCGAAGTAAATTGAAATATCTCACGTGTATATGTATATGGGAGTGTTTTTAATCATTCTTAAACGATATGCATAACCTCCATCGCACCACACATTGTCGATAGTAAAAGAACAGAGAAAATAAGTATTAAATCGATCGAAAGTACTCCCGATACACCGAGAGAATGATATTAACAAATTATTATAATAAACACATTTACTCGAATTTCTACACTGTGCATAATCAATGCAACAATACTTATAGCCATTTCAAATTGATTATCAAACGCAAATCGCTAGCTAAAGTGATAATTAGTATTAACTAATATCATACACGTACAATGCCTATGTACAAACTTTCAACAATACACACCAAGAGAGAAAAATGTAAAACAAAATGGCATTTGAGTAGAAAAAAAGACTGTTCCTGCGCGTACTCACTTGTAAGCGTATGTTTGATTCGAAAACTCGATGAACGGACTCGGTGCAAAGCATAAAGCTTTAGGCAAGGCTGGATCGCCTATATTAATATTATCAATGTAAATAGTTGATCATTACGAAATTGAAACAGTGATTTTAAGTAAATTTCTGACTTATTTTCTTTTTATTGTTTTGCAGTGTAGTGTGTGATGGCCGCTGCTTCAGCATCCTCTCTCGTTTGTTTGTTTAATCATGTTTTTTTTCGAGTGGCACATATACACAAACATCACAATCTCTCTCTCGCACTCTGTTTGTTCACGCTTGTTCATTAGTTCTCTCGCTTTTTCTCTCTCGCAGTATCTTCTTTCATTTGAACAGTGTCTTAATGGTTTGTGGCGTTTTGTTGCTCTTAACTCGTCACTGCTCGACTTCTTAATCGTTTCTTAGGTTTCGCGTAAAAAAGAAAATTCACTTACTGCTCTAAACGGCGATCAAACTCCATCTCTTTCAAGTGTTTAGACATGGCAATGACTGACATTTTACTGATATAACATATACGCATACGTACGAAAGCGTTCTTTGATGCGCTAGTAACTTGTACTGCTAAAATAGTCACTCGAAAGTACAATCAATAAAACTAACAGATCTTTGCAATCTTTCTGCACTTCGCGTCGAGTTAGGAATGAAAGTTCCGTTATTACACGTCAGTAGACGTACGTTAATACGAATAATCTAATTCTAAATCAAAATAATCACCAAATAGAGCTTAATGATTTTTTTCTTTTTCGACGAGTGATTTTCGCTCCTCGTGGAGATGCGAATTACGGGAAAAATATCAAAAACGATAAGAAGTCTCGAAGATGCAGAGTGAAGATCGTCTGGTCATTAGAACAGTACATGTCTGTTGTAATTTGCATAAATGTCTCTCTGTTTTTCTCCCTCTTTCTCTATATTCCTCTCTTTCTATCTCCTTGTGTGTTCTTGAATTCCGATGATTGTTTTTATTTAGGGTCTTGCCCAAAGCACGAAATGCAAAGGTGGCCCGTCCGCGCACGGAGGCGATCATCTAAAACGCGGGTGCATCATTGGCGCCAGCATCGGCCCACCAGGGAAACCCATTGGAGTGGCAAAGGCCGGATGCATTGCACCCGGTGGTAGAGCTGCTCCAATCATACCTGCAATTACAATTACAATAATGTCAGTCGTATCTTTGGTTTCACGCTTTATTAATTATTATTATGCCCGCTTGTTCGATTTTTCTTTTCATTATTATTTTCTTTCAAATTTTTCACGTATATGATGCGTGCTTTATATATAGTTGGTTATGCGTAAAGAAAACAACCATGTAGGTTGCTTCGAAGGTGGTGTGAACATCATCGCCGATACAAAACAGCAAAAAAATATTTCACACCCCTCTCCGTTTATTTTTCTTTTTTTCTTTCTTTTTGTCGATTGATCGGATCGTCAATAATATTATAATAATTATTACTGGATGTATACCTTGCTTACGTAGCTTATTATTGTACTTACGTCGCGTACGATCGCGTCGACAAAACGACCAATGGGGAGGGGACTTACTTGGTGCGTGTTGGCCATATAGTTCGCCAATCGTTTTGCAGACGCGTCGACGCTTTGGAAAGTGAGTACCCGAGTGACAGCTGATTTCTTTTTTTTCTTTTAAGATACTTTCAAGATACTTTTTCAGAAAAACGCGTGCACGATTATAGTCCAAATTACTGTCCAATTCATCGGCATAATTACGAACAATTTTTTCAACCTGTTGTGTCTTTGTACGATATCGTAAGTTTCGATATTGAACGTCCATCTTTCAAGAATTACGGTATTTAATTTGTTTGTATAATATACAGGGTTTATATGAATAAGTAAGCTCAACTGTCTAGTAAATATGCAGAACTATGGGTTCACTAAAAAACAAAAAAAATATGGAACAGTAACACAAAAAAGTGGGCAAAAAAGCCGAGTATCATCTACAAGTCATACGAGTCGACTCAATAGTCTGATTTTCTAAGCATCCTAATCGAATAATTTACTTGAAAAGGAAAACGTTTTTTTTTCGTGTAGGACAAAAGAACCGCATGCAAATCAAGTGCATTTTGGTACTAGCACACTGAGAAATCAATAACAGTGAGAGGAAGAATGCTACGAAACACACACAAAAAAGAACAAAAAAGAACAAGAAAAAGAAAAGAAAATTTAATAATCATCAAGTATTCAAATCTCGTACATGTGACTAAACGATGCACAATCGGCTGTCACTCGTGGCTCATCTTCCCCCTCCCGCTCTTTCAGGTATATATATGTATATATGTAGATATATGCATATATAATTTGCAGTCTCTCTCTCTCTCTCTCAACTCTTTCACTCACTCTTTCTCAACTTAAAAGATAAAGTGTGTACTAAAAACAATCTCTAAATGCATAAGAGACCGAGGCACGAAGCACACGTGTCAAGGATGCCGAACCGTGACACACAGGTCATAATGTCTTTTATATATACATTTGCATTTCGATAGTGTACACGTAATAATTTGGCACATTTCACTTAATCGTATCGATGTGACACGACTCGGCTCCAATTCGTTGCTGTGCACAATGTCAGCCGCGCACATATAACAGAAACACGTATTATATGTATATATGTATGTATGTATATATATATATAATAATGTAAATACCAGCATTATAACAATAAATAAAATTGATTGTCCTCTCCCAAATCCGGTTAGTGTTAATGGACGAGTATACAGAAATAAAAAAAATTAAGTTATAAATGTAAGAGTAGTACCATAAAAAAAAAAATTAATTAAGATGATTATTAAGTAAAAGTAAGTCTAGGTATAAGATATACTTGGATACGTGAATTCGTTTACTTACTGTCGTTCGGCTCGACTTTATCTATAAATCTTTCGTGTGACACATAAACTATATTGTATGATGGGCTATATATATATATATATTTATATTATATATGTATAATATGTAGAAACTTTTGAGCGTGCGTGAGTATATAATGATTATAATTATAATTACAGATACAATAATATTAATTGAATTTGAACTTGTTGCAGTTCTTTATACGAGATATCAATATACGATATATGTAAGTCATGACCGTGCACGTGATTTGTACTTTTTTCTTTTTTTTTTATCAAAATTCATTTGTCTTACGACGACACAAGCAAATATGAATTAGTGATGCCAACTTATGCAACGTGTAATTGTTAAATCAACTACTTATCATTAATATTAGTATCAATGGTATAAAGCGTTCAACATTCATCGCTTCTAGTATCCCTCAACCTATTAAGAATATATAGTGAATAAACAGTGAAAATTATTTCCCAAGTTCTAGGAAATGTTCCATTCTTATTAATGTACTTGAGAGGTAATTAAGTAAAAAATTATAATTACTTACAAAATTGAAACCGACCTACTTCGAGTGACACTTATATCGTATTACAAATAAAATCTCACAAGCAATAATCACTCATTGTCATTTCCATAGCTGCAGTGCCGATATATGTCCTGCACGAAAGACCAAGAAATAAAATCATAATTACAACATAAAAAGCATGAGCGCAATGAAAGAAAACTGTGTCTACAATAATGATTTTAACAGACAGTAAAAGAATATTTCTTTTGGATTTACTTGCCGCTTTTTTTTTTGCCCTTGTTTAACGATCGACTTGGCGAAGGTCATCGCTGTGCTCTATATTATTTTCATGTATTGTATATATATATTTATATCAATCAAAGTGCCATCCATACTCAAGAGCTCAACAAACAAACTTCAATTAATACAACGCTCAATTTTATGAATAAGTGTGCATTAATCGATTGTCCGAACGAAGATTTAAAGATAATTAAAATAAAACTAAAACAATGACATGTTCTCTTCAATTGATAATGTAATGGAGCTTTTACCGTGCCCAAATAAGCGCTCACCACTACTGTATCACAACACCAGGAATTCCAAGCTACCAGTTAATATATGAAAGAACAAAAGTAAAGATAATGAATATAGAGTTATACAGGAGACAGACAGAAAGTATTTTAGTGTTAGGAGGCTAAAGTAAAAGAGATATGTACTTATGCGCCCGTTCTTTCTTTTTTTTTCTTTTTTATTTGGTGATGAAAACCAACATGAGTGATCACTAATTCAAGGCAAAAAGAAAAAATAAACGCAACATAAAGATTAGATGAATAATGGCTAAATAATATGTTAAGAGTGGACAGATGGAATGCAGTAGCAAGAAACAGAGTTTAACAACAATCGAGCGACCAACATTTCTTGTTCGATATCTTTGTCAAAACATGTAGTAGATTTCATTACTCATAAAACTAAACAAAAATAAAATAATTACTCAAATCTCAAGAGAAAAAAAAAGAAGAAAATTGCTTGTAATAAAAAATAACAATGATGGCTTTGTTGATGAGAAAAAGTAGCAAGTAAAAATGGTGATGATGATAATAATAGTAATATAATATTTATAATATATGAGATATACATAGGCCATTTCACCGCATGCTAGTTGCTAAAGACCAACCTTTGTTGTACTTGTCTAAAACACGGGTTATAGTAACCAGAGACTGGGGTTCTGTTTGACACTCATCAAGGAGTGACAGGGTGCCCTGCAAACGCACCGTTAAAATACGTATCAACTTTTTCACAGGATGCTGTGAAAGATAGTCATTTTTTTCTTTCTTAAGTACAGATGAGTCCCTAACGTGCATAATGATATATTTATCTTTTCGTAAAGCTTTGTTTCGTTAACATTTACTAAGATTGTACCATGCGGTTTATCAACTATCCCATCCCTTCCCTTCCCTTACACGCGTGAAAATCTAGTATGATGAATTTAGTCAAGCGAAATTTCGTGTAATTTGAAGTTTATTATGTAATTCATTTTAACTAACCCTCGACTTGTGAGCAATCATATTTAATCAAAGCGTGTATTCAAATGCTGTATACTATTCAATGAAATTTGAAAAAGACATCAAACATGTCCAAGCTTCAAAGTCAAGCACAGAAAAATTTGTGTAAGTATGAACTTGTAATATATAAGTGATATATTATTTGAATAAGAAATAAAGAGAATAGATACGATAGTTTGACCTTCGACAACATTTTTAAACGTGTAATTTCTCTTCATTTCAATTAAATGTAAAGACCCAGGAAAATTAATGTCGAAAACGTACGTATGTCCAAAAAATAGTCTAATGGGTGTAAGGTGAGAGAAGGGTTGGGTGTTGGGTTATAAATGTTTGCATATGGACTGACACAAATAAAAAAATAATACAGCGTAGACGTTCCGTATAAACAATACAATACGCGTCACGCGACTTTTTCGTATGTATAAATGAAAAAAGATAAATAAGAACGATCTTGAGGTAAGAAAAAGGAATCTATTATCTCAAACGAAAAGACCACGTGAGGAGTATGAAGGTTCGGTCATAATAGAATGTGTGATTGAGCAAAATCCGGGAGACTTACCTGGTGGCAGGCCCATGGGGGGCGGTCGCATCATGTTACCTCCATGAATGAGGGCCGGTGCAGCGAGAGTCATGGTTGGCCGCATGAGCGGTGCCATGAGTGCGACCGAACTCACTGGCATAGCTGCGGACACCTGAGGCATAGCCATCACTTGTGGCGGCCTTGGAAAGCGTTGCTGTTGCTGTTGTTGCTGCTGCAGCGCGCTCAATGCAGCCTGCTGACGTTGCTGTTGATCTTGGAGCGCAGCCGCCGCTGCTGCTTGATGCTGATGAGCTGCTGCAGCTGCTACCGCCACTGCTTGCTGCTGTTGATGATGAGCTTGTTGCTGTTGCAACGCAGCTACCTGTTGTTGTTGTTGTTGCTGTTGTTGTTGCTGCTGTTGTTGCTGCTGATGGGCGGCAGACTCTGATTGGCCCGAGCGAGACTCGTCCGCGTTTTTGCGCTGATACTTTGGTAGTCTCGCTCGGATTTCCTCCTGCAATGTACATCAGTCGTTAGTTTTTTCGTTTTAATTAATTGGTCAAACCTTAACTGTTATCGAGCTATGAATAGATCTTCTGTAAGGGATTTTCTACCAAGAATAGAGGTGAAAATTTTTCAGAAAATCCATTCGTTACATTGATTGTTTGGTGTCTCGTAACAACACACAATAAAAATATAACATTATCAAAACATCGTTATGGTTGATACTCAGATAAAGATGGTGCAAATAAATGTCCAAAACTAGAAAAATAATATTGTTTTGGTAAATGGATAACCTAAATATAAACATATCAAAAAATGAGCCAACTAGATTTTCAAACATGTCTACTTTTATCTGATAATGCATATGACAAGATAAGCTTACAAGATTGTCCATCAGTAGTCGCAATGCAACCAAGAGAAAATTGTCATATTAACATCTGTAAACCTACAGTTTATTTCACAATTTTTATTAAGACGTAGATTTGCATTGTATGAGTGCCTATTCAAAATGAAAATATACATATTTGTGATTGAACTGCAAGTGCATCCCAGAATGCATCAAATTTGTCAGGCAAAATCATTTTTTTCAAACAAATTAAACTATCATCAAATGCATTTTAGAATGCAATTGATAACATAATTATGACTCAATAAATGTCTTTGTGAACTATTTACATGGAATGAAGCTTAAAAAATGCTTACCAGACTAAGGTCTTCTGGAGGATGAATTATTTTACTAGTTGCACCAGTTGTTGCAATCATATTAACTTTTGTATCACTAGATGAAGTTGTAGTTGAGCTCCCGTTATCGGCACTGCCATATGCAGGGAACGTAGGTTTAACAGGTCCTATAGAGCTACCAGCTATAGATGTAATAGGTTTGAAATCAGCTCCCAAAGGTGTAGAAACACCAGTAGATGCTGCTGAGGAAACAGCTGTGGCACTGGGGAATAGTGGTCTACTAGGCAATGATGCCCCACTTACTGGTGGCATGCCTGGAGGCATTCCTGGTATCATACTACAATAAATAATTACATTGTATTGACTAAAACTTTTAGAAAGAATAAAAACCATGGGTACAAAATATACCACAACAGAATTGTATATATTTACCCAGGTCCCATGAAAGGTGGACCAACATGTCCCATGTGTCCCATCATATGGTGCATGGATGGTGGAAATTGACCCATGTGCATTCCATGGTGTCCAGGCATCCCATGCATCATACCTGCTCCCGGAGCTGTACCTAAAAGGCCCTCTGGTTTGACTTTTTTGGGAGCTGGTTCATCTTCCCCGGAACTTGGTGAGCCAGCACGGCCACCATTCCTTTGCCTCTCATGTTCTTTCAAATCATCAGGAGGAATACCTTCCATTCCATAAATTTCTATTTCTATATTGCTACGATTCGGAAGTGAATTTGGAACTTTATCTATTGTCTCTTTGTGAACCTAGAAAAAATTATTAATTATCTTTCGGCATATTCCCAATGACTGTTGACATATTTGTCACCATCCAACATACCTGCATACAATGTATACTTAAACCAGGACCAGTGTAAAGCTTTTTATGGCATATGTGACACTTAAAATGCTTTGCTTTTTGATGCTGGATAAGTATCTTTTCATCATCAAATTCCCTATTACAATACCTAAGATATCAATGATTAAGGAAACATCAAAGTTGGAAAAAATGAGGTCAACAAGGGTTGTATAAAATAAATAATATATTTTTAGCATAAATATAAATTCCAACTTTAATGTCATTGAAAATTTTACTAAAACTTAAAGGTTATCATAGGAAGTATGTCAAACAAAGTTCTTGATAGTTATTCCACACGGTCTAATTATCAAGTTAGCGCCAAATGAAATTGTCATTCAGATTAATATGATTCTACTCTGACGAAATATTAAGTTAATTATTACAATATCAAATAAAGCGAATCTTGGAAAATTATTTAAGCACTCTTTGATATGGTATTGATTATTCAAATTAGTCTTTCAAATACTAATATAAGAGGACGCTGAAGTCCGATTAGCTAATGATTATTTTTAAACATCGCGTTTATTTACATAACACGCCAGAACGTCAGCAGTTTTCTCGCTGCGAATTTTTTGAGTGTATTTAAAAATAAAAAAGAAAGATAGAGAGAAATGCCACACGATGTCCGCATTCTTCTCTGCAAAAGAGGGGCCACGCTAGTGTTAAGAAAATCGATTTTTCAGGCAAGTACGCTCGCTCACACGAATGGATTAGGCGTCTTGAAAGTTTATTACCCTCTGCTAGCTTATTAAATAGAAAGGAAAACTGTCTAAACATCCAGAAAACAAATAAAAACTTGTATTGGCGTTACGTAAAATTTCAACACAACCTAGCGTATGTATCATACGCTGTTTAATTTTTGTATGTTTCAGCAAAGGATACCAGCACCATGGTCTCGATTGCTTCTTCTTCTTGCGACCCATGTTAACAATTAACTCGTTATTAGTAGTTTATACTTGAAAGTTGAACACTAAAGTTTAAAACGCCTTGAAAACAACGTCAAATCTGCACCTACTTGTACTCTCAAGTACAAGCTAGACCTCTCTCCCTCTCTCTCTCTTTCTCTCTCTCCCTCAGCTCCGATCAGTAGCAGTAGCACACGCACACCAACAATAATGCTACTATATTCACCACAGCGTGTGATTCACCAACTAAGGCACATACGAATGAAATGTATTTGTGTTGGTATTCGTTCTTGCGCGGTCTCGAGAAGAGATAGTGCGCGCCGATGTGATGATGCGTTGTATGAAAGAGATGGTTGCGGTGCGAATTTCCGGTCTATTGGTGCGCGCGCATGTAAACAGGATGTCAGGGTGCACAAAGAGCCCGCTATTTTTTAAATTTGTGATCGATTATTTAATGAAATATTTTATAAAAATTACAACAAAAATTAAAATTAATGATACCGATAAACGGTTTCGTTTCTAAAAAGATCGGATTTAATTAAATTACATGTCTTAAAAATATTAAAATTTCAGAATTATTAAAGTTATTATTAATAGACTTATATTGGTTTATGATTGCAACTATTGCGTCAGTGTCGTGTTTACGTTCTGAAAGTTCGGTTCTACTGCGACTCTAAGTTAGAATAGTTGAATAGTTAATTGACCTAATTAATTTACAATGACGGACGATAGTCTAGTTTCGGTGTCGATACATTGCTAATTATAAACGTAGAATTACGCGCACAAAGTGTGCGAAAACGATGGAGGAACCAGATGAATATGAATTTTTATTGCATTCGCCTTAAAATTTTTAAAAAATGATTATTCGAAATTATCAGAAAGCCATATACTACCTCAAATCTTTGGGAATATGTACAATTGCTGGCAGGTAATACCTTTTCAAATTAAAAAATCCTTTTGTGAAATGCAATAAATAGGTTAGAATATTTTTAATTTAGATAAGATTGTTATTCTGTTTTTGTTTTGCTTTTAGTGGGTGCTGGCTTGCTTATCAAATTAAGCAAATTGCATCGATATTGAATTCTGCTGTACCAACAAATATCCTTAATTTGGAGAATACACAAGCTCAGTATATTTATATAGATGATCCTCGTTTCAAAGGTAAATTGTTAACTATTAATCATAAATAGCTTTGGTTGATATTAAGTATATTGAACCTATATTCTTTTAGATATTTTTATGTTCAACTATGAAAATGATCTCCAATCATCTGTCTCAGAGAAACCAAAGAGTTTATCTTATGTTGTTACTAAATGGTGGAAATCATTAAACCGTAATTTGGCATTGCGACTCTTTCATTTAGCTCAAACAGGTGATAAAACAGAAAGACGAAGAGCAATAAATTCTCTAAGTTCATTGAAGCATTTAAAAGGTGATTAAAACTTTTTACTGTTTAACTAATCTTTTTAATTTTGAAAAGTTTTTGCTAATTCAAAAGTATACTTAAAGATTGGCACTATCGACAAATTGCTCAAATGTTAGATGCACAAACTGCTGTAGCTCTCGCACGTTCACCTGAAGCTGACTTACGCTTCTTTTTACAGCCTCCTTATTTTCATGAACAATACAAGCTTTATGTAAGTTTATTCTATTCTTGCCTTGTCAAATTTTTAATCACAACATGAGGATCAATCTCCTATGCATTATAAATTTATGAAGTTTGAAATTATATTGGTTTTTTTGCAGGAAGTTATAGAGCAGCTCCATGATCTTTTATTAAAATTAAACGTTTTAAGTAGAGGAATGCACCCATGTCTTTTACAATACTTGCATAAAAAGTTTCAAAGCCCTCATCGTGTAAGTATTTTTACAATATTGTCAAGAAACAACAACTTATGGATTTACAATGATAAACATTAATGAATCTTTTATTTCAATAGGATACCTCAATTTTTGAACATGATTTGACTGGTATAGGACTTTCTGGACCTCCTTCTATAGCATGGGATCAAAATTTTCTACAAAACTGTGTTCATGCTCTTCATCATCATTCCTCATTAGAAGAACATACAAAAGGTAGAGAGAATATATATATTTTCGACACTCCTTGTGGAAAGTTTGTTTTTACGCAAGCTCATCATACAACGTATGCTTACAATCGAGCTTTTCACACGTTGTATCAAAGAGAGCTATATGAAAAATTAAAGTTACATCTGCAAATATTTATTTTTCAGATATAGCAGATGTCGGAGGATTAAAGACTTTGATGAATATTTACAAACTTGTAGGAGATGATGTAGAAATATGCTCATTAATAGCTAAAGTACTTTCTAATCTTTCCTTACATCCAGAGTACTTGAATTATATCTTCAAATCTGGTAATTTCCGTAATGGGTACTGGAAAAGTAACAGCAACAAAAAAAGATTCTCAATCAATCTGTTTGTGTACGTTTCATAGGCTGGATTGGAATATTGGCAGCTTGGTCGCGACATTCTGATATTCAACTTGCCGCTCCAGCAAGTCGTGCTCTAGCAAATCTCGATGAAGATGAAGATGAAAAGTATCCTCAACGAATTTATCCTCTCTATCCTTTACACAGAGTTCATTTTTCGAAAAAGTTGGATGTTATTTTTATACATGGTTTGCTCGGTGGTGTGTTTGTTACTTGGCGCCAGCGTGACACGAACGATAAGTTACCTACATCTAGTGAGTCACCTTATAACATTAATTACGTTTAATGTTTAGATGATGATAATGATCAATTAATAATTCCTTTATTTTCAGATCCTAGTAAAAACCAGATAAATTTAAAAAGAATGGTAGACGATTATCCTTCAGAATTCTTGAGAGATCTAGCTCGAGATTTAGAATTACGTGAATGGCAACGTATTGGTCACGATTACGAAGTTGTATTGCACGATTGTCCAGTTAATATGAACGAAAAAGCCACTGGACCTTTTTTTTGTAAAGGGTGATTATTTATCTCTTATGACTCCAATGTCAGAAAAATGAACTCATTATTTAACATTTTGTTTATCAGCAGTGACGAATGTATGCAAAAGAGTGAAAAAGACTGTCGGTGTAGAACTAGATGTTGGCCCAAAGACTGGCTACCCGAAGACGTGCCAAATTTAAGAATTATTGGAATCAATTACAATACTAATTTATCAATGTGGACTCCTCTATGTCCTATAGAAGGTGTAAGGTACAGATCTGTAATAATTAATGCTGTCATTTGTTACTACTAGAAACCGCAAAAGTAAAAATGTTTTGTTCATATTTAGGAGTCCGATAAAAGCTCGCAGTGCTGAATTCGCCAATAAACTTGCAATAGCTGGAGTAGGTAAACGCTCCATAGTTTGGGCTTGCCATTCTATGGGTGGATTACTGGTAAAACAAATGCTTGTTGAAGGTACTTGGAATTAACTAGCTAATTACTTAATTATTTTCGTTTCAAACTACAAATCATGTTGTATCTTAAATAGAATGGAAAAGTGGAGACAAAAACGGTCTTGTAGCAAATACCAGAGGTATTGTATTTTATAGTACACCTCATCGAGGATCTCACGTAGCAGCCCTTAATCAAACGACGCAAATGTTAGTGTGGCCTTCAATAGAAGTTCAGGAATTGCGCGAAGGTATGCTTACTAATTTTCTTTACAAATTAAAGCAATGATCGGAATAATCGTTACATTCGTTTCATAGAATCCCCGCAATTACTGCAGCTTCACGAAGATTTTCTAAAAATGCTTCAAGAACATGATATTGAAATTATTAGTTTTGGAGAGACAAAGCCTACTCTCGTTACTGCGCTCAAAGTCCCATTCAGATTTGTAAATCCTGATTCAGCCGGTAAGAAAAGTATAACGTTTAACAAGATTTGATATCACGTAAATGCCTTACTTGACAATAACTTTTCAACGATCAGATCCGGATGTAGGTGAATTTTTCGAGATTCCACAAGATCATCTTTCAATATGCAAGCCTGCAAACAGGTAGGTAGAATGTGATTTTCTTTACAAATTTCAAATTGTTTTAATAATGATAAAACGCATTTTTAGGCAATCTTTCCTCTATCAAAAAATATTAACGATGATCAAGCGTAACGTACAACCTCCTGTAGATGAAAAATTTTATTGGAAAGACTTCTTTACTTTTTTCTAAATATTTTCATTACTTTCATTTGCGTTCTTTCTTTCAAATGGTGAACGAGTACGACTACTTTGAACAAGAGGATAAAAAGCATTGACGAAATGAAACAAAATATTACCGAAAAACTTGTACATATTGTTTATTAAGGTATATGTACACGAAGCTTTAAAATGACTGTGATCAATAAATTTTTATTTACAACAACTGTCGGATGTTCTCTTACAGCTATACAACACTATAAAGACTGGGAGTATACTAATGAAATTAGCCGATGCTAAATAACTTTGTACAATAAAAAAAATTATTTTATTAATAAAATTAAAAATTAATATCGTAATCGGGGTAATGGCGTGAAAAATTCGAGCCACTGGCTTGCGTCGGGGGATGAAAATATCCATTCCATTCAGATTTCCAACTGTCGTACATGTTGTACTTTCTCTCATATGGTAATCCGTCGACCAAAATCTGCAATTCACAATTAAATTCGTCAGTGCGGCAAGCTTGGATTTTGATAATGTACCAAAGTGATACAAAGCTATCTATGTCGAATAATGTTTTGCGTAATCATTATCAAAAAGCACGTGTCAAATATACTAACTTTATGCGAGGTCGACTCGAATGGTTTATCCTGCCAGCCAGGATCATTCCACATAGTTTGGCTATCGTGATGTTTGTGATAATCGGCAGCCGGTGGTCGACTTGGCGTAGCAACCGGTGCTGCATGATGATGGCTCATAGCGTTTTTCGTTACCTCCTCGTCGTACATAGCGCTAATCGAAGGTTTAAGTTTGGAGCCGTGCTGTCGGTTCACCAGCTGAAAGTTTTTCATCTTTCATTATTCCATTATGCGTTATATACGTACATACATGTCGAACTATCGATGACGGACAAAAGTGAAAGTCACGATTCTTATGAAGTGAACGCGGGCATTTTTATATTGAATGATGACTGGACGTGACTAGCCTGATTTTCTTGCAACTAGACTCGGCTAATGAGTTAATAGAGTAGCTCGTATTGGATATAAAAGATTGCGGTAGAAATGCGAAGGCAATAGAGAGAACTGAGAAAGTGCTATTAAACTTACAACGGAGACACCAAAGACGATGATAAATAGGAGACCACCAACGCCAATGACTATCACCGCGATGGCCCATTGAGGGACAAGTCTATTCTCGTCCTCGAGCATTTTAGGTGCAGCTACTCTTGGTATCACTGCAACAACAACATCACGTTTGCTTCCACTATCTCTCGATATGTGTCTTGAGAAACTAACGTAATATACTATACTTACCAACAAAATCAGTAGACTTAGGGTCAATAATAAATTTGCCAAGTTTCATTGGTCCTTTGGACGTTTCTTCCATGGGATTGTCGTTATTGACAGTCCTCAACGAGTCATGGAAAATCACTTTCAATTGCTGAGTATTTACTTTCTCCTTCAAGTCGTTCAGCTCTACGAAATAATCTACAAGTACGCTTCCTTGACTGAATAAAGAGAACAAGAAATAATCGGCGTTACAGTTATAACATACGTACAAATCCCATGATATCGGGTAATCGCCGTAACATTTTATTACCTGAAGGAGTCGATGCGGATGTTGCGGAACCACTTCCTGAGAACGAGCGATTTCGCAAAGACCAAGTTCATCTGTAAAAGTATATATGTATGCGTATATTCATCAAATGCATCAATCAATCTCGTTAGATTTCTCGATTTGATTTGAATTGGTAATAGTTTCTCCAATTGACCTTCGACCGCATTCCAGTGGCCGTGCGCAATTACTATGTAACAACACGTATAAAACACACCTCTCTCTCGATCTCCTCGGCGAGATCCTGCCACTCCCTTGTGTTGCGGTCGAGTAACTCTGGTACCCAGACGGCATTCTCAATAATCTTGATTGTACCGGCAACTTCGCACTCGTCTATACAAATTCCTGGAGTTGTCGGTTTAACCGTCGTCGTGGTCGTCGTTGTCGTCGACGATGTTGAACTTATCTCGCTCGTTGTCGGTATTACTGAAATATTCAACGACGAGACTGTTGCCGTTCGCGCTGCTTCCAGTAGTTTCTCTATCGAGATAGGTGTCGTCGACGACGTTGGCCATCCCGTGAACTCTGTCGTCACTCTATGGAAGATATAAAACGTGATTAGTCGTTTTATATCGTTTCAATACTTTTCGGTGCACTGGACAATCGCGATCTTTGTCATAAATAAAACGCTCAATCTTCCAACGTGTAACTCTCAACAATCGTACAAATTAGCGTCTCAATGAAAATTCCTTATATACGTGTATACATCTATACGCGACAAACTATTTCGATAAAATAATTTTGGTATTACTACTGAAATAAGAACAAAGCAAAGATGCACACAGCAAGTATATGTAGTCAAGCAAAAAAACCAAGTGTGAAATTTATTGCGTTCCGAGCAAATAAAACCCCATTAATGGTTTGATGTAGGATATATCGATCGTAAAAATGGAAATGTCGCGTTAGCTTTCTATACGCCTGTACGGTGTAGCGAGGTAAAACAAAGCTCAAACGTACACACGTACGCATCATCGTCTCAAAAGGCAAAAGGTAGTTCGAAGAACAAATTTCTTCCGATGATTATCGCGCGCAATTACTGACGAAAACAAAGAACCGCAACGAAAAAAACCGGT
The DNA here is from genome assembly GCA_030064505.1 of Chouioia cunea. NCBI lineage: Eukaryota > Metazoa > Arthropoda > Insecta > Hymenoptera > Eulophidae > Chouioia > Chouioia cunea. The sequence goes on along the minus strand of JAOPFQ010000001.1, from coordinate 9,624,380 downwards.
TAATCTTCGTGAAAGCTCTCACCTGACAGGCCAACCCTTCTTAATAGTAGGCTCGGAAACACCAGCTGCGGCACCACCACCATCACGACTCGAAGACGTCGTTATTTTATGTATGGGTTTTCTCGTACCACCACCAGGTCGACTCGGGAAAACCACTTTGAACGAGCCACTTTTACTTTTTTCCGTGCTCGTCGTCGACGTCGACTCTTGATGCTGCGTCTCATCCTTGGCTTTTGTCTCTATGAAGAGCAACGAATGATTAATTGTACACATACAATTCTAAGTGGTGGTGTAAGTGGTTGGCTTTTATGCGATTCGAGGGTGCGGACTTGTCATTTACAAGCTTTAGGATTATTAATGTCCGAGATTGACCTAGTTATAGCGAAAGAGTCGTACGTCCAAAAAGTTTGACAAATAGAAAACTTACCAGGTTTGTATCCTGGTGGTAAGAGCGCGGATATGTCAACCGAAGACTTTGCAAACAGCTCTTGAAGAGGATCTCCGACTGGTTTCTCCGCACCACTTGGTTTCGAGCTGCTCGCTTCTACGAAATCGAATAAATATTTTTTTTCTTGGAAAGATGGAGCGTAGAGCAAGACTAGAGAAAAAAAATCAATCCATTCGCACGTGTAAACGATTGCGTATACAGGATTATCGCGTAGCAATCAATCAAATGTATATATACATACGTTACGTATTCGTACGACATTCCTCTGTATAAGCTAAGTGGATCGAAATGTAAAAAGCCAAGATGACGAGGCAATGAAAAGAAACGCGATCAATATACGTATATACACTTGCTACTCGCATACATACCAGCTTTATAGCCTGGGGGTAGTAGGGCCGAGATATCAAGCGATGATTTCGCAAATAGATCTTGGATGGATTTCGCGCGTTCGGTCGTCGATGGCGAAAGTGTTGAGCCTTCCTTCGGTCTATTTGACCTGGCTAAAATCTCACTCAACAACACCGACTTTTCCGTTGTCGCATCCTCTTTCTTCAACTTGTAGCCTGCCAAAAAAATCGACATTTTTTTATCATGCATACGAATTCCAGGTTTTCGTCACCTGAATGCATATTGGTCTTTTTCCATTCGGTAAGTTCGAAATATTTGAAACGTGTCGTCGAGAAACTTGTGCGTAAATATTTGATTGATGCGCGCATCGTCAATAGGCATTCGCAATATAATTTGCTCGGTAAGCCGCATATGTATGCGAACGACGAGATTGATCGATCGACAATTTTGTCCGAAGAGAGATGAATTAGTAAATTGACGCGAGTGGAGTGGGGAGGGGGGGGGGGTCGAGTCGTATCGATGAATTAATGTTGCCAATCAGACGATAGAACTAGCAAGCAAGATAAATACTCACCCGGCGGCAAAAAGACACTGATGTCCTCGATAGTAGTGAGTGTCTTGGGTCTAGTACTGGCGGTATTTTTTTCCGTTGACGACGCAATATTGGCCGTAGTAGAAACGGTAGTGGTCGACGACGAGCTCACGGTAGTCGATGTTTTGTAAGAAGGCCTCTTGAACGAGCCACTTCTATAACCACCACCTTTGAGATAATCTTTCGGTAGGAACCCCTCTACGTCGTCCAATGTCGTTTGTAATTTTGGCCTCTTGGTTGTCGATGTACGATAGCTACCTTTAGGGAAGTCTTTCGGTAAGAATGCTTCGATATCATCAAGGGTCGTTTGGATTTTTGGTCGCTTTGTCAACGGAGCCGCGGTTGTGGTTGTCGTTGTACGATACAAACTACTCTTGGGAAAGTCTTTGGGTAAGAATGCGGCTATGTCGTCGAGGGTCGTTTGGACTTTTGGCCTCTTGGTGATACTCGTGATGGTTACCGGTGCTATTGGAGAGACTGTTGGTGCGACCGTTGACGTCGGTGGTAGCGTTAACGATGTCGCGGAGAAGGGCTTTTTGTTGTAACGGCGTGGCACAAATCTGCAAGGAAATCCAATGAACAAAGACAAGAAAAAATAAGAGTTTATGTCTTTAGGTAGGTGTCGTTGTCCGACCGTATACGACCATAACTACATGGAATGTCTATACTTCGAAGAAATCGGTTTTGTTCAAAATATCAGCCCACCAAGCAAAGCTATTGCCAAACGACTGTAAATTAATAAGGTAGTTAACAACACACACGGTCAATTACACGTCTGTCTCGTTGACGATCTTACACGTGCGCGAGTAGAGAACAATCGAAAATTTTCAATCGACGAATTTAATAAACATCGTACAAGATTTATGTATGAAACGATCCATACACTTATTAATTATACATGAGCTTATCAATAGCGAGCCTAGCTTTTACTCTTGTCATAGATTATTAAGCGAACGTGCTTATAAAACCACTTTGCAATAAGCCATAAAATTACAAGCTATTTGAAACGATTGGTCGATACATCAAGTGGCCGTTAATGACTATGGAAAGGTATATTTGAAGCTGTATGTATGTGTGCTCTACCTGGAATTGGAGAGGAATCCGCTCGAGAGCTCAGATTGCACTCGGTCGAGTTTGTCGATGATGCTTTCGGTGGAATCGAGCTGTTCGACCTTGTCGACGACCGAAGGGAATGGAAGGAAACGTGCACCGGATACACTACGCCCAGTTTGTACTGCAGCATGGATTGTCGTTGAAGATGGTGGCGTTTGCGTAGTCGTAGTCGTTGTCGATGTTGTAACTACATCACGAAATAGAGCTTTTTATTTAGTTATTCTCTCATTTTTGTTGTTGTAGAGCCTCATTTTTCAACGTGGGCTTGGTCGAAGCTACGTACACTATTGTTTTATAATGCATCGAACAATGAAAATGTGGGTGCACGCGCGATCAATATTCATGCGTCTAAGAGTAAAAATAAAATGGTCATCGAAAGTAGAAAGCGTGATATATATACATATATATCGCGTCGGGAGCTTTTAAAGATAGATATAGTCTACTAGAAAGTACGATCGAGTAACACAGACGATCTACTTTCAAGCTCTAATTATATTGGATTTTCTACATTGTCGTCGTGTTATATATGGTATTATATTTGGTTTATCGGATAAATTTCGGAATCCTGTAACGAATTTACGACCCACTTTACGCTCCCGATCGAGATAGATACGTACATTTATATATCAGTAGGATGACCTTTTTTCCGTCGTATATATATATATATAAAGCACATATTGCTTGTTTAGGACTACTTTATATTATTCAAGTAGATATCATCACTACGACTGCCGAAGAGAGAAGTATATATATGGTCGGTCGATCCGTAATCGATGCATTGACGATACAAGTACGTTCACCTTGTTGTTATTCCAATAAATTCGATACTAATCAGAGTTTTTATGTACAGTTTGTAAAGTGCATATATTTCAAGCGCAAATAAATGTAATTTTCAACTGCATACACATGCATACATTTTATAGCAATCCCGAGAAATCTCAGGGTCATTTTAAATAATCACGTGCTCTCACAAATAAAAACATAAGAAGAAAGGTTTACAAAGAAACCGCCTTACAAAGAAACTAGTTTCTCACTTTAAAAAATATTACATTTCCACTACCCATATACAAGTTATAAAACAAGTACAAAATGATATTCCACGCCAAATAAATTCCATACGAATGTACTAATTGCGTATATTTCCAAATATAACTTACCAACGGTAGTAGTGCTGGGTGTAGTACTAGTCGAGCTCATCTGTTCGGTAGGCTCCATAGGTGGAACAGTTGTTAAATCGGGCACGGAGTAAGTACCATTGACTACACTTTTGGTGGTAACGACCGAGACGATAGCTTCACCTATAAGGATCGGGCTTGGTTCTTCGTCTATCGCTTTCTCCGTTGCAGAGCTCGTACTCGGTGAAACTGTCGTTGTCGTCGTCGTCGTCGTCGTCGTTGTCGACGTCATTTCTTTATTTTCATCATCGACCTTACGGATCGTTGAAGTTTGATTGACTTCCGTTATCTCTGATGGCTTTTCACTCGTTGTCGTCGTCGGTGTAGTAGTTGTTGTCGTGCTCGCTGTGCTAGGCTACACACGGATCATGAATTTTCAATTAATGTTTTCGTTACGCAAGTACGACTCGATCAAATTTTGAATCAATTGCATGCGCGCGCTGTTTCGTTCACGTGTCGGTATTTGGGCCAGTAGAAAGCGCGCGTTATCTGTGCCAACTTTTTCATCGCTTTGCTAGAAAAGTACGTTAAACAAATCAGACCCGATTTGCGTACATTCGCGTACTTTCGACGCGTATACTAGTCGAGCTATTCGGTTAATTAGTCGTTAATTAGGCACTCGTTTTAAAATCCGGATGCACCTATAACTTTGCAGCATGAGTGAATTATTGGAAACCCATACGATCTTTTGAAAATCGTATTTAGCATGACCGATAATAATAATGTTAAACTTATCCGATAAACTTCGTTATTTCGGATATTTTGTTTTCGCCTGCTCGCTCCCTTCCCGAATTATTTCAGCAGGAACGATCATCGATCCTCGCATACGTCATATGAATAGAAATCCCACTCGTCAAACGTAGCACTTAATTACGAGCTAAACTCTCTCGACCCTTCATCGATCACGGTGAAGAAAAAAATACAGAAATACTGTGTTTAGGTACCTCGTTTAGTTTGGCAGGCGTGTCATCCTCATAGTCATCGTCGTAATAGTAAGCGTCGTCGTAAATCGTACTATTATCATCATTTTTTTCAGTCTTGCTAGCTTTTCCTTCCCTTGGATCGTCTTTGAAGAGACTTTCATTTACCACTGGCACTGGAGCTACATCGTCCTCGTAGTATTCTTCGTCGTCGTAATAGTCAACCGCTTCCGATGCATACTGTTGCTGCTGCTGTTGCTGCTGCTGTTGCTGCTGCTGTTGCTGCTGTTGCTGCTGCTGTTGCTGCTGCTGTTGATTACGAGGTATACTAGAGGAGGTAAGCGATTGATAGACTTGGTTGTTACGCTGAGCTAATGATGGACTCCATGCTATCTGATGAAACTCTCCTGTGAACGATAATTGGACTTTATAATTGGTTGAAAAATGATAGTGAATCATTTGACACACAATTTTTCTTATTTTTTATCCGAATAAACCAATTTTTTGTAATGTCAATGCGTTTATGCCCAATCTTTTCTATTTTCTTTGTTATTTAATTTTCTGTCACCGATATTAAACAATTGACGAGTAACAACACTCGTTCAAACAGCTCGAACATTCATCACGTCAAGTACGCATCGACAATAGCTTTCAATTTTAGGCTGTTCTATCTGTGAACGATTTGAATGTGCGCCTATGAAAGCAAAACTGATTGACTAGTCAATTTTGTTATAGGAAAAAGGTAAAACAAGCAAATATTCACACTTTTGAAGCCTTTTCACGCGTGCGAAAATTTCCATCAAAAACGCTTCAGTGCACATCGCGCGCGTGCTCAAAAAGTTTGTTCTTATCATTGCAAACAATGTCAAAGGACGATTTTTTCGTCATGTCTATCGTACTTTCTTTGACAAAAAGATTTGTATGCCAAAGCAAAAAATGCGATGTCAAAAGAACCCTTTAGCAAGATCAAGTCAACAAATAAAAACACGAAAAAGAAAAGCAACCCTTTTACCCTAGATTTCACTCGAGGTCGATCCAATATGCAATATGCAATCTTTATCAGTTTTCATTTGGAGAAAGTAGTTCATGAGCAAAACGAAACGACAAATTTTTTTTTGTCGTCAACCCACCAGCCCATTTGGAGCAGGCATTAGATTATTCATGAACGAACAAAATAATTTTGCTCGTACATGAATATTAAACCAATCCGAATGGTCTGCATTGGCATCCCGCTATTCGAAATTTCAAATCGAAATCCAATGTAGTACAATCTTAAATAAATGGATGTGAAAAAACCACATGCATACCTGTATACAGTATACGCATACTTTCCACTTTGCGCAAGCAAGCCGCTTATTATACGTAACACACGTAACTTTTCATTTTATCGATATAAGCAGTTTAAGAATTCAATAGCCCTCTTTCGTATAAGTATCTAGAATTGAATCGAAAAAAAATCCAATAAATATAAAATACAAGCTCGTGTCCATGCGCTAGGAAGAATAATCGGAAATCAATAAATACCTCAAGCGCGTTATGGGTTGTATACGTGTGCGTTTCGTATTAAATGTATACACACACACACACACACACACACACACGTTTACCCGTGCGAGATCAAAAGAAAATCGTCGTCGTAATTGGCCTTAGCGACTTGATTATTAACGTTGCTCAAGTTGTGTCGATTAGCTCTGTTGATTCACGGTGAAGCCTTCGCTCACCTCCTTTTATTTTCGTAGGTGTACGTAATAATCACACGTGAATGAAAAAATCCAATCATTCCAAAGAGATTTTGTAAGTGGTGCGCGTTCCCTTTGATCGTCATCGACGGATATACGTATACGCCACGTTCGTCCATGACGAAACGTTTATTTTTCTCTTTTTTTCGCGATAAACACTTGCATCCTCTTTTTAAGCGTAAAATTACGCGTTTGTGGTCATTTATATTAAGCAAGCGAAATGGATTAAAACGTCGATTGGTCTTTTGAATTGGTTCTTTGCCAGCTGGAATCGGTTAGCTTTGAGCGTTATTGATCTGTTTCACAATGCGCGATATCCACGGCATATCGATATAGTTATTATAATTTGGCTCGTGTCAACCGGTATATCGAACGTTGTCCCGTTAACGAGCTCTTTATATGCTGTTGCTAATATCGGACGCGAAGAATTGAATGGGAAAAACAGCTCTTTAGAGAGACTAATAATTTAGTAGGTAGCGATGACGGGTAATTTCTTATTATTATTAGGTTTCCGTTCAAGTGCGTTATTGGCGATTATGCAATGCCCCACGAACCAGCAAATTGAACAATTACGCATCGACTAATATAAGAATCATGTTTTATTGATCTATGCAAACGCACGTTGGGCTCGTCTTTTCCGTTGATGCAGATATCCAATCAACTTTTATCTATATATTCGGCAACAAACGGGTCTTGATAGTTTGACTTGTATGACGTATAGATGCTTTGCATTTGATTCGAAGACGTCCGTGTGCAATAGACTTGCATACTCGAAAAACTCCCAAGAATTTTAAAAATTTAAAAGACTAATTGCAATCGTGACCGTCAACTACAAACTGGAATTCAAGGTCAAGCCATCTATTGCAACAAATACATACGTTTCTCTTACTGTAAACAAAATAACGGTAACACACTGGTGTCGTATCTATATAATACACGGTATCGCGGGTTCCTCACTTGACAAAAAGTATAAAGAAGTAACAGCATGCAACCTACATCTCCACGTTCATTTCCGCAAAGCCATTAACCCAGATATATACTTATACAGTAAACACAGGAGGTCGTCGAAAAAGCGAAGAAAAAAAGATCGAAGAATCCCCTTGCGTGCGTAGCAATTATGTGCGTACGCGTTAGCATCACGCATTATACGATATATATATATATATATATATATATATATATATACATAGTAACTAGCACGTAACTCACGTGTATGCATGGCAGTGTAAGAGCGAGCCACGTAATATACCGCTACCTTTTTTCTTTCTCTCTGTCTCTCTCTCTCTCTCTGTCTCGCCACCCACGCGATTGCTACGAGTCTTTGTTTCGTGCCAAGAAAGGCAGACATACGCCTTGAGACTATCTACCTAAACATTGCACAAGCCATTGTCATTTTTGAATTAGACGGCTAATTTTCGTTTTTCGAGGGAGCCGGACTCTCGTATCGTATGAGAATGATCGTGAACGTTCTTCTTTTTTTTTTCTTTTTTTCTTCCGACGTTGAATTATTCGAGAGAAAGTATATATACGTTATCGAAGAAAAAAGTTGCGTGCGAGTGGATATTATACGTAATCGAGGTAAGATGCTTTTTATCAAAAATTCGCTGTATTTTCGCAATCAATCGAGTATCCACAGCTTCGAAAACATTAAAGAAATATCAAGCATACACGACATGTTTTGTTCTCTTTCTCCGTCAGAAAGGAAGTACCCACGAGGATATAAACCGTTTTACGTAACAATTCCAATCGTGACGCGTATTTTACAAAAACAATGGGTTTATCGCACAAATATTGACATAGCTCGAAAAAAATATAGATCGTCGTTGCGCAATTTTCTTTTCCCTTAAAACTCTCTTTCTCAATTTTTTTTATCCGGGAAAGACTGTATGCGCACATTACGTCGTGCGCCGAATAATATTACGAAAAAGAATAATCCCTTTTTCCGACAACGAATAAATTCATATATGTCTTAGCGTATCGTAACGACCATAGATAGCATTTTCACTGCCGCTTTTGATTCGGCAGAAAAAAAAAGCTATTTGTTGTATATCCGCATCCCTTTTGCCAGACGCGCGCCTGCGCACAGCTTACAAGAGGGAAAGAGAGAGAGAGAGAGAGAGACAGAGAGAGAATAGATGTAATCAGCATAAGCATTTCCACACTTTGGGATTCCCACACCGATCTCTCTCTCTCTCTCTCTCTCTCTTTCTCTTTCTTTCTCTCGCTCATTCTCTCGTGCACGCGTCTCATTTGGAATTCAAGCAAGAAGGAAGAACATTTTTTGCCGACTTTCGTGAGAGCAAGAGAGTAAGAAAATCTCCTTCGCCAGCGTGACGTTCGCAAATGATAATCCTCGAAGGAAACTTTTATCGACACGGAGACACGATGCTTGAGCGTGTCTCTAATACGAGGATAGCCCGTCAAAAAATAGCCAATCAAAATGTTAACGAGTTCAAATCCACAGCTAATGCTGCGTATATTTAATGGATTTTGAGTAGCTACAGTAGCATCACCAACAGCAGCTGGTAGATACGAGCAATTCGGGCAAGAGAAGAAAAAAAGTATATTGCAATCTTGTATTGTCGTGCGTGCTATACATGTATATAGACTTCTTACGAAATGTCAGTGAGAGCGCTCCTGAACACGTCGTCGACTCTTCGAGTAATTTAACAAAACACCTTGATAAAAAAATTTTCGCTCGCGCTCCGTGCGGCGCGCTCTCTCGTGAGACTTTCACTTTGTATATATGTGTGTGTGTGTGTGTTTGTGTATATGTATATATATATATATATATATATATATATATATAAATCATTGCACGTACGAAAAAAAATTATTTTACTTTACTCGTACAATATTAAAAATTATTACTGCATCGAACAGCTGATGTATACCTTGAAAACGTTGACAGTCGATGAATCCAACGGGAACAGTAGCAGCAAAGAAGAGAAGGATAAGCGCGGCGCGATCGTAAGGCCTTACAATCGGCTTCATGGCACCGCACTTTCTTCTTTCTTTCTTCTTTTTTTTTCTTCAACGTAGCACAAGGTAACAACACTCGCGTCGCGTCGATCTCATGTCCTGTTGTTCTCGCCAACAACTCGCCAAAGTAGCATCATAATATCTATGTATATATTATACACGCGTTCCGCGGTGTCTTTGAGCGAGTGCACGCACAAGACCTCGAAGAAGCGGACGACTGCTGCACACTGCGCCTCTTAGAAAGCAAAATCTGGCAGCGCGCTGAGCGGTATACACCGCGAGACTTTCACTCCCCCACGACAGCGACCAACCGACCGACCGGGAGGGGCCTTACTATACCTCTTATTGAAGGCCCCGCCAAAGCGCTCTCTTACCGATTATATATCTCTATACACAGGGCCGTATCAATTATGTCCTCTCTTTGCGTATAGATTCCTAGGGAGTAAACGAAGGAATTTCAATTTCGTATTACGTTACTCTCACGTTATAGACCTATCGGGATGGTTTAATTAGATATTACATAGACGAAAGCGCGTACAGATCTCTTGTAAATATTACGCTTGCGATCGCCATGGATCGGCTTTCGATAAACACTTTTGAAGCGGAGTAAGGAAAACACAATCATTCGGTTAGCCAACCTATATATGCATGGGGGAAAAGAAGATTATACACGCTTAGCAAACTCCCGCTCTGGATTAGTACACGTGTACACTCGAGTTTATTTTTTTTCGATCTTCGAAAAACAAAATGTATACTCGCTTTCACTTTCCATGAATGATGCATATTGGTATATTGGAAATATAGAAATCAACGCTAATTAGCTGCGGTTTCGATTACCACGGATCGTTTTCCAGTTAAAACGTATGCTTGGACGTTATTTATTATTAGCCCGTCGCACTACGTGCATCAGGGGACGAAAGGGGCGTACTTGCGAGGAAAATTAAAGTGGGTAAGGTTGTCACGGAAAAACGGAACGCGAATTGAACACAGCTAGAATACGAACAAAAATACACGTGAGCTTTGGGCCTATGAACATGGTTATTCGCTGTATAGTTTGTTTGAAAAAAAAACCAAACGAATAACACTGCGAAATAGGAAATATGTACGTTCGAGTCCACCAACCTCGAGGAATAATTTAAAAGTATGTACAGAAAAAAAGACTCCAACATTAAAAACATTTTTTATCGCGAACAATTAGCTGTCGGTTCCGTATCTTACGCGATCGTGAATTTCAACAAGCTTAAATACGTAAAAATTTTATGAGATACAAGATAACATATTTCAGGCTATTTTGATTTAATATTATACTCGATCACTTGTTTGGATGAAGTTTCTACTCGTAACGAATTACTTTAAGTGTATCTCATCAAGGTTTTACTCGATAATTAACGATAATCGCACCGAAACATTCTAAACTATTTAGCATCTCGTATAATTATGTATCTCAACAATCTTGATATCGATAAAGATTCGTTGGTTATTATATCGTCAATCTTTCCCACCGTCATCTTCAGACTAAAAGCGAAGCTGCTCTCATCTGAATTTTTTAATTTTTTCTTTTTTTTAACTACTAACTCGGCTTTTCGTTCAACGACGTGCCATCAGCGCCTAATATAGAAATGTGAAAGAGCATCTACAATGCCGAAATTAATCGCTGAGTGAAAATAAGTCTGCGAATACCAGACTGAAAAAAAACTCAACATTCCCTTGTCGTGTCACTTTCTATCTTTTCTTGTCTCATTCTCTCTCTCTCTCTCTCTCTCTCTCTCCGAGAGCGTGCGACTCGCGAGCAATTCAATAATTCTATCGCCTTGCTCTATGTGAACAAAACGTCTAGGCGCGAGCATTAAAGCTTTATATACGAGAGTGAAACTAGAAAGGTGAGGTTTTTCGTCATTGAACCACGCTGCCGCCGCCGTCGATGGAATTTTTCATTTCGAATGCACTTTTGCTCCGTAAGTTTATTTTGCAATAAGAGAGCAAAAGAGAGAGAGAGGACTGACTATTCAAATAGAACTATTATATCGTCGGCGTTGAGTGTAATTAAGTTTACGCGCGCGAATTTATATATTTCTCTTTTGCCGCGAACGAGAGAGGAGACACGCATACATTTGAATAAGAATTTAATAATGGGAAAATGCGCCTTCGACAAGAGGATGATTTTCCATTTCGAATAGACACATCCATCATTTTGCAACGAGGAGGATGGATTTTCTATATGTGTGATATTAACAAATTGTTTCTTAAGTCGCTTTAACTTGCAGGAATGTATTTCGTAATTCTCAATCGAAGCGAATTATATTTTGAAATCTCGAAGATGTGGATGAAAATACGTCTGATGGAATTCTTAGAAAACGTACAATCTTTAAGAAAATGTTAGTTTTACGAACTCAGCTAGGCGTAATTATTGATAGTTTGAAAATACATTGTTCCAGAAGTTCAGACGTGAAACGAGAGTCCAACGCAATAATTATAGAGTCCGAGGAATAAAAGTGCGTGTTTAAAGTCAAATAAACTCGCAACAACTTCACTCGAGTCTCGCTATTTCCATACTTGTATACGGGACAAAGAATAGCGTTATTTCTTCTCGTTGATTGATCTATTATTATCGATATATATCCAAAGGAAAAAATATTTGAACGTACGCTATTAAAAAATTAATTGAAATTTTTAACGTAGCTTGAGGCCAAGTACCGAGAGTACACGTATTGATATAATTATTGTTATAATGAAAATACTACTATATATACTTATGCGCACATTCGTTCGCTTCAATAATGATCGTTCCGTGGTCATTTTCAAGAACTTGCGCGCGCGACGGTTTAAATTACTTACTCGCCGGATAATTGCATTCGCGTTAATCAAACTTGAATTACGAAATATTCGTTTGTTTTCTCACATATTCCTCGAGTAAATCACACACCTCGATACGAATCTATATTCTACATACGCTCGCGAAAAACTTTTCATCGATTTGCCCGAAATATTTTATGAGATGTACGCTCGAAAATAGAAACCCTTCGGCAACGTTTGCACGGGTGAACCCTTTGAGAGCTATACATACTTATGAATTTAAAGAGTTTTACCCTCTATATAAATCAACGTTTCAATTCGTTGACTGTTCGTATTACATTTTGTGTTGACGGCAGCTTGTATACGTTGACGGGAGATATTAAATAGTTTGTTTGTTTCTTATCAAGAGCGCATATCTGTCAACGCGTATAAGACGAGGGTTGTGTCCGCTGTCATTTCCGTCATTTTACATTTTCATCCCTTCGTTTTGAATTATCGGTAAAAAAAGAGCAAAAAAACAAAAATAAAACACGGAAGATATTTTTTAATTTGTACGACGACAAGCTTAATTTCCAATTCGATTAAAATCCTTTCCAATACATCGTCACCGACACGTATTGCATTGCGTGCGCACGATTCACGATCAAATTAGCGGCTAAAAGTTTATTTTTAATTGAACTTTTCGAGTTTCCTCTCGATAAAGCCGTTTCGGCGTTTATTGGCTTCGCACTCTTTTACTGGATTAAAAGTTGTCTATCAAATCCGTGCGATAAAAGTTCTTTTAGATAACGAACATAAATTACTTACGCAGAGTTAAATCAATTATTTTGGAGAAAGAAGAATACGTTTCACGTACTTTTCTTTTAAAAAGCGCATCGATTTAAAACTATTTCGATAAAGCGACATTGTTTGAATAAACTCCAAATTGTCAATTTAACATTCATATTTATCGTAGCGAGCATCCCTTAGTAAATAAAATACCGAAATATCTCATTTTTTGGCACGATCCGTAAAATATTTTTTTCGACCAAACGAACTTTGTTTCTAAATTAAAAATAATTCGAGCAAATAAAATGGATCTTATTTTGTTTTTGTAAACAAGAAAAAACTTATAAAACAAAATAAATTGCATCAAGCATGTAACACCGTCGTAGTCGTTTGTCGTATACTGGGGAGAGAATCCCTCTGGGATAAGTCGAAATTGATCAACCGTCGTGGGCGTGATAAAACAGCAGATGCGCTGAAATCTCATTTCGTCGTCTGATCGTCGAGTTTCTATTTATATACAAACGGTGAATATTAATCACGATTAAAGAGACACTTGCACATTGGATCTATAAAAGAAAACTCGATGGGATTTCTCGAGGAAAAGAAATCGATTCAATTCGAGTATACAAGCGCGTGTCTATAAAATGAGAATTGAGAAGCATCGGAGTTTGACAAACGATTATCGTGGCAATTAGCATATCAAGCCGTGCCCAGATGGAAAAGTGCAGAATTTCAAGGATTTGCGTTCCCTCCTGTGTACGCGCGAAACACATATATCCGCAAAGTAGGCATTGTGGTATGCATTTATGCGCTGCTGGTCTTCTTTTCTCTTCTTTCTCTTCGTCAATCTCCAGTTGTTTGAATTCGCGAAAGAATAATTAAAAGAAAACTTGATACATCTGGAGCGTAATAACTCCGATAAAAAATTTAATTCCAACAATACCGTGCGCTGCTATACAAAACGAAACTTTTATCAAGTACTTTTATCAACCTCTTCTTCGTTTCTCTGTGGAAAAAATTTTTTTCAGGAAAATAAATACGACGATACGTATTATGATAGGTGGTATTGTACAACTAAAAATTACGATGCGATGTACACACGAACGTTTGCTACGTCTTCTATGAACGTAGCATTGTAGATATTATTGCTGACAGTACTGCAATTTTGTATTTGTAACGATTACGTGATTTTGCAATCGACGATTGTGCGAAATTTCGAAAGGAAATCGTTAACAGTTTTGCGACGACTCTTTGAAGCTTTTTAATGGACTTTAACTGCGTAATAATTACGATAATACCGAATAAATGAAGAATCAATCCAGCTTGGCTGAATAAACCTTATGCCGGCAGAGATGAATTACAATGTTATTCAAATAGTCAGCACTTTGTCTTATTAAACATAATTCGGAGTAATTTTGTCAAACTATATTGCAATTGTTAAATAATGTTCATTTCTTCGGGCAGCTACGTAAAAAGTAAATTATACACAAGTATTGTAAAGAGAGTCGATGGCCGAAAAAATTAAATGTATCATCGATGAATTTCAAAGCGCGAAAACACAAATAGTCGCGTGGCTTATGTACGTGTACACTCTAACGGACGACCATTAACGTAATAAAGTACAACAATCGCATTGTAGAACAATGCTAGATTCTTTTGCCATTGAGTATAACCTTTCTCGTATACGTATTTCCATGTAGTTTTATTCTTGGATCAATGCATCGTCCTCACATATCCGCTCTCCCTCTCTCTCTCTCATTCTGTGCCTTCGTTTTTTAAGCGCAGGTAAAAGCGGCTTTCGAGAGTGCGCGCAAACCCGTTGCGACCTTCGCGAAAAAGTCATCGACCGCATACTGCTACTCTGCCATATACGATTCTTTGGTCCTCTATACCATCTCTTTCGTTCTCTCTTTCTCTCTCGGTGCATAAATTTTACACGCGAGAAGAGGAGCAATGGAGAGTCGAGAGAATTTTTATTGTTTCCCGTGCATAACTATCGGTGACGTGGACGCAGCTGCTTTGGAATTTTAATGGATATGTACGTGCCCATGTGTTTGTGGGTGTATACTTAATTAGCGCGTAGAATTTTCTTTTACCTTTTTCCAAAAATACGAATGCGCGTGGCATTTAGTAAGCCGACGTTTGACAAATTTTTCCCAAGGAAAAAGGAAATGTCTTCGTGCACCGGAATTCTACAGCTTTTGGATGAAAAAAAAATTCATCCATTAATCATGAAAAGAAGAAAAAGAGACTCTTCCTCTCTGAAAGTTACATTACGGTACACGTGTTTTGCATGTGTAATTCTCTATCTCTGAGATAGCCTGAATAATGTTATCTGCCAAAAAAATAAATAAATAAAAAATCGTCCGTCGCGTTAATTTTCTAAATAAATAATGACTTTACTTGGGTGCAATAAATGTTAGTCTATATATATACATGCTTATTTCACCGAAATAGATATCACTTGATCTCGTGCATGTAATGAGCTTTTAAGCAAATATAGAACGTCAGCATATTCTGGCAGATTAAATTTCAACATGCGAACAAAGTTTAATGTCAGAATCCACGGGCAATATGTATTACGTTTAGTAATTGTTTACTTTTTCCCGTATAAGTGGATGAATTGTTGGAATGAGCGTGCATGCGTAATTAGCTATCATTTAGTCACGATAATACGAAGAGGGAAATGAAAGATACTAAATTATCGTGCAATATTCGAATATTAAAAGGAATATTTATATCAAGATGAAGACTATTTGGCGAGTATTACGACTAATTATAATTACACCGTAAATCAAAATTCCTGTATCGTAGGTGCTGTTATTAGTATACTTTAGCGTTTCGATGTTTCGTTGATTTCGGAGGAAGTCATTAATTTAAAAGTAAAGGAAAAAAAATTAACTGAAAAAGATTTTTTTTAAATATCGAAATATTTCAGACGGAAAAAAGGTCAAGAAGCGATGCTAATCGAAGGTCATTCGAAAACAAAAACGGTCGAACTATAACTGTTAATCCTTCTCATCCGTGACGATAATCGATCGTTTTATTGTGTCTTACTTCCCATCTGCAAGCTCGACCACTACTCGCGCTACATTGAGTATAAGAGTCGTACCACAATTACGTAGAAAATCGGTCAACAAGCAAAGTCGTAACTTGACGGGCCAAAGTTCAACCAGGCGTTTGCTCTTCTCGAGTTAAATAGTTCGAACGTTAAGAAAATTTAACGACTACTTTACATGCGTTCCATTGTGTGTAAGTCGTGTACGCATTCTCAAGGTTGAGCTTTTTGGGACGGGTCGTCTCTCCCTCTTCCGAGGGTTTTGCTATTCTCGGAGTGACGAACTCAGGCTTACTATGTATATACACTAAACCGAGAGAGAAGAACAAAATAGAGTTTGACTTTTTTCTTTCTTGGACGGGACGTACGTTACGGTGGGAACATCTGTATGGGGGCGATTGTTTGTCAGTGATAATACCGAGGTGATGACTGAGGGGCTATTCATCTTTAAAATTTTCACGCTGAAAAGTTCCCTGATGATCGTTACTTCCTCGTTTTGGCGACAGTTGTGGCATAAAATTTCTTTTTTCTTTTTCTCAATGTCACTTAGGTGCTATTGGATATGTAGATAAGATGATTAAACATTGATACCGCATTTCCGATGAGCTTTCGATGGAAGGAAAGTTTTTATAGGTCGTTTGGATTGAAAATTAATTGTCGTTATACGCAGTGGAAAAAACGTGATAAGACAAGTATCGTAATTATTTTTTTCCGTTGTCTTTTAATGAAAATATCGTTGTTAGCACGGATCATTTTTAAGGTTTTTAATCGAATTACTATAAAGTCAATTACGCGTCAAAGCCATTCGATAAAATGACAATGCATAAAACTTCATAACAACAGTGGTATAAAATTAATCAGAAAGTCACTTATGAAATGCTCATCCATCTCAAACGTTCAAGGTCTTGTAACCGTTTATTAAAGCTCCCACGCATCGCAATTCTTCCTTAATCGAATCATCAATGCATTCCATTACTTATATTGCCGAGAAAGAAAATGAATTCAGCTGCAAGCACTCAAGAATAATCGACAAAAAGAGAAAGAAATGGAAATCGCGGGAAATAAAATTGATATCAATTCATGTAACGATAGCGTACAGTTGACACAATAAATTGAAACACTCGCACAATGTATATAGCGTCGGTGGCAGCGTCGGTGGCAGCGTCGGCGCAAGCTCGCAGTGTAAAAAGATCGAGTGGGAGGACGTATAGTAGCAAAGCGGCGCGGCTAAGCTGCATTATGTCACAGACGCGCGCGCGCCCTTGCGCCGATAGCATCGTCGTCGTTACCACCGCTTACTAGAATTTGGTTGACTTTTTCATCAATTTTTTCGGGGCTACACGTGCGTATCAGTGCCGATTTGTCAATAACAGTATCGTCCGTTTGAAATGGTGAGATGGCTTTTTTTTAATTAAAGTTCCAACATTGCGTCATTGTTGTGTATACTTGCTTAGCGAGTGTAATAATTGAATATAGAACGAAACGTAGTGGGCATTTTATTTATCAATGCGAACTGCTATTTTTGGCTCATTGATAAAAATCAGAGCTAAAGCTCGTTGGCTAGATTTTTGAGAGAATACGTCCAAATGGTATATGACTTTAAATAGCGTATGTACGTTTAACGAAGCAACTCTCGGAGAACGATTACTCAATGATAATAAAACTTAACGTAATTCAAGCTACTAAAACGACGCTATTTCTGTTATTTTAATCTTAGTAAAACCCCATTTCAATCTCGAAATTGAATAATGATGAAAAATTGAGCACGCGCGTATGTGTCTCTCGTTTAAACGTACACCTTGATGTTCGCGAGTCAGCTGTATCGCGCTACATTATTGCGTGTATCTTTGACTTCTTTACTGCATACAAATAACTTGTACTAATTGTATAACTTTTTTTTTTGCCTGTTTTTTCTCTTTTTTTTCTTCCGTAATTGCTAGATACGATTGCTAGACGCACGACGCATCAAAATATTCAGTTATTACGTACCGACATCTAACCAAGCGTTTTGATATCGGTGCAAACATGATTATTTCGATAATACTCGACTATTTTTTGTTTATTAGAAAATCATGTAAACAAGTACACGGCTATCGTTATCCGAAGGCACGATGTCAATTTAACGAGAATGTATTGGCTAGCAATTAGTGCTTTTATAAGAATCGATTTTGATACATCGCGTTTACCTGAGCTGCTGTATCGTACCAACTATTTACAGCCGCAATTTACTCTGTTGTAAAATCGCAGCAGCGATTTAAATTAAGGTCGCACACAACGAAGTTGATGCAAAAAAAATCTATTTTCAGCGGCTCTCGGTGTTAAATTTTCAATCGAATCAACGTTTACATCGATCAATACGTTCGTTTCCAACGTATTTTGGATTCTATCTTGTTTTGTAGGTGTGTACTTCGGTTATTACGACTTGTGTAGAAAAGCTCTCGAAGCCTGTTATCGATATACTTTTCTCTTGTGTACGATAAACACGCTTGTAGATAATAAATACAGATTTATCTATTGTGGATTGCCGGTGAGAGTCTCGATTAATGCTTCGTAAAGAAATAATCACGACAATCCAAGTTTTTGTGAATAAATATTTTTTTATCATTTCTCGCGGTAGTTTCGTACTCCAGAACCTTGCACATTTCCAGGAAAATTTATTTTATTGCTAAGTGCATCGATGGATTAGACTTACATATAATTGTCTGACATTAATTGAAAATCTATTTGCAGCAGATTCCGTTTGACTAGTGAACTTTTCACCGACAGAAAGGTAACGAAGGCCAATTAATTGAAAATTGCTATTGAATACACGCGAAGAGAATAGAATTTAATCAGAGAACTATTGAATAGTCAGCAGCCTCCGCCTGTAAAATGTCACCCTTAGTTTTGGGTATAGACGTGGGCACGACATCCGTCAAAGTTGTGATTGTCCAAAAGGAGAGTCATCTAATCTTGGCCAATCAATCGAAGGATACACAGGCTAATGTACCAAGTGACCTAGGCATCGAAGGGAACAAACAAGACGTACCTAAGATTCTCTCAGCCATCCATAATTGCGTTTCTCGTCTACCCAAGGATCTCCTTAGACAGGTCATTTTCTACAATTTAATATTTGGTTTTAACTTTTTAATCCTAGTAATTGCATTTGTTTCCATCAATTTTTTCAATTGTTTTTTTATTTGAAAATTCACTTAAATTGCACGTACTTTCCGCTAAAGTACACTAAAGTTTGGGTTTCTAGTGCCCGCGGGCAACAATCTATAATAGGTCTTCACGCTCCCGCAAGTAAACTGCCCGAGGTGTGAATAAAAACTTGTCTTAGACGTCTGTCCACGTTGATTTAAAGCGATATATTATTTGACTCGTCTATCACAGCGAGTCATCTCATCGCTAATGCAAAAAAAGATAACTCGACGCCCTCGTTACATAAACAATTTGGTTTTTCTGGCCGAGAATGAAGTTTTCGTTTGTTTATTCGATCGATGTAACCAATGACGCAGAAAATAATAATTCAAACAATAGCACGAAAGATAAATTGGTGGTTGTTGACTAATGTGAATAAATATTTTTTTACGAGTAATGGAAACGTAAGTTGTTTTCTCCATCAATGCCTTCGATATAGAAATATCATTGATACAATGTTATGATTACACCCCCCCCCCTCCCTCCGTAAGCGCGAGCAAGAATATTTATCGTTTGTTACTCCGACGAGTCCTAAATGTGTTTTCGCAAATTGTTACGTTAATTGTAATTAACACAACAGTGGCCTATACATCTTGCTTCAATAAATTATATCGACAATTGATATTTGATTTGTAAACGATAGACGCGAACTTTATTATATAGCCTGACTCGCGTGTCTTTGATATAAGTCGATGCGCGTGCACAGTTGTATATATAACTAAGTGGCACGTGCACGTGACACTCGTTTGAAATACGAAGGCTTCGTAAATTTAAGTTTTACGCGCCAAGTTATATCGACGACGTACACGAGAAAGCAAATCTAACTCGCACCTTCGAATACTACCCATTCATCGTACGTATTGAGAATAAATATAAATATATATTTCAATTTCTGCACGCACAGGTGCATGGTATTGGAGTATGCGGGCAAATGCACGGAGTGACGTTGTGGCAATTACCACAAGAGTGTTCGTACAAGGAAAACGGTGAGTTCAAACTGGATATCGACAAAGATACCGTGTCGAATTTGTACACATGGCAAGACGGACGCTGCGACATCAAGTTTCTCAATTCCCTACCAAAGTCCAAAAGCCACTTACCTGCTCATACTGGCTATGGTTGCGCTACGCTCTTCTGGTTCGCCAAAAACAAGTTAAGTCGTTTACACAATTAATTACTTTAAATAAACAGAACGAGTCGGTTTTTGGATGTCAAAGAATTTAAGGTATTCAGCGGTAAAACGATTGGCAACATTGTTGCGAGATTACGCGAACCGATGATGCATAACGAACGGGAATTCCTTATTTTTTCGCCGTTTTTTTTTAGCGCGGTACTTTTACGTAACTCCACAGACATACGTATGACTATCGAGTATTTTTCGTTGCGGACAATCGCACTCGTACACTGTATTTCGTTTGACATAATTATCTATCAATGCCTATTATTTTTTCCGTCTTGTTATTGCACCTCAAATGTATGTGATCGATGTTTGTTAATTATACGTTGACAACAAAAATTTTGATTCCTCGAATGTTGACAAATTTCGTTAAAACGAGTATCTACGGGCAACGAATCAACGTACTTTTAACGAACTATTCATGCAAAAATTCCATTTACATTCAATTATATACTCGCCAATTTAATTACAAATTAGAGCGGAAAAGTTGCAAAAGTACGCGCGATGTGGCACAGTTCAAGATCTCGTCGTAAGTTTACTATGCGGCAACGACGAAGTAAAGATGAGCACGCAAAATGCCGCGAGTTGGGGCTACTTTCTTACCGAGGAAAAGCGCTGGGACACGGAAGCACTCGAGTCTGACAACTTTCCATTGAGACTCTTACCCGATAAGATTCTTACACCTGGACAACCAGCTGGCACTTTGGCACACAACTGGTTTGGTATTCCTGCTGGAGTTACGATAGGTTAGTCGATTCATTTGATCACATCGAGTGGATTGTTATGACAATTGCGTCGGAGAAATAGAAAAAAATATCTCTTGAAATTCTTGTTATTTCTAAACATTGGGATGTATGTTTTTTAATAATATTCAGGTTAACCGGGTATGTCGAGTGTATAATCACCCGCGGCACAATAGATGAGCATTATACTGGCTATTTGGGTCAACGTCAACGTTGCCGGTTTGAAACGTGTCTTTTGTTTAATCCAATTGTTACAATAACTATGGAGTTTTGAAGAAATCAATTGTCTATAGTAAACCCGTCTTACGCAGTTGCTCATATTTTCTTCAATTCTCAAATATGAGAACGTACCTTAGACTTTAAATTTCCGTGCGTAAAATTGAATAAACTTATTAGGTTGTTTATATCAAATTTCGTGATTTTCCAACGCAAAGTAAAGGTCGCTCGAACACAAGCTCTCAAATCAAACCTCGTTCCCTCTTTTCCGGACACGGTAGATTTCATTTTCTCCTGATTCGACAAAAAAGATTTCAACGCGTTCACGTACCACGGTTAAATATCGTCGTAAGTTTTCTAATTAATTCGCTACTACGTCTCTATGAATGCACTTACCATATATTATTAAGATTTTCGCGATGCATAAGCCGCTTTCTTCGAACGGAGGTGGTACGAACGATATTAAATAATTTGCAAGTATTCCAATCAATTCCCGGTGCGTTAATCCACGAAAACTCGCGAAGCACACACACAAATATATATGCAAATAATCTTGCGGTTAACGAGTCTCATGGACATTTTATCATTACGAACACAGGAGTAGCTCTGGGGGATTTGCAGTGCTCGGTTTATGCATTACTCAAAGAGCCGACGGACGCGGTGATGAATATTTCAACCTCGGCCCAACTCGCCTACGTGCATCCAGCTTTCAAGCCGGACACTCGCAACGACTCAGGTGAGACACAGATTTTACATCATAATACAGCATGTAACGTATCTTGTACTAATACCAGTTGATTGGACGACAGATAAAATCGAGTACTTTCCGTACTTTGATAACAAGTATCTTGCGGTAGCGGCGTCGATGAACGGAGGCAACACATTAGCTACTTTCGTCAAGTCGTTACAGCATTGGACTTTGGAATTAGGATTTTCGGTGCCTCAATGTAACGTATATATAAATATAACGTTCAATCGCGAAAAGGAAACAGTGTAAAAACTCGTTATTTATAAATATTACGGGCAATTATATCAAATGTTTTTCAGCCAAAGTCTGGGAGAAATTGATAGCATTGGGCAACGACGACAACACGGCAATTTCGGACATGATGATAGTGCCGACGTTGCTTGGCGAACGTTACGCGCCGGATCAAACAGCCAGCGTGACGGGCATTACCCTCGATACTCTTCATTTGGGCAACATATTTCGGGCGCTTTGCTCCGGCATTATACACAACATACACAAGTCAGTTCTTTTATTTTTTGTTTTTGTTTGTTTTTTCTTAAACGATTTTAACGCTGCATGCAAATTTCGTGAAATGTCATGCTCGCGTTGCGCCAGAGCAAGCTATGCATCACAGAATTACCGCTCGACAAATGTAATATTTTTTTCTTTCGAATTGACCCCGTTTTCCGTATACCGCGCGCGCACTTCCCTTTTGTGCAACGCTGTAAAACTGCGACATTTTCGTTTACTTTTGTTTTGAGTGATACGTACTTGTTTTTTTTATTTTTCACTGCGACTACTCGTGACAATGTAAACAATTAGAAAAACAAAAACTAAGTTATAACTGAATGTCTACTACAAAAAGCTGAAAGCTTGATTTCAGCACAATACACATGCAGAAACCCTATCGTAATTTTGTTGCAGCATGATGTCGAGAGACGAGCTTGAATCGATGGGAATAACTCGTATAGTAGGCAACGGCTCGGGTTTAGTGCGCAACCCTGTGCTTCAAAAAGAGGTGTCTCATTGGTACAGTTTACCCCTCGAGCTAGGACATACAGGTGACGCAGCCCTTGGAGCTGCACTTGCCGTTATTCGCAACATTCAGTGAATGGACGACTGACCTTTCGCGTATATACACGTGATTGCCAATCAAGGGACGTAAACCAAATATGATTCATTCTTTTTTACTTTAGCCGCATCTTTGCCAATTTGTCAATCAGCGACGCAAGATTCCTATTAGCGTTTAAATAGTTAATGATTTTTTAGTTGTAAAAGATGAGGAAAAAAGTATGTTCAACGTCGATCACGGATTTTTCAACGTTTAGATTTAATCGCACGTGGCGGTTATTCGTTTAGGAGGGGCTTGTCGAACAGTTTACGTCTTGTGTATATAGATGTGCAATTTTGTTACCGTAACCGAATTTATAGTTCCAAACATTTAGTTTTCATATTCGATATCGTGCAACTAGATAATACGTAAGCTTAGTTAGTCGTTTAATGTCATGAAATTGAGTTTATTCTAGATCGAATTATTAGGTTTGTAAGATATAAAATATATTTAAGCATCTTGAGAAGAAATCTGTAGATGTACAAATGTTTATTTCAAATGGCTAATTTTTATTGCGAAAAGGTTTGTTTATTAGTTTACTAAAAATGTGTACACTGTAAATTTTGAAAGTTTTTTCTTGAGTCATCATTACACTGTTAAATAAAAATAATAAAAATACAATTGTATTTCTTATGATTCCTGCATGTTGCGAACTCTACATTTTGTCCTTCAACCAGTGAAGTACTCGATAAAATTGAGCAAATACAATGCCAGAAAATCACACAACTTGATAAGTCTTTATTTTACTTATAATTTCATGGAAATCATTTATATAACACGCTTCGTCATCTTAAACATATTTAAAAAAATCATCATCATAACGATGGTGAATTAGATTATGTTGCAAAGTTCGGCAACATCAGAAATGAGTAAACTTAAACATAATAATGAAAGCTTTTAAATTATCATCAATACCTCGGCTCGTTCCGTAGCAACAAGCTTTGTATGCGAAACAAAAGGAAAAGCGAAAAAATATCAAACTTAAGATAAAATCCTACTGTTGTGGTGCCTAATACAGTCTGGTTAGATCACAAACTTACTTTTTAAAATGTATGATCTCTTACTACGATCAAACTCATTGATATTTGTTTGATTTATAAACCATTATTACGAAAATATGTAATTATAAATCACCAAAAAAAGCACAGTCCATTAAGTGTCGCGATTCCATCTCCATACTGTAGAATCGTCGCAAACACAGAGCAGCACCGAGCCGTCTCTACTGAAACTAGTCTGCCTGATTGGTGCGACACATTTAGGATGTTGCAGAGAAAAACACCTCGTCTGATTTGGTTCGTCAACGTCCAAATCCCAAACGTAGGTACGGCCCACCTGGTTACCCAAAGCCATGGTTTTCTGCCAGAAATCCGTAGAGAAGCGAATGAACCAAATGTCGCAATCCTTAAAGTCGAAACGGTGCATAACAGTGGCACTGCTGTCGTTGCTCCTCAATTGCGTATCCTCAAGACGTCCTGGCTTCCAGCAAACGATACTATTCTCGCAGCTCTTGCTGAGTATAAAATCGCCAAACCATTTGACGCAGTCAACGTAGTTGCGATGAACGTCGCGAGTTGTAAAGTCGGGAAAATGTTCCATCACTGTTTGACAACGTTGTGGGTAAGGCGAGTTTGCGGGACTTACAGTGTACGACTGTCTGATACCTTCTTGCATTTCTTCTTTATCGAGGGACCAGAGCTTAAGTGCATGATCCATACCGCAAGAGATGATACGTTGACCATTCATATCGATATCGACGCTCAGCACCTCGTCGCGGTGACCTTCCACTCCACCGAATACCGCAACGCATTCATCCGTTTTGATATTCCACAAACGAAGGGCATGGTCTTTGGAAGCGGACAGCAAGAGATTTGGATCTCGAGGATGGATTTTCAACTCGTTTATTGCGTGGCCGTGACCGACATACTGCTTCATCGTTGACGATGCTATTGGACTGATAATGCGGATGATACCTCGGGATCCCGCTGCCGCCAAGAGGGGTTTTCCGAAATCGTCGTATGTCCATGCACAGGTGTAAAAGTTCTCCTCTGTGTCTGGATCTGCATAACACTGTATCAGTCTTATTCCACCACCTTCTGGACACTCGTAAATGCTCACTCTGTTGCTTCCGACTGTTGCAAATATCATGGGTTCACCTTCCTTGAGATGGTGATTGAATTGCACACCAAACAGGGGTTGTCCATGATCCTCCTTAATGCTACAGCAAAATTTGTACAGAGACTTCTCTGTATTTGTCTTGGTTTTGGACGTTTTACTTCTGCGACGACCTTTTCTTTTCAAACGTGCAGATCTAGTGGGAGTGTCGCTACGGTGGGTTCCAGCCGTTGAATTACTGCCGATGCTACACTCAGTCTCGTCACTATCATTTTCACTATCTTCTTGGCTGGAGACATAGACGACAGATTTAGTTGAATTCCTCTTCATTGTTGAATACTTATTCAGTCACTTTTAGAGGTTAGTAATTGTTTAGTCAAGGCTTTATTAGAGTGCAGTTAACATATTAAAATCTGGCACTCCACTGTGTATACCGATCAATGCTTCCGACAAGTGTAGAATTCTTTTTCCTAAATTTTCAAGACCTTGATGACTCTGAAAAATAAAATAATTATTTTTCTTAGCTCTTAATTCATATGTCTGCACAATATACTTATTTTTGCAATAAAATATAATGTTCAAGATAATTGATATATTTAAGCTATTCATTTTCAAAAACGTTAAAATTAGCTAAAAGCTTTGTTTTTAAATAATAATCTAGAATTGATAATACGCATCTCAACGATTGTTACTCACATAAACATTGGCTGACAAAAGCCGAAGACAATATTTTTCTCGTAGTCTATCTGCAGAATGGCACATCAATCCTATAGTATTTGGCAAGCCGTAACAATTAACTAGGCAAATACGTCCAGAGATGATGAAAAATTCATCGAGAAGATTAATATTTTTCTCCACCTGCAATAATAAAAAAAAATATCACAACATAACCTATATTAGAAACGCTGAAAAAGCCGACATTTGTTTTTCGTTGTGAATTTTTAAAAGCGACACACCCACCTCACTCACGGAATGATTAATTCTACCGTCAAATGCAAATATAACAAAATCTACGTGCAAATCCGGTTTAGCGTGAATAATATCGGCAATTGATTCACACTTGTGTACAGTGATCCGGTAATTTCTGTCTTTAATTGTATTTTGAATCACACCAAAAACTTTATCGCAGAGGTCTCCAGTAGCAACAATCTGTGTAAATTGATATTTTTCAAATAATCTGGTTAGACTAAATATTTATAAATGCGTACGTACAAGATAAGTAATCACAGAGTCGACATTCCACGCGCCGCAACTCCTCAAGACTCCAGCCATTATTTGAAAAAATTGAAAACAGACGCCGCGTTGCAGCGTCAGTCGCTTACAGGACACATACTATACAGCAGCTGCTATAAGAAAACCCGGAGGTTAATACGACAACGCTAACCGGCAGGGGGACCCTGCCACGCTACCCGAGGTAAAATACCTGTTGATATTTTTAATGGAATAAGTATAGTGAGTTTTGAATGTTTTGGTGATATTTTCTACAAACTTCACAGATGCTATCTATCGATGCTTTATGTGCATAATTGCTTTCATTAACAAAAGATCATAGCAGTTACTAATTTAATAAACACTTATATGTACTAATGTAAATTACTTCGTATAAAAATTTACCTATATATTAAAATAAAAATGATATAATCGATTTTTGCACTTATTTTAGTAATAAGTGCGCATTATAATAGTTTTATCGTTTCAGATGGAATTAACAATAATTGCAGATGTATTTTGCTGTAGCGAATGACTCAATCTAAATGTTGCCAGAAAATTAATCTTATCATCAAGCAGGCATACTTGAACATGAAATAGGTTTATCTATAGTTGTTTAGTTGTTATTTGCCACATATTATTATTCATCATGGCTGCAAGAAGCTTTGGAAATTGGGTGTTTGAGAAAAATCTGGGATCTGGAGGATTTGGACAAGTTGAATTGTGGAAAGAAAAAAATACAAATAAACGAATAGGTTTGTTTGTTGACTTGTCCTATTTGTTTTAATTATAGTCTAATTACATTGATGCAATGCATGTATGACTTTCAGCTGTAAAAAAATGCATTTTACCAACAAATAAGATTAATGACAAACAAATTGAACGATGGCATGAAGAATCTAAACATTTGAAAATTCTTAATCATATTAATATTGTTAAATCTGCACCGTTACCTACAGAAATACACTTTGATGGACCAATACTCTGTATGGAATATTGCAATGGTGGTGATTTACGCAAGGTAATAGTAAAAAAAAATTTATCAATAAATTTTTCCCAAGAATATTTTTTAAATAAATGTATAAAACTATTATATTTTTTTGGAAAATTTAAAATAAGATTCTAAAGAAACCTGAAAATTCATGCGGTTTGTTACAAAATGAGGTCTTATCTATTTTGAAGGATATTTCATCAGCCATATGTTTCTTACATTCACTGCAAATAACACACCGTGATATTAAACCAGAGAATATTGTTCTTCATAAACAACCAAATGGAATGGTAAACTACATTCTTTATATTAATTTAAAATTATATTGATAATATAAACTCATTAATTATTAGGTAATATACAAATTAATTGACCTTGGCTACGCAAAAAATATAGGAAAAAAAACAGTAACTGCATCATTAGTTGGTACATTATGTTATGTTGCACCAGAACTTTTGCAAAGCAACAGATACACATCTTCAGTAGACTACTGGAGTTTGGGAATTTTATTTTTTGAAGTTATAACTGGTTATAAACCTTTCATGCCTTATACAGAAAATTTAGTCAAATGGTATGAAAGATTTGATCTTTTTATGTTTTTTCAGCTATTTAAAAATATTTTGTCTGATATCTTTAGGGTACAACATGTAATAAAGAAACAATACGAAGATATATGTGCTAAAGAAATAGATGAAAAAATTGAATTCTATAACTATATTATACATCCTACTGACTTATCTGAGTAAGATATACATTATTTACTTGTATAATTAAGCATATATTTATTTTGAAATCTTTGTAGGGAAAATTTAAGTGATCTGGTTGAATGGTTTCGAATAGTCTTGCAAGCAGATCCAAGGAAAAGAGGTAAAAATAAATCTTCAGGAGAACTTGTGATATTTACATTATTAAAACAAATCTTTCCATGGAAGGTGGGTATCTGAAAAAATATAATACAATTGTTTAAGTTTCAAATTATGATATAAACTTTTTATGATTAATAGACGATTAGTATATTTTCTGTATATTCATATAAAATTAATCACTGCAATATCAACTGTAACACAACACTCTTAGATGTACAAAAATGGATAGAAACAAAATTTTCTATATGTTTGTATGAACAAGAAATTGTGAATTCTTCAGGAACTGTGCTCAACGAAATTGAAAATGCAGCAAATCTTTTAATGAAAGACATTTCTGATTCTCTTTTATATCTATTCAAAAAAGACCATTTGAGAGTTCCACAGCTTGATGACCATGAAAAATTACCCGAAATTCTTGATACTTTATTAGTTTGTCCTAAACAAATTAAAGAACATTCACAGTTAAGACAATGTTTTACTGCTATAATTTATGTAATGAGACAAGATGTTGCTTTATTTAAGCAGTATATTTTTGCATTGGGTGTAAAACTGTAAGTAAAGGTATTTTTTCAAAATTTGTTTCTGAACATCTAATGTTATTCTTTGTATATAATTATTCTTAATTACAGAGACATACTAAAGAATAAATTGCATATTCTTCATGGCAAGGTCCAGAAAAGTTTGCCTAAGATAGAATTATTACTGAATGAAGTTGAGAAAATGTTCAAATCACTTGAATTCAGTGTTCCAAAAACCCATTGGAAAGAAGTACGTGATTTACGTAGTGAAATCAAAACATTCTATTCTACTGTCACCAATATAAAAACTAAACAAGAGTACTTAGATTATGAAGTTTCAAAGTCATTTGACGGTGAACGATTATTACAAAGTTTACAAATCTTCACTACACCGTAAGATAATTCTAACGAGTGTAATTAATTTAAACTCTAGAATGTAAAACATTTTTCAAACTTAAATAAACTTTTTTAGATATGAAAAGTTTTCAGACATGTTTAAGATATTCGATAACGAGAAACCATATTATTCTGAGGAAATTATTGATAAAGTAAATGAGTTGACATCAATATTAGGTGACTTTGTTGAGCAAAAAATGGAACAATTTGAAAGTCCCGAAATGGATTTACTAGTCAAGTGAGTAATGTCTATAGTGAAAATACAAATTTAAAAAATGCCCAAAACTAATATAAGTTTTTATTTCAATATTTTAGCCAGTTAGTGGGCTTTGAAAACAAGTTAAATCAGTTTGCAGAAAGTATGAATTCAAGCATTGAACTGACACAATATTATGAAGCAAAGTTAACAGCATTGAACAATTTAAAGAACCAAAATTTTAATGACAACATTCATCCAATCATGACATCTCATTTAAATCCAACAAATACGAATCAAAATCTAATCGTAAATGATGACACTGAAATAAGGAATAATATTGTTTTACGTGCTATGTATGATTAATTTGTTTTTAGTATCTAAAATTATGCTTTTCATGAAAAATCTCCTAATTCTTAACATTTACAGGTTGGATGAGAAACTCAAAAAAAGTCGGCGGCAGCTTCAGATGTATGTAACTGTTTGAACAACACGAATAATTTAAACGGTGGACAGTTTTAAATAGTCTATGAAATAACTGAATAATTAAGTCAAGGATAAAATAAGTATAATCTACTTATAAGTAACGTATGTTTTTATTAAAACGTTGCATTCTTCGGAATTGGTAAAGAGAAATATAACGCATTGTTATTAATGTTACAGTCTTTCATTGTTGTTACTTAAAAGTTGTTATGAAACTAAGTTCATTACACATTTTTATTAAGACTTAAGGTAATAGAATGATACATATTTACTATATTCTTAAAACCTTTTGATTATTATGTATGTGTTAATATTTTTTATAAAAGTTTTGTAATAAAACTCACACTTTCAAATATTCCGTCTTGGCACATAATGCCTTACTCCCCACTTTATGTTCGCATGCTCATCAGTTTTCACGAAAGAATAAACTGGGCCGTTGAAACCAGCATTAATGAGCCTTCTCTTCCAGTCACGACCATATGCTGCATTAAAATAAAAGTATCAAATAATTAAAGGACGAATTGCTTTTTTTTTAAAGACAAAATGTACAATTACTCTTTGATATAATCATGCAAGCAACGTAAAATATAAAAATAATTAGACTGCTTAATTTCATGTTGAGTTTGAAAATTAGAGTTTATACGCAATAAACGATATTGCTACGAGTACCACGAAATAGAAACTGGTGGTTTTTGTGAGCAATAGTCCCGCAAATGATTGAGAAGCGTTCCAGTTGGATAGCTCTGTATAGGGTGATCTGAGTCTTGTTAGCCACACTTTCACTTTTTTATCACTTATTGCTTGTACAATAATATAACGGTAGAGATTTTCAAATTCAGTAGCCTATAAAATAGTGATTTATTATCGTTAAACATGTCTTATTAATATATAATTGCCATTAGTCCAATTATGGCAAAAAATATATGAAATATAAAGAATGAATGGAATTAAAGCAATAAAATATCAACTAATTATTTTGAAAAAGGTACTAGTAAAAATCTATTTTCAGTTTAATTATATTAGATATGGTTTACTCAAATATATAGACAATTCCATTTTATTAAAAAGTTGTGCACACATGCTCTCCAAATATTAATAATCAATTAACAGTGTTAAAATAAATATTGTACTCTCTTATTATACGTATTCTGATGCTTCTTTGCTGGAAAGTTTGACATATTGCGCTAATCCCCTAATACAATATTTTTGCACACATCAAGTATGTACTCTATATTTTCACATAAAACACCCGTCCAGTCTTTAACATTTCTGTATTAACTCCCGTATCTTTGACTTATTTATTATGTTCTTGTAAAGACGCATCAATTCACGCAAGTAACGATAAAAATCGCTGTACTTGTGCATTTTTGAGAAGCACACTGTAAGAGTTTATCTATTCATTGTCACTTATATCTTCATCAGTCGTAAACTCGGAATGTTCGTCAGCAGCATCTACATCCTCTGCTTCCTCCTCATCAGACATTTCCCATTGTGGGTGTTCAGTTGGAATAACTGGAGCCTCTTTGACATCGAGCTGTTAAGAAAAAAATGTGTTTTTTTTTTATTTCTAGTTGTAATTACGTAACGTCTTTTCTATTGTTTACTATATGCACCCAATTCAGCACTAGTAGATTTAACAACCCAAAACGAACTATACATTATTATAGTGATTCTACATTTCATTACCAGAGAAATAACATGTAAATTAAGTACTTAATATGAATTAATAAATAAAATAAATATTTGGAAAATAAGTCTATTTCGTTAGTCTATTTAGTTTTCAATACAATATCAGGATATTTATAAATAATGGAATATTAGAAACCTAAATATTCGTGCCACTGGTGGTACGTTCGTTCATCGTAAAATATAATGATTTATATTGCGAAAAATTAACGAACGAATTTCAATGACTATTCTTTTTTTCACAAAATGCATCAGAATGAAAAAGTAAAATGTTACCTTTAGATCATACATCTGGTCGAAGCCCATATACGAATCGCTTCTCAGACAAACAGTAAACGTATACAAATTTGGCCAAATGGGCGCGGTAAATCGCAGCTGGAATTCCTCGGTGTCGACGAGGGAAGTAACGTGGATAGGTGCCGTGAGTAGAGTCATACTCTTGCGGTCGCACATGTACACCCACCAATACTCGTATTTGACCGCCGGAAAGTGTGGACAGTGCACTTGGTGCGACTGATTTGTTCGCCCTTCAAGAACTCGATCACGTTTCAACAAACGCTGTTGGAACTTACTCCATTCGACGTCATCGTCCTCGTTCACCTCCGACTGTTTGCGTTGCTTGTCAGCGCTTTTTTTCACCGTGTCAGCAGAGCTATCCTCATCATCACTACTGTCACTCTTGTCCGATTCACTTTCACTCTCGTCCGATCCTGAGATCAATATTTAACAAATTATATTCATCAATCATTTAACCGATAAATCAGTAGTATAATTTATAGAATTCTAACTGTCAATAAACCTGTTGAATTAATTCTATATAATATTTTTTTTCAAAACCTTCACTAATAAGCTACATAATTCGTTACCTTTGTCTTTATCCTTTTCTTCCTTGGTTTCTTTTTTTTCTTTCTTAGACTTGGGCGAAGAGTTAGTTTGTTGACTAGATATACCGTTTTCGGTGGTGCTTGGAACGACGGTAACTTTTGCAGCTGGTGCTGGTTTCTTATTGGGTCCCTTTTTGCTGTGGGATTTCTTGGGGGCAGCTTTTCGTTGTTTCATCCACGCCGGTTTTTTGGTCGCTGCTTGATTCTGCTCTTCTGCCTCCTTATCATCAGCAACTACACCATCCTCGCCATCATTCACAACGGTGCAATCCTTTTTCACTGCATTTACCGTTTCATCGCCGAACATCTCAGACATGTCCTTGCGCTTGAGCGTTACCGTTACTGTAACAATGGCTCCTGCTGTGTAGACGTCAGGGTTTTCATCGTCGATAACTGAAAGAAATAATAATTGGAAAATAATTATAATTTGTCGAAAAAGGTTCATGAAATGAATGCTTTTAATACCTTCTGATCTAACTTTGAATTCAACATAAGGCATCTTTCCTAGAACTTTCATTACATCATCGAACTCTTCGTCAGATAAACCACGTAAGATTGATCTTCGATCATCGCGCTTAAGATGAGCAAATTCTTGAAGCGTTTTGACCTGTTAGCATACGATAAAATGTGAATTAAAATGTTAAAAAATCAAACAATACACTTAACGTTATGAGTCAATACCTTCTTGTTTCTAAAATGCTTTAAATGATCTTCAGTAATGTGAGGTAGTTGTAGAAGAGAATTCCTAAATTCCCAACAGGCCTGTACAATCATAGGACTCAATTTCATACAATTCTCTACAGTAGTGACTGTTGGCAAAACATCGACTAAAATTTGTATAAGTAGTTAATACAGAGCTGAAACGTTAGATTAGTTTTTTCCTGCAAGCTTATTACAAACCTTGTCTTGCATAGGCTAATACAATCAAATGATTTACACAAGAAATCATTTCTTGAATTAAGTAAGGACATTTTTTTATAATGTACTGCCTATCTTTGTCTAATGTGTCTAGATTTAATTGAATCCGTGATAAATGAGCATGTATCAGAGCTCTTGCTCTTATAGAGTACATGAAACATAAGGGAACTTCCCTATTTTTCTCACCCAAATTTGGTAATTGTTTAATAAGCTGAAAAATATAATTTTATTAATTATCTATTTCACTATTTCTATTTTTCTCATTCATAATGAAACTTACTGCAGGTATCTCTTCATTATCAGTTATTCGTTCAACTACTTCTGGATTATGGTTTTTTTCAAATTCAAGAGATGCCCCAAGGATCATGATTATTCTCTTCAATGTTACTGTAGGCATAGAATTGAAAAAACCGTAGTAGACTCTTGTAGTAGCCAACAAGACCTAACAAATAATGATAATGTTAAATAGCATTCTACATATTACAGAATACAACTGATTTTTCAACTGTCTTACTTGGTCACCCGTGTATCGTAAACTTTTGTACCACCAAGTTCCCACAACAGTTGGCAAAGCAATCATAAAAACCAATGCATAAGCTCCTAGAACCCACATTGAATTTTCTTTTTCAACAATCCATGATGGCAATGCAATACCAAAACCCATAGCTCCTGGTCCATCAGGATTGCCATATTTTTCCCAATTTGACATTGCTTCCTTGTCAGTTAAAGCTTGATAGGCCTTTGTTAGTTTCATAAATGCTTTTTCATCACCAGTCTCTTTATCAGGATGAAGAATCAAAGAAAGCTGTCTATAAGCTCTTTTGATTGATGCAGCAGAAGAACCCTAAAATACAAACAATTAAGGATTATTGTTGACAATTATTCAGCAGATATTAGAGTATCTTAAAACCAAATACTAGAAACTCAACTATATACACATAAGTATCTATAAAATTAAACACAAATATAATAATATTTTAATACAATATATATTTTATACTCACAGGTGCAACACCTAATATTTCATATGGGTCAAAGTTAGCCATCTCATAATCAAATTGTGAAACTTTGTAGGCAATTAAGGCAAGTATTACCCACCCAGTAATGATGCAGACTTTCCTAAAAAATGAATGAAAATTGGGATTACAGATATTGAATATGACTGAATAGATATAGAAAGTTGATTCATTGATAAAACATACTTGAACAAAGCTTTTGTTTCCTTCCATGGATCACTCTTTTGAAGAATGATTTTTTTCCTTTTACACCCATCACAGTGGCACTCTTTTTCTGCTAAAGTAGGATCTATGACATGAAATAAGGATTACAGATAAACTCGTGTTAATATATGAACATTTCTTAATGAATAATTCAACATGATGCAGTTACAATCTTTCAGTATGATCAGTCAGCTATTTAACAGCACACAAAATACTGGCGTCAAACGATAAACGAATGATTCGAAAAATTTATGACACAAAATTATTTTATGCATATGCAGTAATAATATTTTGATAAATCAAAAATTGTAAATAAAATCGCTTACCTGGCTTAGGGCAACGTGGCCACAGATAAAAAGTGCTGGGCACAAGGATCAACGCCAAGAAGGACAACAAAAAGTAGAAAAAAGTTCCTCCGCTCTCGTCATATTGAAATTTTTGACCGCTCATTTCTCATTAAGTATTGGCAAATCGGCCAAGTGAGCGATATTCTGCCAATTAAGTGCAACTCATTAATTGTCACTTGAAATTCCGCCAGTTTTGTAGACAGTGAGCTTTTTTTCACTCTGTTTTTTTGAGGTTACAAACAGCCAAGACTGCCAACTCAGCTCTCGAGTTCAGCAGTCGTTCCGCGGGTTTTCCGTTATATGTGCATACATGTCGCCGTGGCGTTTAAAAAGCACACACACGGAGGCAGACATGACAAGCAAACGGTATAAGGTGGACACCTGGACACGCATCCATGAATGTGATTTTCCAAACAAATTTCTTATAACATGTTGATACCTGCATTCGACCTACAATTGATATTTTTTCCCTATACCGCTATACTTTTTTCAATGATATTTACATTAAATGTCACTTCTAGATATAGAAATAACTAATAAAACATTGATCTTTAGGACATCTAATTTCATTTTCAAAATTATGTATGATGTAAAAACTCATCAAGCAATTTGCAATCAAGCAATTCTCAAATTGTTACGATTCA
This sequence comes from Chouioia cunea, assembly GCA_030064505.1. Classification (NCBI taxonomy): domain Eukaryota; kingdom Metazoa; phylum Arthropoda; class Insecta; order Hymenoptera; family Eulophidae; genus Chouioia; species Chouioia cunea. Next base: position 9,588,817 of record JAOPFQ010000001.1, on the reverse strand, counting down.
TTTAATAAAAAATGCATATAAAATAAGAATGACATTTTTGCACATTTTTCCTGAAAAAATTTTTATCTAATTTATTTGAGAATATTGGATTAAAAAGCATAAACAAAGTAAATGAACTGAAAAATATTGTTTATTTTTTTGCTTTTTATTTGGTAAATTCAACAAAAAACTGTCATTTTTGGCGCGAACCGCACGGTACCGTGCGATTTCCGTTTATTACCACATATCTACTCGACGTATACATATGTACTTTATTTCCTTATGGTAGTGTTAGTGTGATGCGCGTTGCTGGTTGCCTCGTTCGCGCGCGTCTTGACCAGTTCAGGCCGCATTTATTTTTTGTTGAAAAGTGAAAGTGTGAAGGTAAAATTATGGGATTTTCAATGTTAAATTTAACAATGTCATATTTCTTTTATCTAATTTTATAAATTTCTCTATAGTTTTCCTTAAAATGGATTTCTTGGAGTACAACGATATAACCGCAGAGGTTAAAGGTGCTATGGTAAGTTTTTACTTTGATTTCCAGTGAAACTACGTGACGTATGTAATTAAGCATTAATTTTATATTTAAAAAATAATTTAATGTACAAATATAACTGGTTGTCACACTTTTTATGTTTTGTTAAGTCTTCTAAGGGAAAATGTTTAAAATACATACTTCTATATTACGGTAATCGTGTTTAGATTGTGATTATTTATTTGTAGGCACCCGGAAGGCTGAAATTGACTGATCAGCATTTGATATTTAAGAATCAAAAGACAGGCAAAGTTGAACAAATTCCAGCATCTGAAATGGAGATGGTTAATTATCAAAAGTTTGTTGGAACATGGGGTCTTAGAATATTTTTAAAGAATGGAATGTTACATAGATTTCGGGGGTTCAAAGAAGGGGTAAGAAAATGATTAATGACTAAGAACAAAGCCAATTATAATTTACATGGAAAAATTTTTTAGGATCAGGAAAAAATTGCCAAGTTTTTTACTTCTAATTACAACAAAGATATGTTAGAAAAAGAACTTAGTTTAAAAGGTTGGAACTGGGGTACAGCAAAGTTCTACGGTTCAGTTCTGAGCTTTGATGTTGGTCATCACACAGCTTTTGAAATTCCACTTTACAATGTATCTTCATGCACAACAGGAAAGAATGAGGTTACTCTTGAATTTCATCAGGTAATATTATATTTAATATATTTATATGCATAATTTATTGTACTAGGTATGGATCGAAATACATTCTTAGCCCATAAACTTATTTTCGAATGAGTAGTTTTTATTACATTTGTCTTCAATAGTAGATTCAATTTTTGATTTTCATTGATGGTTATTTTTAATTACTAAAAATGTTGTTTCTTAGAGTGATGATGCTCCTGTAAGTCTTATGGAGATGAGATATCATATTCCAACAACTGATACCAGTGAAACTGATCCTGTGGAACAATTCCATAAGGAAGTTATGGACAAAGCTTCTGTTATTAATATTAGTGGAGATGCTATAGCTATTTTCAGAGAAATTCAATGTCTTACACCTCGGTAAACCTTATATTCACATTTTTCATAATATATCTAATCGAATATGACATTGTTATTTTAAAATTTTTCAGTGGTCGTTATGATGTCAAAATTTTCCAGTCCTTCTTCCAACTTCATGGTAAAACTTTCGACTATAAAATACCCATCACAACTGTTATTCGTTTATTTGTTCTGCCACATAAGGATAGTAGGCAAACTTTCTTTGTTGTAAGTCTATAAAAATTTATTGTAATTTATTATATCATTTTATTGAACTCATGCAATAAATTTAATTTCTATATCAGGTCAGCTTAGATCCACCTATAAAACAGGGCCAAACCCGTTATCAATTTTTAGTTTTACTCTTCAGTAATGAAGAAGAAACTTCTCTAGAACTGCCTTTCACTGAGTAAGTCTAAATTTATACTTAAATATATTTACTTGTCTAAAATTCTCTCTATATAATAATTGTTTATCATTAAAGGGAAGAGTTGAAGGATAAATATGAAAACAAGTTGACAAAAGAGCTCAAAGGTCCTACCTTTGAAGTATTCGGAAAAATCATGAAAACCATTATCAATAGGAAAATAACTGGCCCTGGACATTTCCTTGGGTTAATATATTTTTGCTTATTTATTTTAAATAATTATACTTACGACACAAAGTTAAGAATTTATTTGTTTATAGTCACTCAAATTCACCTGCCATTGGTTGTTCATACAAGGCAGCAGCTGGCTACCTCTATCCATTAGAACGCGGATTTATTTATGTTCACAAACCACCTATTCACATCCGTTTTGAAGAAATCAGCTCAGTTAACTTTGCCAGAGGTGGAGGCTCAACAAGGTCGTTTGATTTTGAAATTGAATTGAAAAATGGTACACAACACACCTTTAGTAGTATTGAGAAAGAAGAGTATGGAAAACTTTTTGACTTTATTAATACTAAAAAACTTCATGTTAAGAATAGAGGCAAAGGTGTAAGTATTATGAGGAAAATAATTCTTTAAGGGACAATTTTGAATCTTTGTATATTTGTTTCATTGCGTAATTTCAGGATAAACTATCGTACAAAGATGACTTTGGAGACAGTGACCAAGAAGAAGAGCCTGATGCGTACTTGGCACGAGTCAAAGCTGAAGCTAAAGAAAGGGATGAAGATGATGATGATGACGACGATGAATCGACAGATGAGGACTTTAAACCCACTGCTGTAAATATTATTTCACAATTTTAATAATGTTGTAAGAACTTTGCTTAATAATGACATAACATATGTTAATAGGAAGAAAGTGATATTGCTGAAGAGTATGATAGTAATCCTAATGATACTTCGGATAGTGATGATTCAGATGTGGGAACCGATGATAGTTCTAAGAAAGTGAAGAAAGAAAAGAAAGAAAAGAAAAAGTCAAAATCTGCAAAAACAATAGTAAGCTATCAAAACTACGTATTGTATTTTGTTCTAATTTTTTTAAAACAACTAAACGTATATCCTACCTTTGCCTAGTCGGAAAAACCCCGGAAACCACGCAAAACAAAGAAAGAGAAAGACGAGAACAAACCAAAGAGGGCTCAGTCGGCTTACATGTATTTCTTGAACAGTATGAGAGAAGAAATCAAAGCAAAGAATCCGGGAATAAAAGTTACTGAAGTCTCTCAGAAAGGTGGTGAAATGTGGAAGGAATTGAAGGACAAATCTAAATATGAAAAAATGGCTGCAGAAGACAGAGAAAGGTATAATAGGGAGATGGAGGAGTACAAAGCTTCAGGTGGAAGCTCAAAAGCATCTAAAGATAAAGGAAAGTCAGAAAAGAAAACTTCAACCAAGAAGGATGTCAAAAAAGAATCTCCTGGTAAAGCGATGTCTGGTGGAGCATTTAAAAGCAAAGAATACATCAGTGATGATGACAGCAGCAGTGATGACGGTGATTCTAAAAAAGTATGTCTTGTGAAACAATATGTATCTATTACTGTTTTTAATTCTCTTGTACATTGTATCTAATCATCATTCATGTCACAGAAACAAGAGAAACGCAAGCATTCTTCGAGCGAAGCTGATAGCGACAAGAGCGACAAAGAAGATAAAAAGACTGTGAGTATTTTACCAATTGCCTGTCGTTTGTATTCAAAGCCAAATATAGATAATTCTAGTTGAAATTCATTTATGTTCTCTAAAATTCTATTTGAAAAGGTCAGTTGAGGGAATGTTTACTTTAGAATTTAACTAATATTGTAAAGGAGTTGATTTCTTTGTTCTCTAATAATCGTCTTAACTAAATGTAATATGGTTTTAACACTGTAACTATCAATTTGATTCATTCTTTAATGTCTCTTTAGGAGAAGAAACCAACGAAAAAAGCAAAGAGCAAGAAAGAGTCGGAATCTGAAGCCAGTGACGCTGCGTCTGATGAAGACGAAGGCGGTAGCAGTGCTCAATCAAGTGAAATCGATAGCGATTAAAATTTTGGTTACATGCTGGAAATATAACCGAAGTGTTCTTCATGATGCAGTGTCGTTTTTGTATAAAGTGGAAGCAAACGTTATTCTAAGCCGCATTAACAATTGTTTAAGTATTTTTATGGTTACGTATTTTTACCAAGACAATATTAATTTCGTTTTTTGCAACGCGTTTTTACAATAGTAGTTTATTCTCTAATATAAAATAAATATACAGTTGGTCCAACAAAAGAATTGTATTTCATATTATTTTCTTTAAAAAAAACAGCTTTTAGTTCTTACATTTATAATACATTTACTATAAAGATAACTCATAAAAAATGTTCATGATCAAGTCAACACAATAGTACAAAATTAAACAGCATATACATTGACCATTCTAAATCCACAACTAAACAACTGTACACTATAATTTCTGTAAGTTTATACTTCAGTGCTAGGGGTTGAAAGTAGTTGTGTGGAATTCTTGTAGGGATTAATCTGGAGCAGAGTTATAGTATGCATCATTTGAATAGAGCAAGGAGTGCATATCACATATTGTAGCCATTTACTGCATTGACTAGATTGTTGCCAGTGTCAGCTTTGTGGAGCTTTTTCCTTGTCAGTTCCTAGGTGATTTGTTTGAACGTCATGCAATTCAATCTGCTGGTCTTTCATGGCTTTCTGAAATTCAATAAAAAAAGTATGTATAAATCTGAAATATAAATTCTCCAAGAAAAGGTTTTATTTTTCGAAGCAACTCAGAAAGAATTATTAAAATTTAAATAAGCATTCTCTGTAAGTAGATAATTGAGGTATGCCACCTAGTTTGGATTTCTGAATTTTCTAAAATTCAGAATATTGCTATTAAAGGTATTAAAATATTTGTACGAAATTTGAGTATGAATTGATAAAAGTAAACGCTCCTATCTTTATCTTACCTGGACACATGTTTTATATACTTCCAGCAAAGAAGCACATTGTTTGTCATTTTTGCTTCCCTTAAGAAATTTTTCTGTAAACCAACTATTGAAGCAGTCATCATATTTTTGCTTCAAATCTTTACACGGTTCCATAGCAACTTATAAGCTTAATTAACAGTAAACCTATTAATAAAAAAATAATTTACCTTAAGACATTGTTGATAGATATTGAATAAAGATGCACACACAGAGTCATCTTTGTCACCTTTCAGAAATTTCTCAGAAAACCACGTATTAAAACAGTGGTCATATTGTTTCTTGAGTTCACTGCATGTATCACCAAGACTATTCATGGTTTCTCTGCGATCCATTACTGAAAGAAGACATAGACTTCTGTGGCACTATGCAAATTTGATCGACGACATCATTTTTGTTTATTTGATTAGAAAAATGCAATTGAGAAAGTTGAACTGAGCCAAAATACTATTCAAGTTACTTTTCAATAAATTTAAACTTAATTGTTGGATGGATGTATAGATAAATTCGCAATAATCACGATAATAGTTAAGATCATTTACAAAGTATAATAACTTAAAATTAAACACTAGACCAATGTTTTTTTGTTAACAATATAAAGCGAGTAATATTGAGAAATCGTATTTCACTTTTTTTCCATTACGAGGTTATGTGCGTATTGTTACTTGATAAATTTTTCTTTCGAATGTTAGTTGAAATGATACTTACAAATTTTAGCAATGAAGTATGACTTGTACCCATTTATTTGAGCTGACTAATTGTCGTTGATAGTAAAAACTAATGTGAACGATTTAGTTAGTACGTGATGCAATTCATCAAATACACGCTTTTTGAAGCAACCTCATTATCGCGTGTTACTCTGGCTGGCGCTTAAAGCAGCTGATATGTGGATGACCAGGATCACAATTTAAAATTACTCTCCATTCTATATGAAATAGTTTGATTAGAATAATAGTTATTTTTGATTCGTTAATTATTTTTAATGTTGCATATTATATGAAAATTTTTTATTGCTATTATTATTTAAATAATTCATTGATATATATTTCTTTTCTATTTAAAAATGGTATTACCCTTTTGAGAATTATAATTTTGAACAAAACGAAAATAAAACGTTAGCTGCTAAAATATGCATCATTACTATGCAAATTTCAAGGATTTATTGACAAGCTCAAAGCATATGTGTAGAAGGGATATAATGCACGTGTGTGCATGTGTATACGAATATGCGTCGTAGGCCAATAGGTATGTTACTCATAGCGCGCAAATCAATAACACCGGCGGCATGGCTGCTATGAACAAGCAGACGGATTCCAGAAACCAGTCGGTGTCGATGTGATGGATATAATGTGCATTATATAACGTTGCATGTTTTCTTATTGCAATAGCGAGGTGTACATTTTTATCCTTGCTTGCCTCGGAATAGTCCTTGGGAAATTGAATCTTCGTGCTGTATGTATAACGTGCATCAACGTGCAAAAATCTTTTTGACTGCAGACGCTCGCGCGCTTACATTTGTTCGCCCTGATCGACACGTAAACACAACACATCATCATCATGGCAAAGTACGAGTTGGCATTAATTGCGTAATCTCGTTTCTTTTTTTAAATCCAATTCTATTGTAAGATAGCGCAACCCTGTTTATACTGGGCGTATATGTGAGAGTGCTATGTGAGTTTGTTATCAGTGCACGAGAGAAAAGAGCGTTTGTCAGCACTACAGGGTTTTAAAGGCATATATATACTCAGTGACTTTTTATGTCGCTTTTTAATTTTTTTATTATTTATGAAGATAATGGCGATTATCAAATTGCGTGAGTGCTCGGCGTTTTTTCAGTTTAGAGGATGCCAGAATCACTCTGACAGTACTATATTGTAGTATTACACAGTGCTCTTTAGCATGGTTTACAGTTTAATGCTTGATTTTTTATTAATAATTAAGCCCTAGCATATTACAGTTCCGTTATTTTCATTTAGTGTTTGTTATTTTTTGCAAAACTGTGCTATAACTTGCTGCCCAGCACCTCACCATTCATGAATGATTAATTCGTAAAAAGTGTTATTATATTGACAATGCTATTTATTTATACACAGACAGTTACTCAGTTGCAAATATTTTATAAATAAAAAACTCAGCTTTTTACTACATCATATTCACCTGAAATTAATATATAAACCATTAGAATTATATTTTGGTTTTAAAATGTTTTTAGTACTCGCAGAATTGGAGAGTTATTTAAAACTACAACTTTCTGTCATTATTCCCTTATTGACTCATTACAAATAGTATCTGAAGCCTTTATCTAAATCTTATCAATGAGCCTAACAAATACGCAATGAGATTTGCAATTACTTGATCATTCTGAAACATTCAGTCAGTTGCTACGTTTGCTTTACCTGTGAAACGTTTGGTTGACTGATAATTACATTTTAAATGTATTTTAGTTAACTAAAATTTTAAATAATGAAAAAACAATGTATTGTACAACTGCATATTACTCTAAATGATTGGATTTATTTGTTGATATTCATACATATTGCAGGTAAATATAATTTAAAGAATTTTATAAAAATTGTGAGATTGATGAGAATATTTCTTTTTTCTAAGTTTAGAAAAGTACATAAATTTCAATCTAAGAAAACTTGAAGAACAGATTTATATAATTACATTTTTAAAGGAACTTTTCATAACGTTAATATAAAAATATATATACTATTAAATGAAATAAGAGACAGATAATTCAAATATATTAATATTTTAATTAATTATATGCATTGATCGTTTCAGAGAGATGATGATAGTATTTGTTTATGACACCGCCAGGTGTTGTAAAGAAGAAGATGATCCAGATGATGCTGTTATTTACTTCCATCCTTCGTGGGTTTCTTCAACCCAGAGACTGGCTTTGGCTGGTCAATTGATGGGAGTCAATCAGTTTTTATCAACATCTTTCTCACCTCCATCTATGATATCTTTGCAAGGAGGAAAATTTGTACTGAAAAAGTTTGGAACATACATTCTTGTAAGTTTATATAATATGAAATATTCACTTTCCATGTTTGGAAATATTATTTATTTCAAATTTATTTTTGAATATTTGAGTGTGTGTGTGTGTTTTGTTTTCAAATGTTACAATCAATATTTCAACACTTCGAGTTTCTGAGAGAGGTGAATGTTGTTTTCGATTAATTTTATCAGTTGTATATTGCATAAGATGCACAACTTGAATAAATTTCGTTGAAAATATGTCTAATGGTTATCTTACAATTGCATTATTTCAAAAGTGATTTTATTTGTACAGGCAGTAGGCACAGATAGGAATATACAAGATTGGATCTTGGAGCGACGCGCTAATATTTTGGAATCGTTACTTAAATTTTTTCACTGTGATTTTGACACGATTTCTACATCCCTCAATAATGATAAAAACAAATTTATAGAAAAATTGTATCAAATGTTTGAAATATATCTACCTATACTTCAGTATAGTGCTAGTTTATTTTCAAATATTCCTATGCTAAAACTTCCAAGGGTAAGTGTACAATTAAGTATTAGAATTTTATAAATAAACCTAAAATAACGTTCATATTCTTTAAAACTTGCCAATTTTTTATTTTAGAATGCCAGTAGTGTTTTTTTGGAGTCAATGCAAATTCTTCAGTATTGTCAAGAAACGAATGGTATTATCGGCGGAGCTCTTTTTTATAATAATAAGTGAGTTATCTGAAAGCCTTAAACGCAGTGATTGTATTAATTTGTCGAGTCTGAGGTAATTACATTCAATTTAATTTTAGAGTTGTTGCATCACAATTAGATGCTGAAATAACTAAACAATTAGTTATCACTGATCCGTACAGGGTAAAGGTTAGTTGAAAGAATATAATTAGAAAATATCGAAAATATAAAGACACTCTCGTAATATTTAAATGTTACGTAACAGGCACCGGCCGATCGAATCGCGACGGATTTCCACTTACCAGTTGGTGTACAATTGCTCCGAGTTTTTGTTGAGCAAAGGCAATTTTCGAAATTAGTTCAAGAAGCAAATATGGAACGTGGTTACAATTCATGCATAGATACTGCATCGAAAAAGTCCATGCATAAGAAGGTACTTAATTCATCCGACGAATGCTATAATTATAGAAGTTATGACTGATCATCGAATATTGCATCTCATTTGCAGAATCTGTCGAAAGCCAAAGAACAACCAGTTTCTATGATGAAAAGAGATATCTCGCGTATCTTTACTGTTCCAGAAGATGCCGAATTGGACTCGACCCATTACAGTATGACGCAATGCATTCCACCTTTACACCCGACCGCTTATAGTTCTCCCGTAAAACGAAAAGAAGAGAATAACAGAACGGAGCGACCGAAATATCAGCACCCACTCACTCCAAGTGTCTGTTCGACGCCTTTGAAAGATGTCAATCGAGTATTGCACGATTTCGCGGTGTCCATAGTGGTTGCGGGCGATGAAAATGATGTCAAACCAACAAATAACGACAGCAGTAACAATACCGTTGGTAAAAATAAAGATATTAAAACTAGTAGCAAGCTCGAAGAGCAGAGTAGCGACGATATTCCAAATGTGGTTAAAGAAGCGTTGCGTTGTAAACGATTGAACAAATTGAAAAACGCTACTCCCAAAGAGAAACTCATAATCCAAGCTAAAGACAGAAACGCTATGAGCTTGAGCCTTACGGATTTAGAGAACTCTCTGAAGAATCGTTCTAATAAGATTATACTCAGAACTTACGGTATTGGTCTTCCGAAAATTAATAACAATCTTAGCGTTGATTACGATGTAGAATCATCGACAGAGAAGCATCATCGACGTTACTACTATACTATAACCGATCCATCCTTCCCGGTATTCCGAAACGACGGTTTCCCGATTTCACAGTCTCTGTACGACGAACACATTGCCAGCCATTATCAAGAGCTGGATAATAATTCCAGATCATCCAAGTTTGCGTCCGAAATATCAACGAATGAACCGCTCTTGCAAAGCGAAAAGCTTCCTTTGAAGAGTAATAATAACGTCAAGGCGGAGTCTCAGAACCAGGCTGAGGTAAAACCGAACGGCGAATTAGACATAAGATTAGATAACAAAAACAAGCAAGAAACTTATCGACGGTCCATGAGTCTTCCGTTGAAACCACTGAATGCCCTCGACAGCGACGACAGGCGCAAATCGACTTCAGAGTGCGGAGGAATCTTCGATCTGCCTCAACGAAGAAAACTCGATGGTTTGCAATTGACTCCTTTAATGTCGAAGCTGAGTCTACTTGCAGATGAGAGAACAAGCGGGTTTTGTAGTAGGGACACGACTCCTAGCGAATTTCGAGATTTATCTGGATTTTCAACGATCAATAATCAGTTAGTTAAGAATAAATTGGAAGCTGTAAGTAAGGAAGGGTGCAGTGATAACGATGACGAGATTGACGAGGATTGGACAACAGCGACTGTAGACGAAGGGATTTATGAGAAGGCAGAGTTGTTCCTTTGTGGTCATCAAAATATGGTATTGTTCTTGCTGATGGAAGACGGCACTGCTAATAATCCAGATCTTATACATATTCTTGTGAGTGTCATATATTTAATGTTGGTGTCGATCTAATCTTATTTAGACTCGCTAAAAACTGGTTTATTCTTTAAGTGGGAAACAAGTGTTAGTATCCTGGGAAACTTGGAAGCACGTTTGCAGCAATGTTTGGAACCTCTGCCGTCTAATGAAAGCAAGGAATTGTATAGCGTATTGAGTGTGGATTCTGATTGGGATACGGTTCATAGATCTGGACTATGGGGAGTCACAGAACTCGACGTTGTTTCCTCTCTTCACGATAGATTCCAGCGTAATAAAAATTTTACCGACATCATCGTTAGGTAATCTATCGTATACGATTAAAAATCGGTTATATCTAAGCACATTTTATAATAGTTTTATGAATGTACTTTTATAACTAGGACTGATGACACAGTCGTTTATGGTAATCAGTGCGGAAATATCGAGGTGTTTTATCAGCAAGCGGTGGCGCCGAGCACGACTGGTGGCCTCCCGACACCGGCAGATTTGATGGGAGTAGTGCCTCTAAAAGCGAAACGTCGTCTCGAAAGAGATCACGCTATCGTTATACTATAAACATGCAATGTATTGTTGGTCAATTATTGACAAATTGTTTTTATATCTATTTATTATTACTATACTCCAAAATTAATCACTGAAAATTATTTGAATAATGATCGTATTGCTTGTTTCAATGCAATCGCTTTTGAAAAGGACGTATTTATAGCGTTTTCTTTGTGAATGCTTTTCAAATGTATTTCTGATCTTCTACGTGTTTCTATTGATATTCGACGTTAATTTACAAACTTAAAATTTAGTCTATTTTTATAGTACTATCGCAAACACCAAACATTAACTAATACGTCACTTTCAAAGCTGTGCAGTTTTTAGAATATTGTGCGTTGTAACTTATTGATAACTAAGGTATTGCGTCTCGTATGTATTGAATGTAATGTTGAACATAATTATGAATTCAATGCATAGTGTATTGTTGTATATATAGAAAGTACTTTACTGAATTTTACATTATTATTTAAATTATTTCGATTTGTTAAAATAATCTGATTTTATACTTACAACTTTAGTATAGCCTGTGATTTTGTAATTTTATTGCTTTTTGTTTAATGTAGTAGAATATCAGGAATGATTTTATTCCCAATTACATTTTCTTATGAATATATTGTTATACGTCAATTGAGATATATTTTCGAAAAATAGCTGAATAGTCATTTCGCTAAAGTGACAAAGTTTCCAGCGATAAAATTCAACAATAACTGATAAAATCAAATACAGTGTGGACCACTCTAAACTTTTTTCTGTGATTTTGAAATAAACATAGTGTAAAAACTAAGTACTTACTTAAATTGCCAAAATGGGAAAATATTCCATATTAATAGTTCACCTCGAGAACTATGTTATTAAATGTGTTTGAGTGAATTTATAAATAAAATTTTGTTAGCATTTCATAACTTCCATTAATAAACAATATTAAAATGAATGACCTGCTTTCCAATTATTATGTACTACCAAATATATGTAGGTATATGCAAAATGATTACATATATTCAATTCGATACTATTTTGTGAAAGCATTTCAATTTGTACGACGAAAGATATGAATATTCATTCAATTTATCTGTACTTACTGCTAAAATGTACGTAGAAATATCTCAAATAATGAAAACGAGAAACTGAACGATTCAAATAAATTTTTCAGATTACTAACGAATCGTATTAATTTAGATCTATTGGAAATAATATTTTCAAACTACAATGCTGAGTTATAATCAATTGTAACGAAGATTTTCATGAAAAATTATAGATGTTGATGTTTTTCAATTTCGTACTTGTACTGTATATTTTTGTATATCTTGTAATACAGACGTCCAAAATAGAAGTATTAATACAACGATTAAAAATAAAACAATGTCTTATAAAATGGTGAACAGAATTATTGACAATTTTTTTCAGAAGAGTATCGATCTGCAAAATGGTTGAATAAGGTTTGTCAAAAACAACGAAGAGGTTTTAGTTATAATTTTTTCCTATAATTTTCATGCTACTACCTTGAAACGTTTGAATGATCTGTTTTTCAGAAACTTCTCGAACATTCGTCATTTGAAAGCGATATATTATACGTACATTGAGTTATAACGTATTACGTCCTTTTTTATTTACTTGGGCTGTTTATAGCTGTTTTCTTTTGATAAGAAAACAACTCCTCCTATCCTTTATTTGCTACTCAAAAAATATAAAGGTTGTTATTTTTTTGACAACTACTATTCTCTGATATTTACAAATATTGTTGTTTTCTGATTCATATAAGAAAAACTTTAATGTTTTCAACAAATAACAATCAAACTGTTTCTTCCTCGCGCGTCCTCATAAAAAATGTTTAGAAGTTCGAGAATCTCGAAATACCATGACAAAGCATATACATGCCTTGAGGTTTCCATCAAGAATTCCAGAGCTACGATAAGGAGCGGCGAGCCTCCCAGTTCGACCAGTTGATTACCATATTCCTCGCATATTATAACAGCTGCCGAGACACATCTCTCCTCCTCGTATATTTTAATTTAGCAGGTTTTCCTTTATACGTCGATATATTTCAATCGAGAAGAAGCATATTTATTACTTTCGAAAGTAACGCCACGAATATTGGTTTTCAATAAAACAAAAAAAAAAATTGTTGCGCGATGGTGTTGTTGCTTTTGCACTTGTTTTTCGTAGATAAACTGTTTTTCAACATGAAATTAACATTGACGTGCATCAATGTGTGTCATTGAATGGCGTTATTATTCACGTTGAACTAATATAAGAAAGGTGTAAATGAACGTTGAGAATAAATCGGATACGCAATAACAAATATTGTTAAGATGAATGAATCAAATGGAAACTTAAAGTAATTCAGGTATCGACTAAAATTGTCAGAATTTACGTTGAAATGTCTGTATATTTTTGTCGATGTATCTGCATCTAAAATAAGAAAAATTCCATCATGATACATTCAACGAGTTCTCCAAATACTTTTCCACGTCGTTGTCGCCAACCACTCGGATGGCTCGTGGAAGAAGCCGAGCCTCCTGTCCACGTAGTAATGCCGTGCTGGACAAGTCTAGTTCCACCAAGAGATTATAAAAGAAAAAGAAACGATTAAATTAATTTATGCGCTTTTACACGACGGAGACTGCCGATGGTTGCTGAGGTGGTAAATAAGCCTCCGCCGTTCGACCAATCGCAGATAAGCTTCGACTGGGGGCTCGAGCTTATTTAAAGGAGAGATCGACGCCGATCGCGCGATCATTTTATCGAGAGGGAAAGAAAGAACATTTACTACATTTTATTTCGTCGCTCAGCTTTTTCTCTGATTACTAAGAACTTTTTTAATCAAGACACGATGGTAATGACTGTAACTTTGAGGATCGGAGCGTTGAATTCGTTAAATTCACTATTTGGATTTTCTACCGGTCGCATATTAATACGTTTTTTTATCAGTCACGGAGAGTGATTCAATTTTTCACATATAACACCAAAATACATAATCGAGTTTACTTTCAAAGTCTGCTTGAGATGTAATTACAATGACTGTTATTTATTCAATTTATTGCATCAGACGTTATTCTTTCATATTTGTAGCTTTTACTTTTAATTAAATCGATTTTCGCGCATTAGAATCAAATAGTCAACTTTTAAGTTTTATTAATCGTCAAATTAATACATACTGATTAATCTTTAATAAATTTGTTTTATAGACAACGTACACCGACAAAGGACCAAAGGTAAAGAACACGTTTCTTCAAAAGTAAATATTATCGAAATTCGATTGACACCGTCATTCTTTCCTTACAGCCGATTGGAGGAAAATTCCTAAGCTTCGACCACGTGAAATTCTGGGTTGGAAATGCAAAGCAGGTGAGTTCTGTTAAGTGCTTACATCGTAAGAACCTGTCGAAAAATACGGGAAAAACAAGTTTGATGGTCGATCGAAAAAAAACTTGTTACATTATCAAACTACTTTGAATAAACAAAATTGGTTGCTTTTGAAACGTATAATTAACTACTTAAAATGCGTATTAATTATTGAAGGCTTTTTTCTGTCGTCGTGTGATATTATTTATTCCAATATTGTTTGTGTTGACTTACGTTGTATATCTTTGCGTTATTTGAAACGAAAACAAATTTGATGTAATTTTGTTTTCTGCCATTAGTAAATTTGAATTAAAAATGTATGTTTGTTATTTAGGCGGCTAGTTTTTACTGCGCACGGTTTGGGTTCGAACCCCTGGGCTACCGTGGTTTGGAGACTGGCTCGAGGCGTGTTGCATCACACGCTGTTAAACAAAACAAGGTAAGGACAATTATCGTGATAAACGAAAGACCTCGAACAAGGGAACGATATGTGTGTATTTAAAATATTTGGCGTATTGCAGATTGTATTTGTATTTGAATCAGCGTACGAACCTGACGACCAAGAGATTGCGAGTCACCTTTCGCGCCACGGCGACGGAGTTAGGGACATCGCTTTCAACGTCGAAGACATCGACACTATCTTTAAGGTAATTTTCTCGACGTTGGATAATTGTTTTTTTATCTAATTTTTGCGAGATGCAATGCTTTTGACGATGTGAACGTTGTAAAATAGCATTCACGCGTGAAAATAATGTATACATTTGTATTATTAATCGACCAAATTCTACACTTGACATTGCAATAAGGGAAATTCGAATCGAATAAATGCGACTAATTACTCGCAATTTAATATTTTTAAGGTTGCCAAAGAAAGAGGAGGCAAAGTCGTGCGGGATCTGTGGGAAGAAAAAGATGAACACGGCGTTGTCCGCTTTGCAACGATACAGACCGTAAGTGGAAAAACATTGAGTTAAAATTGAAAATAGCGCTTTTTCTTCAATTATTTTTAAACTATTTCTTTTTTGTTAGTACGGAGATACCCTTCACACGTTCGTTGACAGGACTCAGTACAAAGGGTTCTTCTTACCGGGATATCGCAAAGAAGGCGAAGACGTTATCGTGAAACTTTTGTAAGTATTTCAATAACGTTACCAGACCAACAAAAGGATGTTCGACTATTCTTCTATATACGTGATATCTTTCGATCGCTAGGCCAACCATTAACTTGGATTTCATAGATCATATCGTTGGAAACCAACCGGACCAGCACATGGAACCAGTAGCGAAATGGTAACGTTTTATCGATAGTAATTGCAGCTCTACAAGTCAACCGTGTTTAAGTAATATTCTGTCAACAGGTACGAGACTTGTTTACAGTTCCATCGATTCTGGTCAGTCGATGACACTCAGCTCCACACGGAATTCTCGGCTTTGCGTTCTATTGTCGTAACGAACTGGGAGGAAACAGTGAAGATGCCCATAAACGAGCCGGCTCCTGGCAAAAAACGCTCGCAAATTCAGGAATACGTCGAGTACTACGGCGGAGCTGGCGTTCAGCACATCGCCCTCAACACGAGCGATATTATAACCGCTGTAAGTTTAAGCCGATTTAAAGGGATGAATGAATATTCGTCGTTGAATAAATTAGTTTTCATATTAATTTTTTAATAAATTGTTAACAGTACTGAATAATTTAACGGTGCTTTCTATTAACCACTGCGATCGCGATCATTTTCACAATGGAGTCAACATAGTGTTTATCGCACTTGAAGATAATTCTTGGAAAACAGATTTTCAATTCTGAATCCAAGCTTGCTCAGAAAATCTACTACGTTAATTGTATCTGTTACAGATTTCAAATTTACGAGCAAGAGGGCTTAACTTTCTCGATGTACCGGACAGTTACTACGACATGTTGAGAGAAAAATTGACACTGAGTAAAGTTAACGTTATCGAAGATCTCGATGTGCTACAGAAGCTCAAGATTTTGATAGATTACGACGACAACGGATATCTACTTCAAATTTTTGCAAAGAACGTGCAAGACAGGCCGACGCTTTTCATAGAAATTATCCAAAGGCGCAATCACAATGTAAGTAGGAACAATGCTAGTTTTTCAAAAAAATATTAATTTTATTAATATTTTTAAAAGTACTCAAACATGATATTTTATATAATTTCGGATTCTCTTTTTTCAGGGTTTCGGTGCTGGTAATTTCCAAGCGTTATTCGAAGCAATTGAAATGGAGCAAGCAAAGAGAGGCAATTTATAATTCATAGTTTAGCTTTAATATTTGTTTAAAAAATAAATAATTAGAATTATGTATAATTGTTCATAGAAAACCTTTTGTGATAAATTTATTGTGCTTAAATGAGTTTGTAAATAATAAAATTGCTTTGAGGAAAAATCGCTTTCACTCGTAATTTTACACTGCACAAATTTATTGTCTCGCGTCTATTTTATTAGTCGTAATATATCGTTTTATCGTTATAAAAAGAAAGTGCTTTATTCTAAGCAAAAATGACTATTCGTCACAATCTCGCGACGTAACGCAAAATGTTGCAGAATGATCAAGCTTAGTTATTAGTAAACTTATTTATTTTTAAATCCTCTTTTACTCGAGATGCAAGAAGCTTTGTATAAAAAACAGTGATATCTAAAGAGGGGAAAACATTCTGTGTGTACATTTACAATGAAAAAATGTTTTTGCTTCCTTTTCTTTCTTTAAGATAAAAAATTAGCTGAATTAATTATCCTCGCTTAGCTTTCACCGCGGATTCGTTGCATCGCCTACTGATCTCTTGGAGACAGCGGAATTGCCTATTTATGCGGTGTCGTGGATGCCCAGACGAAAGATGTCATGTTGACAGAAGAACGTAGTCCCGAGCGGCTTCAACACAAAGACCTGCGAGAAGGCATGTGGTGGATCTTCATCTGCCTGCAATGATAATATTTATCATCAAACTTTCAGCTCCGATTCAATCTATTTAGAATTCTTTCCCTACAAGAATTAGTGCAGGGATATATTATATTATTTAAAATAAATAAAAACGGCAGTTGATAGATATCAGATATCATTTTCAAAAAGTAAACAAATTTCTATCTCATGCTATTTACACAGTATTGTTCGCTTCTTTTTAAATCAATCAGGATACTTTCCAAATATTTGTCAATCGTTTCTTTATTATAGTTTATAGATTGAACATGAATTATGTGCATTGGATAAATGTGCTTTGAAAAATTATTAGTATGATTAGTAATAAAAATTGTGATCAATAAAATATGTATAGTACTACATAAGAGAGAAATTATCTCAATCAACATTCAATCGCAAGCATGATAATGTTTCAAGGACTTAATAATTTTTCAACAAAATAGAAAAAAATGTCTCCAAATGAATCAAAGTTAAATTTACCTTGATATGTGCGATCAGACTAATTAATAAAATTAACTTGATTTCTAAAATGTAGCACTTGACTTTAACTAATGAGAGCCTAAGCCACGCATATAATATTTAAAACAAAGCAATAACAATGGCAGCAGGATTTTTGAGGGAGCTGCTTTACCACAATGTGAAGATTGGTGCACAATTGTTTGCAGTTGTCTATACAGTATCGTGCAGCGCGAGTCTGAAGATGTCGTGCTGCACGAAAAAGCTGGTGCCTATTGGTTTCAGCACAAACGTCTGGATGTACGCATGAGGCTGATCCTCGTCAGTCTGCTCAACCATCAACGATCACTGAGTTTTCCATTATAGTTGTAGGTTTTAAAAGAGATGATCGCTGGATACTTGTCATAAGTTTAACATCTAATCAATATGCCAAAGTTTAAAGAACAAACAGTTAATAATGATTGTTGATGATTTAAAATTAACGTTATAAGTCATATATGCCATATGCAAGTTTCAGCGATCTAATCTCCTTCACATCTCATTACACACACTAACATCTACTTGCTAGAATATATATTTCCAAACTATTTCATAAAAATTGATCGTTTTACCTGCAACCTTCCAAGTACATTGATCAGGACTCCTCCATCAAACATGGGTTGCGAATCAATTGCTGTTATTATCCGATTAATCTTTTGAAAACTTAAGCTCTGCAAAGTTAAATAATCAAGCTTCATTCATTTATTTCAATCATTAGTTGGGTGTCTGTCCTGGATTTGAATTGCCCTAATTTTGAGATACTTTAAGAATATCAGCTAAGAAATTCTCACCGTAAGTTTTTCCATGATCTTAATGGCACCCTGGATCTGTTGACCTTCGAACGTCATAAACGAGGATTCTGTCTACAATTAAAAAATGTTGATTTAGATGGACAAATACGTTAGACGTTAACCAATGGAAAGATAGGTTAAGGGTCGAGATAGCCGGCGAATGAACAACTGTAAAAATCATCACTTACATTGTACATGTTGATGAGATTGGGACGTTGAGTTGGGTCATCGAACATCGCGTAATATTGCTGAACGAAACCCTTGCCGATGGCCTCGTAAGACGGGTTGAGCGCCATTGCCGCAGTTTATAACCTATAGTAGTGCGCTTTTGCAAATTATCAACTATAACTTATCTGTGCAAGAACACTTCTGGACGACGATGGATTTAAAGGTTGTTCGTTCGTGTCTGTGTTCTCGCGGCGGAGAAACGATCTGCCTTACAAAAGGAATAAAACAAAACGAAAATACATCCCCTTCTTGTGCACCCGTTACCATTCGACTTCTCTCGCGGAAGTGTTGTAGGTAATAATCGCAGATTCGAGACTACTTTCTTAACGCTTTCTTTCTCGTTCTTTCGCACTATGCATGCGGCCGATACGTCTCTCTCTCTCTCTCTTCTTGGGCTCGGCAACTTACCGAGTTGGGCGCGAGAGTTGTAACTTGTAACCGAAGAAACCCGCGAGGAAAGCGGAGAAGAGGGATTCTTCCTGAACATACACCGAAAACACCCGCCGCGTGCAAAAATTACAGTATATGCGGCGTGTGCGTAATTTTATCGTAAATTACAGATATCACGTGTGACTTGGCGATTACGTATGTATTTTACTCTCTTATCGCGGCAAATTTGAATCGTTACTAGCTCCGCCGAAACGATTTCGACATAATCTTCTCATATTAGTATTTCAGACGTAATTTAATAAAATTGTTTTTTCGATAATAAAAGCCTTGTTGATCACAACCAGTTTATGTGTATTTCCAACATTTTGTTCGCGTTATATCAAATTTGATTATCAATTGGGTGTCCAATTAATAATTATTTGACTTATTTCCAACAAGATACGTCAATTGAGATGCAAGTAATAGTTTGAATAATTGAAACAATTACGATGTCTCAAATGTAGTGGATAAACATCATTGTACATGGAAAGTTTGATTGTGATTTACGCTGACGGAAATATGATCACGCAACCAAGCCATAATAAATTTGAATAAATAATTCATTGTACTCGGATATCAATCGGTGAAGCAACTCCACTTTGCTCGGTTCAGTTCCACTTTCTGATGCAATAACATTCTTGAAGCCTATACGATGAATCCTATACGTAAGTTCTCGCGAAATATGAAAGCCTATTTGAAGAATTCAAATATTCACGGATTAAAATATATCGTACGTGAAAATTACCATTGGACTGAACGGTAAAAAAAATGATAATTACAATTTGCAATGTAAGCGAGCGAAACACAGTTGACATCGATGTTCTTTCTAGTTTGCTTTGGCTGATTTTGTGCGGTCTAAGCTGGTACGCTTGCATCGTGACAATTATCAGTATACACAAAAATTTCGTTGGCAAACCCGTAGCAATTACCGTCGATACGTCGTATCTCGACTGGCGCTCGCCTTTTCCGACAGTTGCTATTTGCAATACTTTCAATCAGCTGGCTAAAGATTACGCAGCTACGTATGCGTTGATAATTCGTTGTTTCGCCATTCAAACAAAACACTTTTTATTCGTGAAAAATGTTCAATTAGAATGTTTCAGAAGTATAGCAACGGAACGTTGAATTCTCGTACTTATGCGGAGCAGCTGTTCTTGCCATCGAGAATGGGCTACTTGAAACGTCTCGAGCGTTTGAAAATACCAGCTGAAGAATACGCAGAGATGTATAAACAGGTCTTTAATCTCTACTACATATTTGTTTAATCAAGCTCGGCTAATGTGTAAATATTCCCAATAGACGAAGCCAAATTGTTCAGAGACTTTTGCTAAATGTCAATGGAACCACGAGGTCTTTGATTGTTGCAACGAGTTTGCAATTATACACACTGGATTCGGCTATTGCCAAATGCTCAATTCCAAACACGCAATACCAGCAAGTTCCTCGATAGATTTCAGCGTTAATCGGACTCACAAATACGCGAAGCTTTCTCTCGACTTCACCGACAAGTTCGTCAAAACCAACGCCGATGTTGGTATCGTATTTCTTGTTTTTGAGAAAATGACTACTCGAAAATGCAGCTCGAACACGATATCGACACTTTTGTGCGTAGGTGCAGATATTTATGTTGAACCAAGTGGAAATTCCGACGCTTTCGACAAGCAGTAACAAAATATTAAAGAACGTCGATAAGATCATCGGTGTTGACTTTAACGTACTAGAAGTCGTTAACGAGGACGGCGTGAAGAATACTCCGCGTGACAAACGAGAGTGTCGTTTTCCCGAGGAGAACGAGGATACGTTTATTTACGATTTATACAGCTACGATGGCTGTATCACTGATGTACAAATTTCGTATTGTTATTGAAACAGCTAAATGCTCTATGTCGTGATTTGATGTATTGCACTATGGAAAATATTGTTTTTTTATATTTCTCAGATGGACGTACGAAAGATGATCGACAATTGCGGTTGTGTAAGTTACGCTTACCCTTCTAAGCCTGGTATTCACGTGTGTAATATGACAGGAATGGGTTGCATAAGCGAATTAAGACGTCGCGAATCATCGACGAGTACCAACGAAACATCCGATTGTTTGCCAGATTGCGAGGCAGCTTCTGTGGATTGGTACATGTACGACTATTATCCCGTGAACGCTAAAAACGATGAAATAACAAGGACGGGGCTACGAATGAGAATGCTTTCGAGTCCACATATGCGTTACCAGCGATACGTTGTTCGTAGCTTTCTTGATTTACTAGGTATGCAAATAATTACGAGATTATCGATTACTTTTCGTCATGCGGTAGCGATCGATTGTCCTTTTAAACTTAATATAACATTGCTAAACGAAAGAAACGAATGAACAATCAATATTTTCGATTCTTTGCAATGGACAGTGTTATCGTTTTAAGTTCATCGATATTTTACTCCAAGGTCCTTCGAGACAATCGTAAAAAATATTTGGCAAACCCATTGTTTTATCAAACTCGAACAACCATCTTCATTTCTCGTCAGTGCATTGGGTAATTTGAACATTGCGAACCGTATGCGATCATATGAAACAATTTAAAAAAATCTTCTCTCGACAGAGTCTAAAGTATAGTAGATTGCATATAGTCTGATTGATAAAGAGTCGCTGCGTAGCCAGTCAAGAGACTTTGTGCAAATACAATATTTAAAAATACTCACCTCTTTAATGTGTCTGATTCGACTTATCTGAATGCACGATAAAATCGCTCGATTATTAGCATTAATTTTTTTTCTCCAGTTGCATGCAGCAGTTCCATCGGGTTATTCACTGGCGCCAGTCTTCTAAGTATCGTGGAATTTTTTATTTATCTGCTTTTACCAAATTGTAAATCATAAGCTATACCGCGCATTATACTGCACACGTTAAGCTTATAAAACGCAGTTTTGTTTATGTAAATATAACGGTATCATTTGCTTTCCAAGTAGGGTGTAATATAAAGTTAGTGGAAATTTCCAAGCTGCAATTGTGTATGTATACGTTTACACGTTTCCTATAATCATTGATATCTCACTTCTCGTGCAATCGGTGTCAAGGTAATCGTCGTGGGTGCATTAGTCGCATTATTTATCTATAAGCTCGATAAAGCTATTTTACGTTTGTCCCGTATTCGTCTATTCGTGCCAGTTGTGATTTTTTAACGCACATTACTCACCGATTGTACAAAATTAACAGAGCGAAAAAATAATTGATACGATAAAAATGTACAATTCTTGTAGTAGAATATTTAATTTTTATTCATTTACTAGAAACGACAAGCTTCGTCGAAACATCATACTATCAAGATTGAATGATCCGCTATAAGTATACTTTACTAAATGACAAATAATTAACAATGAGTAGCACCGTCATTAGCAATACTCGTCTTCGCGACGCAATCAACCAGGCAGAGGCATTGAAAATAGCCAAACACGCATCCGATCAACATGCTCAACTTATTCGCTATCAATTGAGACCTTACAGCGACGATAGGATTCATAACTCTACGGTATACCTTCAACTGATACTGGAAATTAAATTAGAAGAATCGTCCGTAATCGAGCAACACAGTTTTCTCGTGAAGACGATATCTTGCGACAATTCCATTGTAGCAGCTTCGACCAATGAAAAGTCCGTCTTCGAGCACGAGTACACCTTCTTTCGCGACGTTGTACCGCAATTGATGACACACGTTGATCTTGGACGCTGGATTCCCAAATGTTTCTTATCTAAAAGCGAGACTTTAGGTAAAGTATCGTAAAGAAAATTTTCATAATTCTCTCGTCTGTTTATTTTTTTACCAAGAAATATCGTTGTTCTTACCGCAGTGTTCGAGGATCCATCAACGAAAGGCTATTCGACGATCGGACGTGGCTTCGACGAAGAAACTACAAGATCAGCTTTGCGAAGTCTGGCTCGATTGCACGCTTCGTCAATTTTAGCCGAGACTCGTCTAGAAAAGTCATTGTATGAATTGTATCCAAATGCTTTTCGAGAAATGAATTTCACGGGTTATGGTAAAAACCAAGCCTGGTTTTCGGCAGCTGTAGATGCTGCCGTTAAAATGGCCGAGCATTTAGGTCTCAACTCCTCGAAGATAGCCACTGCTTTCGATCGTCTTCAACTGACTGTGACTAAAGAGGTGAGTATCAATTCTATACGTATATTTTTCCACGTACGTTTGCAAAGTATTTGACAATGAGCTTGATATTTGTAGCGTGACACGCTAATGGATGGTCAAACCAAGTGGAAAGTGTCGAGTCACGGAGGTCTTTGGGCGAACAACATTATGTTCGACAATAACCAGCCACCCAATTGTATTTTTGTCAACTTTCAATCCGTTCGTTACGCTTCACCTGCCCAAGACGTATTGTTACTACTACACTTGTGTACGACTCGCGAGTTTCGCCGTCAATTCGAGCAAAAAATGATTGAATTCTATCATTCTACATTGCGGACATTCTCCTACAAGTATAATCCTGCTGCACGAGTTTTATCGATTGATCAACTTAAGCGCGAGATCGAGGAACAGCGACTTCGAGCTGTCGTCAGTGCAATTGCTTATCTTCCAATCACGATGTTGGATAAGAAATTCGCTGCCGATATACTCGACGATCCCGACGAATACGATAAGTTCCGATATTGCGATCACGGTCAAACAGTAATCGAGCTAATGCAAAGAGATGAAATGTACCGACACAGGCTGCAGGAGTCTATAAGAGAACTCGTTGACTATAGCGAGCAATATTTTTGATTGGAAATACCCGCTGGACAATGCATTGTTCCAAGTGAATAAACACGTCTGACCAATACGAATATTACTACTTGCAAAACAAGCGTATAAAATGACTCTATTATTTGTATCTGTGACTGAATAAAAGAATTATTTTTTAACGCAAATTTATTTAATACGCTATTTTTACCCGATGGAATTTCATAAATAATCTATTATTTTTGTAAATATCTAAAATAGCTGGCTAAAGAGTGGTATACCGCAAGTATACAATCGCCTTGATCCAGTACTTATAGAATTATACTCAACATTTACGAATGTAAATAATGTTCAATCGTACAAAAACAAAGAGTATCGCTGTAGGATTTGATCTTTATAAACAATTCTCTTTCAATTTATGCGGTGAATCTTACGTAAAATGTATACCTTTATCAAAAGTCATTCAGATTAGATAAAAAGAACAAAAGTCTCGCTGATTTATGAATAAAAGCGTTATCCATTTCATTTTGTAATTTGAAAACGAGATTGAATTCGCTTCGAAGATGTCCGACCGAGAAATAGTCGACTATTCTAATTCTCAAGTAAATTCTGGTATATATCTCCATCAAAATAATAAACAACTTTCTAATAAAAATATCCAACGCGAGAATGGTACCGCGCGAAATATCATCACGCGAGAAGAAGCCAGGTATTTGTCAAAAGTGTCGATGTCAAGTGACGCTGAATTAGTCGATTACAATTTATATCCATATGCCGAGGAAAAAATTGGCTTCTTTGGTTCTCATCAAAAATTGATCTTGGAAATGAGAAAACCGGGATGCAAAGAACAAATTAGGAAGAGTTTCTTTGTAAAAACTGTACCATACGATGTACCTCTTCAAGCTGCGTATACTCTCGAGAAAAAGGTTTATCCTAAAGAAGTGGAATTCTTTGAAAAGGTCGAGCCACTCATGAGAGAAAATTACGTAGGTGAGCCTTGGGCTCCCAAGTGTTACTTGGCAAAAGAGGATACCTTGGTCTTCGAGGACATGGCAATTAAAGGATACGGCAACAGACCTAGAATTTTAAACGAAGTAAATCTCATGTCTGCCGTAGCTTGCGTTGCGCGATTTCACGCGTCTTCGCTGTTGGCTGAACAACGACTCAAAGGTAAGTATCGTTGCCTCTTTATTTGGGGTTGGTTCTCGCTATACGTTAATTTTATTTTCGAGAAGGGATACATATTTTATGAATCGTTGTAGGAAAACCCTTGAACGAAGTGTATCCAAATGCTTTTGAGGAACCAGAGTACATAGCCACGGCGCGCAAATACACGTGGTTCGTCACCGCTATAAATTACGCGATATCGGTAGCCAAAGATCTGGATCTTGAAACGAGCCACATTTTTGAGGCTAGTAAACGAGTTTTCGACATTGCTGTTACTTCAAAAGAAAAGCGCAACGTGGCTACTCACGGTGATCTCTGGAGCAATAATATACTGTTTGACGAAGCAAATCACTGTAGATTAGTCGATTTTCAGCTTCTGAGATATGCACCTCCAGGCCAGGATTTGATGCAATTACTTTATTTGTGTACTACAAGAAAGTTTAGAGAAGAGCGAGAAGCCGAAGTTATCGAGCACTACTACAAACATCTCAAAATGATTCTTGAAACGAATAGTTTTACAGGTACGATACCGAGTTTCGAGGAGATAAAACAAGGGGCGGTCGAACAAAAATTTCCAGCTCTGGTAGCTGCTGCTATTAATTTTCCTACGATTATGATCGATGGACAAATAGGAGCTAAGATTATGAATAAAACAAATTCATACGAGGAGTATTTCTTTCGAGACAGAAAACCAATCGTCGAACAAATTATGAGGATGGATGGCGAATATGCAAGAAGAATAAAGGACATTGTTCAAGAATTGGTCGAGGTGTCCTTCGAAGCCGACGATTTTCCTAGAGTTTCGTAAGATCATTATATAGGTACATCTTATTCTGTTGATTAGTCAGTTGATCTTTTTTTCAATACAAAAGCGTTTTTCCTCGTTAAATCTAACGTACGTATTCTCGGAACGGTATAATACGTAGATATGTACATACGGCATGGATGACATGTATAAAACATGTCATCTACATGTTCGTACCATACGAGTGAGTATGTTATATACAATATGCTGGAGCTGTCACGAGACTGTTGCTGACTGTCAAGTTACATTAAAGCACTTGTACACGTGATCACTGTGCATTTACATTGTGCCAGTATTCAATAAGCCTTTGTATCGAGCGTTCGTGACTCCATGTTAACGCGTTACGTATGTATCTGGTGGAAATTAGGCAATACTCGTATTCAATAAACATTTCGACCAAGTGCCAACTGGTTGTCAACTGGAATTTTGACGATTTATTCTCAAGATTGTAAGAAAAGCTTTCCGTCACCGCACTTTTGTACTCTTGATGTTTTACCGGCTAATCTGCTAACAGTCTTGACACGATCTTTCTTCTTGTTGACAAACTACTGTATAACGACATTTTTTTACGACAAGCGTATCATAAACGCAAGCAGATTATTAATAAACACGCGTTGGATTCTATCGTCACATTCGCACGTCTAAATGTCAAATCCAACCAATGAAGATGCTTCTGTATTTTCAAAAGGTACCCACGGTATTCTCATTACCGAAGAAGAAACTATAAGCCTGGCGAGAACTGCAATATCTCCAGATATCGAACTAATCGACTACGAGATATGCTCTTACTCCGAGGAGAAACTAGGTTTCACAGGCTCGCATCAGAAACTGATCGTACAAATTCGTAAGACCGGAAATAACGCGAACGAGACTCGCAGTTTTTTTGTAAAGACTATGCCGATTGGCATGCCGACGCAGACTGATTGCGTAAGTGAAAATGGCACTTTTCTCAAAGAAACCGAATTCTTCCGAGAAGTCGTGCCTCTTATGTTGAAAAATTACAAGGGCGAAGCATGGGCTCCAAAGTGCTATCTCGTCAAAGGAAGTCATACGCTAGTTTTCGAGGATATGGGAGTCGAAGGATTTGCCAACAAGCCTAAATTCTTAAACGAAGATTGCGTTATGTCCGCTGTAGCTTGCGTTGCACGACTCCATGCTTCTTCGTTGCTGGCCGAAGATTTATTAAATGGTTATTATTTGAGTAATTTTCATTGAACTATTCAGATTGAAAATGCACGCACTTTACGAACGACACGTATTTGTTTGTTTTTACTAATTCAATAAATACTTATATTGTAGGAAAATCGTTGATAGAACTGCATCCAAATGTTTTCGAAGAGTCCGAGTACCGCAGGACGGGGCGTAATTATGAGATGGTGACTGCCTCCGTGGATTATTTAGTCGTGTTGGCCAACGAAATGGGCCTCGACTCAAGTCGACTAACTAAAGTATGCGACCGTATCTTTGATATCTGCGTACCATCGAAAACCAAACGTAACGTTTTGAGCCACGGTGACCTATGGAGTAACAACATCATATTCGACGAAGCAAATCGCTGCAGACTTGTCGATTTTCAACTGATGAGATACGCTCCCCTAGCTCACGATCTCATGATATTTTTGTTTTTATGTACTCCGAGAGAATTCCGTGAAGCAAAAGAGGCTCAAGTAATCGATCATTATTATAAGACCCTTAAAGAAACGCTGCAATTATCCAATTACAACGGTAAAGTGCCAAGTTTTGAGGAATTGAAACAGGGAGTGGAAGAGCAGAGATTGCCGGCTGTGACTATTGCTGCTATTGCCTTTCAAATAGTTTTAATAAACAGCGAGACTATAACCGAGATCATGAATAATGATAAATTATACGAGGAATATTTTTTTAAATCGCGAAAGCCTGTTATTGATAAGATCATGGCTCAAGATCCCGAGTTTTCAAAGAGAGTCAGAGATATTACGAGGGAAATTGTTGAAATGTCTTTAAAATGCGACGACTTTCCTGAATTGACATAAAACATTTTATCATAGCCATTTCAAAGATTACGTTCACCACGAAAATAAGTTTCATAGATAGATCTATGACCTCAAGGTACCAATTGTATTATAGAATTTTTTTATTACAAATATACCTTATACATATTAGAGCGTTTGTTTTTAATTTCCTTGAAAAAATGCAATCGAAAATTACCGGGATTAGTATCAAATGTTTTAGACAAAAGCTGCAATCATGCAGGTGACTTTGAAAGTTGCAAGTTTTTTTTCGGAAATACCGAAATTGAATTGAATGTAGCGAGAGGTTCTATAACCTGCAAAGTCTTACTATTCGATGCTATGAGAATTGAACTGTTACTGACAGTCAAAAAATATCTCTAGGCATGGCATGTATACATACGATGAGATCAAAAGTAAGAAACGTTGATCGAGGAAGTAGCACTGAACGAACGACAAAACTTTCCTTTGGACACGCCTTTAGTTACAAACGTGTCCAATACCACGTGAGCAAGTTGATGTGATGTATACACATATTGTATTGGTCGAATAACGTTGGTGTTATTTGGTAATTCTAGTAAAAAATAAAATACGTCAGTACTGATATCTTGATTATTTCATTAGATAGTGCGGAAAATTATCTATAGTGCGTACCGTTTCTAATCTTTAATTTTATCTGTTTATCGATCTATTAAACAATCTGGGGTCGGTGTTTTACGCTTTTAATGATAAAAAGAGCAGAATCTTTGACGAGCTGTCTACACACAATCAACAAGTTAGTCGCTAAACGAGGATTAGACTATTTATAAGTTTACAATGTCGCAGCAAAAGGCCGAGGAATCCTCGGAGAATACTTGCAACGATCTCATTACTCAAGAAGAAGCTGTCAATCTGGTAAAAATAGCAATATCCCCAGATGCGGAACTACTGAACTACAGCATACGTCCTTACTCTGAGGACAAATTGGGATTTTCCGGATCGCATAAAAAACTTGTCGTGGAATCACGTAAGTTCGAAGACAATACAAACGAGGCTCGAAGTTTTTTCGTGAAGGCAATGCCGTACGATATATCAACACAAGCTGATTACGCCAGTGAAAACGGCACTTTTCTCAAAGAAACCGAATTCTTTCGAGAAGTCGTGCCTCTTATGATGAAAAATTACAAGGGCGAAGCATGGGCTCCAAAGTGCTATCTCGTCAAAGGAAGACACGCGTTAATTTTTGAGGATATGGGCCCGGAAGGCTTTTCCAATAGATCCAAATTTTTAGACGAAGATTCCGTCATGTCTGCTGTGGCTTGCGTTGCTCGACTTCATGCATCTTCGTTGCTGGCTGAAGAACTGCTAAATGGTTTGTATAGTTTAGGCCTTCATTTCTCACCTATGCTATAGTACAAATTCAAATGTCAACTTGTAAGTCATTCTAGATCTTGTCCTGTATATTAGTACGTTTGTCCTTGCTTTATCAATAACGTATATTCCTACTCAACAATGCAAAAGGATAAACTATAAAAGTTATTTTTCGAGAGAATTTTTTTACCCAAATTATTTTATTCCACTGCCAATTTAACGAGCGCTTTTCTATAAATGAACGCTGATAATTTTATGAATAATTGGAAAACGTATGTTACAGGAAAATCCTTGATTGAATTATATCCGAATGTTTTCGAAGAGTCCGAGTACCGAAGGACGGGGCGTAATTATGAGTGGTTTACTGCCTGCGTCGATTATTTAATCGTGTTGGCCAACGAAATGGGCCTCGACTCAAGTCGATTAGCTAAAGTATGCGACCGTATCTTTGATGTCTGCGTACCATCGAAAACCAAACGTAACGTTTTGAGCCACGGTGACCTATGGAGTAACAACATCATATTCGACGAAGCGAATCGTTGCAGACTTGTCGATTTTCAACTGATGAGATACGCTCCCCTGGCTCACGACCTCATGGTACTGTTTTATTTCTGTACTCCGAGAGAATTCCGTGAAGCAAAAGAGGCTCAAGTAATCGATCATTATTATAAGACCCTTAAAGAAACGCTGCAATTATCCAATTACAACGGTAAAGTGCCAAGTTTTGAGGAATTGAAACAGGGAGTGGAAGAGCAAAAATTACCGGGTCTTATCATTGCTGCTGCCAATTTCCATATGATATTGATGGGCGGTAACGAGGTAGCCGAAATTATGAATAATCCAGAGACTAGTGAAACTTATTTCTTTAAAGAACGAAAACCCTTCGTCGACAAGGTCATGGCTAAGGATCCAATTTATGCAAAACGAGTGAAGGATATCACTCGTGAACTAGTTGAAATTTCTTTGAAGTTCGACGAATTTCCTCAACTGACGTAGCGGACATTTTCAGAGAAACAAACAAATTATTTATTTTTAACGAGATAGTTCAATACTGCTGAAAATATTGAAATCGACAAGTGTTCAGTACAAAAAATGATAATAGCATAGCAAATAATAGTACTGTCATAAATTTTTAAGCGTCAAACACAACTTACGCGTAAGCATTTATGTATGGATGAACAAATAAGTTGTTCTATATATTGTACGTATCTGGTGAATTTTCATAAAAAAGAAATAAAAACAATCAAGGTACACGTGCGTTTTATTATGTATCATTTAATTAATTTACATTACACATGGAGACAGTTTACCCATCCAATATTCATCTACTTAGCTTATCAATGTATCGATAGAATATTTTAAATTGGTGCTTTTGTGGTCAAATATCATTTGTGATGCGAGATTAGTACGTTTCATCGAGTATAACAAACAAAACATTGATTAAATCGTTATGATAAAAGATGATGCGAAATAATGAAATTGTCGCCTGTGAACATAGGTTTAATCAAAGGAATTTTATATCTACAAATGATCTTTATAATTTACGACACACCTCCTTGATGTAGATAACATTTCACTATCAAGCTATCCATAAGTGCAAATATGAATATTACATTATGGCGTCAGACAGTATAAGTAGGTGTTTACAATTTGTCTCGAGAAGCTTGCTTTTCCGTCAATTAACACATGACGAAACGAGCGTAAATTCTCAATCAGACGTGATGAAACGAGCGTATATGCTGATCACACGGTATTCGCCAGTTGTATCGGACACATTTTTTAGTCTCCTTGAGTGCATTACTTAGACTGCCAACTACCTAATGTTGAAAAGCAACAGTGCAGAAAGAACGAGCTCGAAGGTCATTCACAGCGAGCTCAGCAAAGCTTTTCACAACGCGATTACTAATGAAGATGTGAAAGAGCTTATACACAAATCAGTGTCATCGGGCGCCGAACTTGTCGACTATAATTTACGTCCTTATTCCGATGAAAAAATTGGCTTTCTAGGTACGCTTTTACGTCTGACTGTAATTGCTCGAACACAATGAACCGGAAACACGAAGTTTTTTCGTCGAGACATTGCCTTTCGATGTACCTTCGCAAGCAGCATACGTTCAAGAAAAAGGATGCGTACAAAAAGAGACGGAATTTTCCGGGATTTTAGTACCAATGCTGACGAAACGATTCAAGGGAGAAAATTGGCTGCTCGAGTGTTACTTGGTAAAACGTAATGCGTCTTTGAAGATTTGCTCCCGGAAGGATTCTCAAACAGATCTAAACTGTTGGATGAGAAAAGTACCGAGGCAGCGCTCAGTTGTATTGCTCGGATGCATGCCTCTTCCTTGCTTGCAGAACGAGAACTTGAAGGTTAATTTCAAACGTTCACTTTAGAAATTGTCCACGGCAATAAAGTTGATAAAATAATTTGAGTCGTTATCATAGGCAATTCGTTAAGAGATCTATATCCAAACGTGTTTAAGGAATCGGAATTGATACGCGAGGCCGTAGATGTACCACGTACACGGTAGGTGTGAACTTAGCAATTGACATAGCAAACGATCTTGGCCTCGATTCGAGTAACATCCCACGAGTCAGCAAACGAGTGTTTGACGTGGCTCACTCGTCGCAAACTAAGCGTAACGTCGTTTGTCATGGTGATCTCTGGAGCAGTAATATGCTATTCGATCATGCCGATCGTTGCTGGCTCGTTGACTTCCAAATGGTTCGTTATTTACCTCCAGCTCACGATATGTTATTACTTTATTGGGGTACCTCCAAGGAGATCAGACAAAAGCACGAAAAGCGATTCATCAGGAATTATTATCAAGTTTTTCACGGATACTTTAAAATTGAATGATTATAACGACGAGTTTCCAAGCTTTCAGGAATTGTTACAAGTTGCCGAGGAATTGAGACCAGCGGCTCTCTTAACAGCAACACTATTCAGTACGATGATGATGCTGGATGGTCACGTTGTGGCTGAAATTATGAACGATCCGCTTAAATACGAACTGTTTTACTTTCGCGATAGAAAATCCTTCGTTTATGAATATATGGCCAGCAATCCTGCACACGAGAAAAGGATCAAAGATCTTATTAGGGAACTCGTGGAGATGTCGTTTACCATTGATGCTATTCTAAAATATACATAGACATTAATTTGCGATTAGCCAGCTTTTTACTATTTGCAAATATTTTCTACCTCGTTAACTTTGTAGATGATACAAGGTGAAGTGTCTCCTTTGTAAAATTGATATACGTGTTAGTAAAAAGGATTCGAGCAAAACTTATCTATAATCCTCTATGAATAAATTTTAACGATTGAGTATAGTCTACTTTTTTTTTAATAATCTTATCTATAAAAATGACAATACATTTTAACATTTTGCTTTATCAATGTAAGGACGCAAGAATAAATTACTTTATACGATTGTTATATGTTATTGTGTTGTATGAACAAAAATTTTGACATTTACGAGTAACAGTTCGTTATAATAATTTTTAAATCTACACAATTTTTATTTCATTACGTACATCTTATTGCGACGGAAAAATATTTAAACGTTAATGTCTAATCTTTATGTTTTAAAAACAAGAAAACAGAGATAAAATGTCGTTCCGCTGAAATTAAACGTAAATGTTATATCCGCTGATATTTAATAAAGTATTTTTGCGGTAACAGGTAAGCGTTTAACTTTTCATCTGCCGATGTCTTGAGCTATTGTCAAAAACATGCAAATTCACTACTTATCACTTGGAGTTCAACGCTCACTTGCATATCTGATTAAAAGTTATTTATATAGCAATCAAAGCATTAACGCAGGTACGACCTTGTTAAATGTTCTAGAGTACTTCAAATCTTTCTTGATTCGTCATTCATCATTTATAACATTTTATTGGATCACACGACGTGTCTGGACTTCATTATTAAGTATCAATTGATTTATGCTTGATGAGTTGATATGAAATATACGAAATAGACTCACAACTTCTGGCTCTACACAGTGTCATTTTCATCGGCAACATGTCCAATTCCTTTATCGGTCAAAAAAAGAATAACTCGAAGGCCGCGCATCTAAACGTAAAAGACGTTTTTCAAAATTTGATAACCCGTGAAGATGTAACGGTTCTCGTTAAAAAATCGGTCTCGTCGGATGCCGAACTCATCGACTATCGTTTGCGACTGTTTTCGGAAGAGAAGTTAGGATATCTAGGCTCTCACCTTTGCCTCGTCATCACGGCAAGACAGCAAGGCCAAAGCGAATATGAAACACGACATTTCTTCGTAAAGACTTTACCTTACGAGGTACCGTCACAAGCAGCATACGTTCAAGAAAAAGGTTGCTTTCGAAAGGAAACCAAATTTTTCGAGATGGTGGTACCATTAATGACGCGTAATTTTAAAGGAGAAAAATGGGTACCAAAATGCTACTTGGCAAAACATAACGTAATGGTCTTTGAAGATTTAAAAATGGAAGGTTTCTCAAACAGAACTGACAGGCTTTTGAATGAAAAAAGCGTCAAGGCAGCTTTCGGTTGTTTTGCTCGTATGCATGCCTCTTCGCTGCTGGCTGAGGAGCGACTTGAAGGTGAATTTTAAATATCTATTTTACAATTTATGAGCAACGTTAAAGTTACAAAAAGAATATACTTTTGTATTGTAGGACAATCGCTAAGGGATTTATATCCAGACGTGTTTCAAGAATCCGAATTTTTACGGGAGGGACGTAGTTACATCACGTACACGGTAGGTATAAACCTCGCCATCGATCTGGCGAACGATATGGGTCTTGACTCTAGCAATATACGGCAAATCAGCGAACGAATTTTTGACATAAGTAAAAGTTCGAAAACAAAGCGCAACGTTGTATGCCATGGTGATCTTTGGAGTAGTAACTTGATATTTGATCAAGCAAATCGATGCAGACTTGTTGATTTTCAAATGGTTCGTTATTTGCCTCCAGCTCATGACCTAATGCTGCTGCTATATTATGGCGCTTCCACCGAGGTCAGACAGAAACACGAACAAGAATTAGTCAGGCATTACTACCGAGTTCTCATCGAGACCTTAAAATTGAACGATTTTAAAGGTGAAGTATTTAGTTTTGACGAATTATTGCAAGGTATCGAAGAGCTAAGGCTTTTGGCTCTTTTTACCGCGGTATTATTCCATCCAATAGTGCTGTTGGACATTCAAACAGCTGATAAAGTCATGAGTGATCCACATTCCTGTGAGGCTATTTTCTTTGGAGATAGGAAATCTATCGTTAAAGAGTATATGACGAAAAATTCCGCATACAAAAAAAAGATACAAGATAACGTTAGAGAACTTGCGGAGATGTCATTAATTGCTCATTCAATCCCAAAATATACGTAGGGAGATGTAGTCGTATTCTTATTTCGGCCTATAAAAGTGTTTCGCTCTGTTATGTTTATTAATATAATCCATTTAAAATAATTTAAATCTACAAGAGGTCGGAAAAAGAACCGTTTTAGAGCTTTAGTTCCACTAGTAATATCACTTTTTATGTCATTGTAAATCTATCCAAATAAATTATATAAATTATGACTGGCAGTTGGAAGGATTAATGAACGTCACAATTATTTAATCCTTAAAATGAATTTAAAAAACATGTAAAATACAATATTTGAATTAAAAAATCCCACCTCTTTTTTCCAATAGACCTTTCCTATATTGGAAATAGATTTATAATTCATTTGAATTATCACCGATATACTTTGTGGCATGACGAGATGACTTTAAACGATGTCTCTAACAAAGATAGTTAGATTCCTCCATACTTTGACCCTTGTAAATAAATATTTATCGTCAATATGCTATTTGTATTCAATTATCTACTTAGTATACGTTAATTACTAATAACGATATGTTCACTTCAATTCGTTACGTGCAACCACTCTAAAACTATTATGAATACAACTTTTTTTTAAGAATAATTTAATTGGACACTAACAAAATGCCACGAATTTCATCAACACGGGCATAAATTAGCAGGAGATAATAAAAAACCATCATTCATACACCGATGTGCCGTGAACGTTTAACAAGTTTGTAAATCGCAAATCTAAACGTAATTATGTTTACAAATTGATATTATCAGAATCATATTGTATTGCAAATTATACCAAAAGATGGATTTTCACGATGAATTAGGGAGTCGATTAACAATAATGAGAAACAATAAATTAGTTTGCTTGTTTATGGATCGTGTACTTTCTTATGTTTGGTGCAATGAAACAATTTATCTGTTTACTTTATCGCTCGCAATCTACACAGCTTTCATTTACAATTACGTATCGGTCAACTTATCTGCGCAGATGACGTTTGATTATGAGAACGAACAGTTTCTTGACGACGGATATTCAAGGCATTAAGCGTTTGAAGACATGCCAGATCAAATGTACCGTGAAATTGATTCTACCGCGTCGAGCAAATTGAAACGTAAGGAATATGGCTTGAACGTACCTAGTTCAAAATTTAATAATTTGATAACACTCGAGGAAGTTGAAACACTTGTGAAAAATTTTATATCACCAGATGGCAAACTCGTAGATTATCATTTCGATTCTTATTCCGAAGAAAAACTAGGGTTTTTGGGAACGTATTTTAGTCTCGTAATCGCAACACAGACGCCAGGACAAAATGACGAGGAAACGAGTAATTTTTTCATCAAAGCAATGCCATTCGATGTGCCAGCGCAATTTACTTTCATGCAAGAGAAAGGCTACTTTGACAAAGAAACTGAGTTCTTTCGATCACTCGAACCTTTGTTGGTGGACAATTTTAAGGGCGAACGTTGGACGCCAAGATGCTATTTAGCCAAAGAAAACGTGCTGATATTTGAAGATTTGAATACCAAGGGATTTTCCAACAGACCGAAATTATTGAACAAGCAGAGCGTAAAAGCAGCTCTGAGTAGTATCGCCAGATTCAATGCCGCATCTCTATTGTCCGAGGAACGAAATAACGGTTAGTCAATTTCCCATTACTTTGAGCTACCCGTGATTACATTGGTATATTTGTAAAATTGCTTAAGTCCCTGAGAAATACTTCGATCAAAGTAAACGATACTGAAACGATGATTTTTATAGGCGAATCTTTGACGGCTATTTTTCCGAATGCATTGAAAGAATTAGAATTTGACCGAACACATCAGCGCGGTTACAAACTATTTACCGTAGCAATGGATCTAGCGATCGCTATTGCAAATAATCTCGACCTTGACTCGACGAACATAAGGAGAGCTGGTGAACGGGTCTTCGACATAAGTAAACTTTCGAAAACGAAGCATAACGTCGTGAGCCATGGCGATCTATGGAGTAATAATATGATGTTCGACAAAGACGACAATTGTAAACTTGTTGACTTTCAACTAATTCGATACACACCTTTGTCCCAAGATGTTATGTTACTTTTTTATATGTGTACGTCAAGAGAATTCAGGAAAATACACGAAAGACAATTAATCGAGCATTATCATCAAGTTTTGATAACGACGTTGAAAGACAACGGTTTCAAAGGCAGCGTTCCAACGCTCGATCAAGTATTGCAAAGTGCAGAAGAGCAAAGACTTCCAGCGTTGGTGGTTACCGTAATGTACAATCCAACTCAGCTGATGGATGGCCGAGCTGCGACTGTTCTGAACGATTCGAATAATTACGAAAACTATTATTTTAAAGATAGGAGGCCGTTTGTCTTTAAACATATGGCAGAAGATAACGAATATGCGAGGAAACTTGAAGATAATGTAATTGAACTGGTCGAGATGTCGATGGTACTCGATACTCTACCAACTGTAAATTAGAGTTAGATTAAAATTGATACTCGTAATATTACACGTGACTAACTACGTGTTTTTTATTGTTTTTTTCTCGTGAAATTATTGTGCATTTATTTTCATCGATTGATTGAATTAATTTGTTGGTACGGTGGCAAGAAATGATTATATTTGTTAATAAGCCTATGAATCAATTCTCGTTATTTGTTACATTATTAATATTATAAGTAGATTTGTTTCGTTAGATTAAACACAAATCCATATAAAAAACGTTCTGTTGTTTAAATCTGCTTTGAGACTGTTTGAATGCATACAAATATACTGTAGGTACATTGACGAAAAACTTCTCTTAGATGTTGCGGAAAAATGTCTCTTTGTCTAACGTTTAATTATGCGCAAATACAAATAACAATCATAATGACGTAAAAATAATTAATAAGAAATTGTTTATTTGTATTTATGAAAAAATATTTATTGTAACATTTTTGTAAAACTGGATAAAGTGTTTAACGAACAAAGCCGTAGTTCTTATTTAAAAAAAACGAGCGAATGACAATAAGATAGCATTCATCTAACAAATGACCCAATAAGAGTAGGAATCGAGAAGAAAGATAAAGTATATTCAACATTGGTCAGCGAATGTTCATTACGAAGTATATTATTATCCAGTTTTCATTTGGTTCTTTCGCTCAACGTCCAGCATCGTAACAACTACCATCTGTTATTTTGTCTAAAGAAGTAACGTTATTGTCAAATTTTACATTCTCAACTTAATAACTTATGTCTAATTGTGATAATTTTCATGAATAAATTTAATAGAAAGGCGTGGTATCTCTTATTGTTATCGTATCACATTTCCGTCGTAAGTATATTTAGTTCGTTGTACTAACTATCAGCTTTTATCGTACGTATGACTGCCAACTTTGAAAACATTGATTAACTTACTTATTAACTAAGATTGTTTCGTCTTCTGGTGAAAATTTGTTGTGCAAATAACATTAATGTGCGCTGTAGTAAAATCGGGATAATAGATCAACTTTATCACTAATTCGAGAGTAAGATTGTCTATTGTAATTTAATACTTTCTTAATTGACTATATATAGTTATTTACAGAGAACGTATACCTTACCGTTGTATTTTACGTTAAAATATGTCGAACGACCGCAACGAGGAACAATTCAACGCTGGTGATGACGCTACAAAACAAATTATTACACAACAGGATGTAAGCATAGTTGCACAAAGATTTACCAATGATAAATTGGTTAAAGTATTGAGCTATTGCCTCGATGACTACTCGACGAGTAGGCTTGGGTTTTTAGGGGCTCACCAAAGCTTCAAAATGACGTATAAGGTACAGAATATTTTTAATGGATTCAAATATCTCGGAACTAATCATCCATTGTATTAGCCTCTATTTCTTTGAGAAGAAAAACTTATTATGTATTATATTTCGTTCGAGTAACAAGAAAAAAGACACAAATACTCACATACACACAAGCGTTCGTGTCTTTTTTAAAGATCAACTTATGAAATATTATTTTAGAGAACAAACGTGGAGAGTTTTGAAAATGCAAGTTTCTTTATAAAATCCATACCATTCAACTGTAAAATACAAGCCGAGATATTGAAAAATGAAGGTATATTTATAAAAGAATCCAATTTCTTCAAAATTATTCCTGAGTTGGTAGATAACAGTGACCTTATCAGATGGTATCCCTCGTGCTACTTGGCAAAAGACGACGCGATAATAATGGAGGATCTGAGAGAGCAAGGCTACAAAATGCATGAAAATATGTTTGACAATACTATTGCACTGAAGTCAGCCCTTGTAACGTTGGCACAGTTTCACAGCTGTTCAATTCTCACGGAAGCTCGTCTAAATCAACATTCTCAGGTTTGGTGGACAAGAAGTTTTTCTTACTAAACTACGTTACATAAAAATTGAAGTTTAAATTTTTTTCGTAGAAACCAATTAGATTGAACGAGCGCTATCCAGATTGTTTCGCTGAAAAAGTATTCCTGAAAAACACCTGTGGGTCAGGATGGTACTATACGGGTGCAAATTTGACTAGTAGCATAGCGGAAAGACTTGGGTATGACCCGATTATCGTCCATAATGCCTACGAACAATTATTCGATATCGTTAAGCCTTTGGACAAATATTGCAACGTCATCTGTCACGGAGATTTGTGGTGCAATAATTTCATGTTTGCCGACAGCTCCCCACTACTTAAGTGCGTCCTCCTTGACTTTCAAATAATCAGATATGCTCCATTGGTTACCGACCTTTTGCAATTTTTACATATAAACGCTACGAGAGAATTTCGCGAAAAACACGAAGTAGATTTGGTCAAGTTCTATCATAGTACTTTGGAGGAATCTGTCAGACGTAATGACGCGTTAAACAGAGCTAAAGTGCCTACTCTCCAAGAAATTTTGGAGGACATGGACAATCTAAGAGTATTCGGTTTAGTTATGGCAACCTTGTACTTACCTTTTACTTCGTTAGATCCAAAAATAATAGGCGAATGCACGATAGATTCCGATTCGTACCATAAATTTGTATTTGAAGATAGACGTGACGTTGTGTTATCTTACATGAATGAAAACGAGCATTTTAAAAATAAGTTCGAAGAAGCTGTAATTGAACTAATGGAACAAAAATTATAAGTATATAAATGAAATAAATATTTTGTTTGAATACATTCTAGTTTCTAGTTGATGTTTTTTTTAGCAACGTACACATTTATGCTTAGCCCGATATTAAAAATAAAAAATTTCATTCATTCTGTTATTTTCAAAATAGTTGAATTGAAATGAGTTTTCGTGATAAATACATCGGCAAAGTAAGAGGCAATCATAAATATGGTACAAAAATAATCCAAATATGCATGCAAGCAAACTTTTTCGTCAGATGCGCGAAATGAAATGCATCTTGTAGACTTTGCTCAAGTACGAATTGACGATAAGAACTTTGAATTTACAACTCGTATTCATTGTGTTCCGACGACATCTTTGTTTCGGAATAATTTATCAACAGTTATAATACAAGGTAGCGTCAACCCCAATTAAAAACTGGTCTGACGTAAAAAGAATTGATTTGCGCGACGGTTTAAAATAAAACAGTATCTGAAACGCTCGTTTGTAAAGGAGACGTATTATCAATCTAGTGGTTTCAGCAGGGTTTAATTGACTTCAATTACGCTGGTGAAAAATGTCTGGTATAACAAATTTCGAGACTAATCCCTTCGAGTGTGACAATTTTAGTGAATCAAAGAACCCGACAAAAAGCTCTTCTTCAAAGCTCAGCGATGCTTATCACAGTCTTATAACGCGTGAAGAGGTTGAAAATATTTTGAAAAAATCAACGTCCTCGAATGCTAAACTTGTTGAATTCCATTTAGAACCCTATTCCGAGGACAAGCTTGGTTTTCTCGGTTCTCATTTACGCCTCACATTAGAATATCGAGAATCCGATCACCCGGCAAACGAAACGAAAAGTTTCTTCGTCAAAGCTGTGCCATTCGACGTACCATCTCAGCTAGCTTACATTCAAGAAAAAGGATGCTTTCGCAAGGAATGCGACTTTTTTAGGCTATTAGTGCCTCTAATGATGGAACATTTTAAAGGAGACAGTTGGGCGCCAAAATGCTACTTGGCTAAGGAGAACGCGTTGGTTTTTCAAGATTTGAAATTCAGCGGATTTTCAAATCGGTCGAAATCGTTTGACGAAAAAAGCTTGCTGGCTGCCTTGTCGTGTATCGCTCGATTTCATGCTTCCTCGATACTCGCCGAGGAACGTGTGCAGGGTATGTATTTAAACGTCTGATTC
The DNA here is from genome assembly GCA_030064505.1 of Chouioia cunea. Lineage (NCBI taxonomy): Eukaryota > Metazoa > Arthropoda > Insecta > Hymenoptera > Eulophidae > Chouioia > Chouioia cunea. The sequence goes on along the minus strand of JAOPFQ010000001.1, from coordinate 9,547,888 downwards.
CTTTAACGTCAAGAATAGTTCGATCGATTTCGAAACAAATGTTAATCTGAAACATCGTTCGTTGCTCTTTAATGCTTATAAGTTCAAAGACAGACATTGTACGGCTCTTTTCACATTTTTCTATTACATTTGATAATTGGCAAAATCGCAGAAAACAAAATAGTATCAAGACTAGGATTCCACTAATAACTTGTTTGCACAATAGTGAAAACGGCACGATAAAAGTGTCTGACCATATTTAACTATGATCTACGTATTGTCAGCTGACTTCTTGTATGTAATCTACAAAATAACGTTTATTAAATACATCGTGTCCTGCAGGAAAATCATTGAAAGAAGCATTCCCAAGTTTGCTAGAGGAAACGAACTTCACGCGCGTTGGTCTGAGCTATACTTGGTACACGGTGGCAATAAATTTGGCGGTCGATTTAGCCGACGAACTTGGTCTTGATTCGAGTAACGTCAAACAAGCGTGTGGTCAACTTTTCGATATATGTGCACCTTCGAAAACTAAACGCAACGTTGTGAGTCACGGCGATCTCTGGAGCAGTAACATGGTATTCGATAACGAGGACCGTTGCAAACTCGTCGATTTTCAACTGATTCGTTACTCACCTCTTGCTCACGACGTAATGCAGCTTCTATATTTATGTACCTCTAGAAAATTTCGAGAAAAACACGAGCGACGAATGATCGAGTATTATTACCAGATCCTCTGTGATGCACTAAAGATGAATGAATTTAAAGGTGATGTACCGAGCTTCGAAGAAGTATTACAAGGTGCCGAAGAACAAAGGTTTGGAGCTCTCGTTGTCGCTATGATATTCCATCCAACCGCATTAATGGACGGCAAAAATGCGGCTAGAATCATGAATGATACAGTCACCTATGAGGCGTATCATTTTAAAGATAGGAAACCTTTTGTTGACGAAATCATGGCTGATAATCCTGAATACGGCAAGCAAATCGAAGAAGATGTGAGAGAGCTTATAGAAATGTCGCTGATAGTTCATCGTTTTCCGAAGCCAACGTGATCACTACAGTCTACCAAAATTTCAACGAATGCTATATATCACTTCGGTATACATAGTATTTTAATTACACGCGAGAATATAATATTTTTTATTCATACGTACTCTTACGAGATATATTGTGATAAGATTAAAGCACGATGTATTGATTAATGGATAAACGATTACTCACAATGGATTTGTCTTATTATTAGAGATTAAACCTCTTTAATACAATTGATTATATGATGAGTAACAGTTTTTTATATTATTTTATCGTTTGAAATGTTCAATAGTGAGATAATGCAAAATAAACAACGAACAAATTCTATCTCGGAACATTTGCGCTTATTTTTGGAACATAGCGTAAAATTGTTGTAATTTTTTCCAATATTAATATGTAAGCCATTGTGCATATAACGAATATGCAATGTTATTTTTATCGATAACTTAACAACTTTACTGCTTCTTCTGCACGAAAATTAATTTGTACGATATACGGTGTGCTAAGGTAACAGTCAACGCGGTGATTTTACATTGATATTGTTTCTTAAATACATCAGATTGGTCTTGTTATATAATATGTCAACTACCTCTTCTGTTCTTTTCATTCTAGACGAGGCGGCAGATAAAGATAAGTGATAAAACATTCATGACTATCAGAAATGTCTTGATACATCTTATCATCATTTACCGTGCGACGTTTACCGACGATCGTGAAATAGCTGTATGGAATTACTGCATTATTTGTTAAACATGGCGAACCAACATAATGAAGAACAACTCAACGTCTGCAATGGTGATATAAATCATATTATCACAGAGGAGGATGTAAAACTTGTGATACAGAAATTTACTAATGATAAATCGATTAAAGTATTAAATTATTACATTGGCGACTACTCATCAAACAAACTTGGATACGTGGGAGCTCACGAAAGCTTGAAAATTACATTCCAGGTAACGCTTAATTAAAAATTTGATTTTTTAAATCTTTTAAACGTTCGTTAAATAATGAATTTGTAGAATCATTTCTCGACAATTTGATAAATTTCATTTAGAGGATTACTTCATAGATGATAGTAGCGGTTATTTACATATCTCTATATAAATAAATGTATAAAATCGCAATTCGATACTAAAAAATCTTCTTAAATAATAATCGAAAAATAATTTTTTTAGAGATCAAGCAAGAACAGTTCCGAAACTATTGTTTTTTTCGTTAAATCTATACCCTACAATTTTGAACATCAAGCGAATTTCATAAAGGAAGCAGCTATATTTATAAAAGAATCCAATTTCTTCAAAATTATTCCTGAGTTGGTAGATAACAGTGACCTTATCAGATGGTATCCCTCGTGCTACTTGGCAAAAGACGACGCGATAATAATGGAGGATCTGAGAGAGCAAGGCTACAAAATGCATGAAAATATTTTTGACAATACTATTGCACTGAAGTCAGCCCTTGTAACGTTGGCACATTTTCACAGCTGTTCAATTCTCACGGAAGCTCGCCTAAATCAACATTCTGAGGTTTGGTGGACAAGAAGTTTTTCTTACTAAACTACGTTACATAAAAATTGAAGTTTAAATTTTTTTCGTAGAAACCAATTAGATTGAACGAGCGCTATCCAGATTACTTCGACGAAAAAGTGTTCTTGAAAAACAGCTATGGATCGCGTTGGTTCCTCGTGGGTGCAAATTTGGCTAGTAGCATAGCGGAAAGACTTGGGTATAACCCGATTGACGTCCATAATGCCTACGAACAATTATTCGATATCGTTAAGCCTTTGGACAAATATTGCAACGTCATCTGTCACGGAGATTTATGGAGCAATAATTTGATGTTTGCCGACAGCTCCCCACTACTTAAGTGCGTCCTCCTTGACTTTCAAATAATCAGATATGCTCCATTGGTTACCGACCTTTTGCAATTTTTACATATAAACGCTACGAGAGAATTTCGCGAAAAACACGAAGTAGATTTGGTCAAGTTCTATCATAGTACTTTGGAGGAATCTGTCAGACGTAATGACGCGTTAAACAGAGCTAAAGTGCCTACTCTCCAAGAAATTTTGGAGGACATGGACGATCTGAGAGTATTCGGTTTAGTTATGGCAACCTTGTACTTACCTTTTACTTCGTTAGATCCAAAAATAATAGGCGAATGCACGATAGATTCCGATTCGTACCATAAATTTGTATTTGAAGATAGACGTGACGTTGTGTTATCTTACATGAATGAAAACGAGCATTTTAAAAATAAGTTCGAAGAAGTTGTAATTGAACTAATCGAACAAAACAAGAAAACTAAATAATGGAATTTAAAAGAAAAAATATCTATGCGAATTGGATCGTTTTTTCAATCAAGTTTTATGGTTTTTAATGATAAATGAAATTTGTTGAATGTATTAATACGCTTGCAAAAGGATAATATCATACATATATGCTATTGGAAATCGAATTTGGTACATTTAATTTCCCCTTTTTCTTAGTTAGTAATATCATGTGTCAAACATTCCATAACATTTGATTATACTCGTTCAATGTTTCTTTTCGTGTAGATATGCTTATATTACTGAGTAGATAATACGCGATTGAAATCTCTTGGAAAACTATAAAAAATGGACATTTCTTAAAATATTAAGAAACTTTATCACAAACTATCATACAATAATATTATAACGCATAAATGTATCTTTTTAATCGCAATATTCAAATTCTTATATTTGATTATATTGTTTTCTCAAAAAAAAAAAAACGTTTAAAATGGAGACAAATTTCAAATATAAGATGATATTGCTTTACAGTATTTTTGGATAACTCAATTCGTCAATAAAAGTTTTAAAATGTCTGGTGATCGTGTCTTTCTTTTTTGTCACGTATAATTATTGACAAATATAGCTCGTAGCATTTAAAGATTATTCGCAACATTGATCACGATAGGAATCCAAATTATGCGTGTACCGACATCTCGTTGTAGTGTTGAAACTTGCCAATAGATGCCAATGCCAACATCTATTGCCGCGTCGAATTACGAGAATTTCTTATTTCAATAGTCCTGGTATTCGAAAAAAATCTCCATTGACATGTTTTTATTCATTTATGTAGATGCAATTTTGTATGCGATGCTTATTGCCAAGTAATTCTATTATTTTCACGTACATGAATTTGTATCGTTAATTGATTGCGTAAATCCTAGGAAAACAACTCTTGAAAAAATGTAATCGATACCTATTAAAGCACTTTTAACGTAAACAAGTTCGAAATATCTCAATTTACTTCAAGTGCTTATCTTATTTAACGTATAATACGTAACAATTATCGGAAAAAATCTAGTTATTACAAATAAATTTAGCAAGTAGTATATTTTAAAACCTTTTTCCATCATTTTACAACCATACATCGCTGCATGTTACGAAGTATGCAAGAATATATTATCGAGAAACTTGACATCAACAAGAATCCCCTCTACATTTTTATTCTACTTTTTTCAATCGGCTATTCTATTATGCCAGATAAAATATAATAAAGAAAATATAGTATGCATGCATTCTTCATAAAGATTTTATAAAAGCTCTACAACGCATTTTAAGAGTTTTGTCGGATTATTTTCCTATGTAATTTTCATCTATGATATCGAGAACATTTATATCAAAATCAATTTAAAGAGTCTTCAATGAATGATATCTCTGAAGAAAAAAAAGCCGCTTTGCAAGATAAAAGCATACTTGTACGAACTCTCCACTTGGTGCTTGAATAAAAAAGAGGTTGGCTTCGCAGAATCGGAAGCTTTTACCGCGTAGCTACCAAGTCTCCTTTTTACGCTGGGAATTTACACGACGAGCTTCAACATCCTAACTGCAATATCGAAAATTTTTACGCTTGCACTGCTTTGATGCATGCCTCATGATCAATAGAAATAAAAATTGCGTTCGCGCGGATTTTGTATTCGAAGTACAGTCGTTCTTCACGAGCTAATGGTTTCGAATACTTGCTCGCATGATTGAAAAACTTGATATTTTACGTGTCTGAATAATCGAAAAAAAAAAAACTATGAAATGCTATATTTGTTATTTTACGATCAAACATTATGGCTTATTGCCAACTAACGAAAAGAGTGGTACTTTTGATGCTTTTGTAGCTAGGTATCTCCTAGTTTTAACATCAATAAACGAATTGAGAAAATTAGAGTATCTCTGATGATATCCCGAGAAAATATATTGCCAATATCCCACCCGAAAGGGTATAATACAAATAAAGCTTTAGCCAGTATCAAAAGGACGTCTTCCATATGATGAATGCAGAGATAGACGAAAGCAAGTTTGATGCGTAATAAAGAGGATTTTCACTTTGACTCCAGTCCAAAAGCTATCTTTGAAATACTTGTGGTATGTAACATTGCTCTTATTATCTTCATATTTCACCCCCAGAGAAATCTCACGTCTTCGTACTCGTAGGATACCTGGACGCAAAAAGTGACCAACTCATAATCATAGAAATAATAGTAATAATAATAATAACAATAATAATAATCATAAAAAGGTGTGGTGCGTACAGTCACTCGATCATTGTCCCACAGATGTCCATCGCGATGTCACCAAGTCTCGTGCGCTCGTAAAAGTTTCAATTAAGTCGTGATGAGTACCACGCACATCATATATATATATATATATATATAAATATATATGTATATAACGACCATTCGCGGGAAAGTCACTGAAATGAAAATGTTGAACGTTTACAACGAGAGCCGACGGTCTGGTTTACGGTTCGTCGATTACCTCCTCCCCTTTTTTACGAGGTCTCTCGCGTCAATTGCCTTTTTGTCGCTAAACTAAATAATAATAATAATAATGATATTAATAATAACATATCCAGTATAATATAGAAAGAAATCTTTTTAAAGACACTTGTTGTTGGTGATTTTTAAGTGTTCTAATTTACAAAATAAATGATTAAATATCCAAAATAATATTTTTATCGGTAGTAAGATTACGTGGTTGGCAAATGTAACAAAGGCAAATAGACGATAACATTTTGAAACTAAATAAAGATTAGTAAACAATACGTGGATTCATTTTAAAACATGTGAAAGGTACAATGTGTGAATAATATTCACAACACAAAGCTACCTTTGCATAGAAGTAAAAATGTACTTTTGGTGCATTTCATAAAGCTACCTTTGAATAGAAGTAAAAACGTACTTTTCGATGATCTCGCTGCTGTCGATATATTTTATCAATTTTTCGTGTCAAGTTTTCATTTTTGATGGACACTGGGCGATGGAGATCAACATCATGGATACATACGTAGTAGCTTTCGACTGAAATAAAATTTATTTTATACCTTCTCTTGTTAATATATAGTAGTTTTTCTCTAAACCAACCAGAATTCAAATAAAATTTCTCTATGAAGACTCGTAAAAATACCCTTTCAAAGCGAATAAAAATAGTATCCAGAGTATTTTCCGTATGTTATTTGAATATTTAAAATCTTTCTGTTATAACATTGAAAATATAGATAATAAAAAAAGAGTATAAAGGCCAATTAATACTCGTACACAATGGTCTAATAATTAAACAAGCGTCATGTTTATTTCCAGAATGCACTTTTCCAATACAAAAAACGAGCGCGCCGTATTCGCGTAAACGTGCGCTCTTCTATTTAACTCTAAACGCGAATTTATGTATATATGTATAATAGACATAACGTTCATATAATATATCTATAGTTTTATAATCGTAATATTCTTAAACATGCAACATTTTGATTCGCTCTTTCGTTTGAGCACAAAGTCTTGAAACATATCCATCTGTCCACTTATCGAGCAAAGAGATGCAGCGTCAGATGCATCTTGATATATTGATTTCTCTCTCGACGACGCGTGTAATATGCTACTCGAATAATGCACTTTCCTTTAGTCTCTTGCGTGACGTAACTTACATATATTTGTTGTCCCCCTTCTCTTTCTCTCTTTTTTCATTTTCACCATCGCGTGAACTCGCTCGTTAACGATTGCCTTCAAAGTTCCTTAATCGCGTGTCCAAACAAGTTTAGTCTATTAGTTCATTTGAATTTCTGATTTTCTTCGTCTCATCGTCATCGTTGACAAATTATTAGCGACTTTTATTTACTTATATTTTATTGACGATGAAACGAACCTTTGTAAGCGGTTGTATGACCAATAGTTGACTTGTTTTACTTAAACAGTTTCACGAGAGGGAGAGAGAGAGAGATAGAGTGAGAAAAAGAGAGACCAAGTGTCTTTTTTCAACGTCAAGGTGATATCGGTTTTTGTTACGAACTCTCTCTCTCTCTCTCTCTTCAGTGTATTAATCTTGTGGACTTTTGTGACAATTCGAGGATTTACGGATTAACGTAATAAAGCCAACCCGGCTGAACATTCGACAAATCCCAAGAATTAATTTATCTTTTGTAAAAGAAATTGAAATAAATCACTTTTTCGTGTTATTTTAATTTTACTAGATCTGCATAACAGAAAAATTAACGTTCGTTTTTCTTTAATATTTTTCGTTGCAATAAAGCCATAACGATAACCAACCGATACATTAGATAGCCTTCTCGAAGCACTCGGAAAAATCAAAGTATATTATCTCCCAACAAAAGCAAAACTCCGTATAATCTCCGAGAGGTTGTCACGCGTCGTAGAGAATTTGGGACGAGAGAAGGAGGGATCAGTATAGCAAGCCTCTCTCAACATGTTTCTCTGGGCTCAAGGGACGTAGACGCTTGCAATTTAAGTGTCTCTCATCCCCTTCTTCAGTCGTTGCGACGTTCATGCGAAGCCCTAATTAGCGCTACTTTACCTTAGCCTCGAACTATGAGTTTCTTCTTCGAAATTTTCCTACGTTCAATATTATACTCGCACGCGACTTTACGTCAATAGCTGTGGATTCTTGGGAAGGTATTCGAACATTTGTGACAAACAAAATTCGATGATTCTTCGAAAAAAAATGGTAAAACAATAGATTTAGACAGATTCACTACAATCGTAGTACATTAAAATTTCATCAATTTCTAAGCATTTGTCTCCTTTTCTATCTTTTAATTTGCACACTGTAACCTTTGTTTTCACGTAAATTATTTATTCGAACACAGGTTAAACAACCTCTCAACTGGACTTTGACATATACACAACTCATTTAAAAAACATACAAATCCAATGAGATTTTCATACTCGCCGCTTATATTTACAGAATATATAGTAAATTCATTGCTGGCACTCTCCCCTTCCTTTTCCTCCTTCGCGTTATAGTTCATTTTAACGCGAAAACGCCAACGATATCACTTCGTACGTTTACATATAAATCTACTGTAATTATCCATATTAAAAAATATGAACGTTCATTTTCGATGAACGCCGCGACTGCATAGAATAAGAAATTTCCACGAACGTTGTATCCACTGCGCAGAATAGGAACGTAGGCGCTTTAAAACACGGCGAAATAAAAAAAGGGAAAACACACACAAGAGTTTTACCGCCTACTTTTTTTGTTCCAAGGGCGTCGTACTATCCATTACAATTAATAAGTTTGAGAGAGGTGCTATAAGAAAAGACAAACAAATGGGATAAAATCGAGAAGAAAAAGACGAGGTTCGGAAGAAAAGTTTTTGTTTTCATTCGCAAACTCAATTACACGGAGAGTTAATCGATATGCCTGACGCTTCTCAGTCTCCTTTGAAGTGCAAACCTTCTCCTTCTACTCTTGAACTTTAAAATCGAGTTAGTTAAAGTCTTCAAGTTTAAACGATCGCCGTCGTCCAATAAATGGCTCAATATATGTATACGGTAGATATAGTGTTTGATGATTTAATTCGTTATTCGCGTACTTACAGACTAGAACGTTGAATCGCTTTAAGAAAATATCAAATGAACGCTTTGATACCAATGAGATCGCCAACAGCTAATATCTCCTCCGCGCTAATATTTACATTAATCACAACTGTTGTGCACTTATCTTTCTCGCCAACTGAAAGACAAATCGCTCAGTTTTGTCGTTCACCGCATATACTCACGCACACATGGGCGTACACGTTTATTTATGTACACATTTCACGCAACATCGTTACTCATTCGCTATGCTATATATACATACAGAAACACGTATAAATTAACTTTTATATAGTTGTTGTTGCGAAGTACCACGCGCTAAACTTTAATTTAATATATGAACAACGTTAAAGAAAATATATGATAAAGTTTATTGTATACATTCCACGAGGCAAATTCTTAAAGCTTTGGAGATTTCCTTTTCATTTTATTTCATTTTCTTTTTAGAGAGTGAAATACGTGATCGCGTATAATTCATACCGTACGCGTTCACTTCTCTTATTTCGTCGTTTAATCGAACGCGAAACAACGGCTCTCTCTCTCTCTCTCTCTCTCTCTCTCTCTCTCTTTTTCTCTCGGTCAGCGCACTTTAACTTGGAAATTACTTGTCGAGCAGAGCGTTTTATCCGCTCAGCCGGAACCTGTTGATTTCTCAGCGAAACTTTTTCTCTCTCTCTTATTTTTCTCGCCAAGATAGCAATTTCTTTCAGCAGAGTATCGTATATATTTTCCCAAGAAATTGTTAAACGGTATTTTTTTTATTATTACACACGAACTTTGAGCAAATACACGTGGGCCCGCATTTATTGGTAGCTTATAAATGTACATCCACGAGCATCGAATATTCACTATTTATTCTAGTCAAAGAGATATGTATGAATTGTTTGCTTGGAAAATGCCAAAATCAATAAAGTAGCTCTGATGCTGCAATCACTGGTTAAATAAAAACAATAAGAAAATGCACATCGATACGCTTTCAATTTCTCTTTCATTGTGCACACCTTTTCTATTTATTTTCGTCGGGCGTTTGTATTAAACAGGAGAGTTGTAGTGTGGAAACAGCGCTCTCGGGACCGAGATACGGAGAGAGAGGGAGAGAGAGAGATAAAATCGTTGCTTGGAAGCTTGACTATTTAATGCTTTGGCCACGTCGATAAAAGCTCCCGTTATTTGAACTTCCTTTTTGTGCACGAGGAAAACTTAAATTATTTCTAGCTGTGGGCGTGAAGGTATTCTGTTAGTTCGTTTGGTTTCCACCGTATTCTTGATAAAACCTCAATGTTTTCTATCTATTTGAACAGCAGCTACAACGCTTTTTCAAGATTTTTCTTAATGAAAAATTTCTTCGTTAGAAATTCATAAGTTTGCTAGTTGTATGCAAATAAATGAATATCATGAATTCATCTCCGATCTAAACCCAACGGATGCAATCTATTCTTTAAAAATGAATATATTTTCCTTCAACTATTAATATTTGCGTGCATTTATCAACATCGAATCTTCAAAAAGATCGCGTTACAATAGGGTTAAAAAAACGTATCTTAACGACCATTATCAAGATTTACTAACAAAAAAGTCAATGTGTTGAAATGAATTTTGAATTTCCGGAATAAAATTGTCAAACTGTCAGCGAACATTTAATTATTTCCATGAACGACGAGCGCGAATAAGAGGCGACGCCGAGATAGAGTTAATTTATTACGCCAAATAGATTTTTGCTTTGTTGACGAGCATTATTTTCCATGGCCTCGAAATCCAACACGCCGCTCGTGAAATGAATTAGTCGAAGGAAAGTTTATGCCCTCTATCTAAAGCGCGCCAACATATTCATTATCACGCCATCGGTTCGTTATTTTCTCGTTTTCATGCTTCTCGTATTCAATGACTCGACAAAAGAAAAAGAAACCTGGCAAAGCGAGCGTTTACGACGACGTAAATAGAATGAAATAGCGAAGCGAAAGTGAAAGAAAGTACGAGGGCTCAAATTCACTTGGACGTTTTACAGGTAGAACACGCGCCGGAAAAATGATTGAGTCGAGAGAGTTTTTCAGGTATCGTTGCCATAAATGTATATCTCCCTTATCGGCAATTCTCAAGCTGGCGAGATACTCGTTCACTGTGTACGTGCGCGCACACAAACGTATACACATTCGAGCAATCGGATATTCCGCAGACAAAACGGATGTTGCGCAAGACCGTTTGCAAAGATAACGTCATTGATTGTAAATTAATTGCGAAATACTTGGGAAACGATGAGTTCCTTGTGTTCTACATTGGCATTATTTTGAAGGGATAAGATTATGCACGCAATTGAACCATTGATCTTTAATGAATATAAATGCGACGTTTAAAATGGAGTTGACGGAGGGATTTGAAGAAACAAAGGGATCTGCCTCAAATTGTTCGTTCGATTGAAATTTGATGGAAAGTTGATCGATTCGTCAACGATCGAGATTTACGAGTACGTAAATCACATTATGTCTGCGTCGAATTTCGCGTATGAAATTTTTATTCGAACTACATCATACGAGTTAAGTATCAAATTGATATCTGCTGGAGTGTACAGCCGTTCGTTACGTAACTGCACGAATTGCAATTACGTAACGTCATTGCTACCCATCTGAAAAATGACAATAGGATGACTTTCAACTCTCGTCCCTTGTATATCTCCATTTTAAAATGCAAATGTGTTATCCATTGTTTCAAGACTCGATGACAAATATCAAATTAATTGTCACGTAACGAGTTACAAAAGCAGCTAGAGAAGTCAGATGAAACGAAAAGAAAATTTTTGAAAAATGCATTACGAGTGATTCTCCCTTTTCCGAGGTTAATTAAATATTCGTAGCGCGTTTTCTTAGACAACTGGCAGCAGTGTGTAGCAGGCGTGTGAAATAATTTTTCAAAGCACTACGAAATACCACAGCTTAACATTCAAATGGGGTTTTGCGGAAAAAGAGAGGGCGAAGAAAAAAATGAAGGTGCGGCGTGTGTTCAACCATGCGTGAAATTCCATTTCTAGGCGTATCGCGTTCGTGCTTGTATTGGATGAATTTAAATGATAATTAAAGCTTTATACGTCGACGGAAGAAAAAGTCCGATCATTTGCGCGATGCAATTTTTTTCTCGCTTTCTTCCTTCGTTTATTTTTATTCACTCCAAGTTTTCTTCTCTCTTTTACATAATTTCACGCTCGAATTATATCTACCGAGTGCGACTGCTAACAAGTGAATTAAACGTTTCGAGCGTGCCATTGCGAACCTATTACATTTTGTGTCTTTCTTTTAAACGTTTGACGCGTTTCGTGGTGTTTCAGTTATTATTATCGTTTGCGGAGTGTTTGAATAAGAAGGTCTATCTTATATCTAGTATATCCTCTTTTATCGATTGTCACTTGTGAGCTTATACGAATATTTGGCTCTTAGAATAACTCGACGAATAAACGAACGATACCATCAGTTCACGGGTATTTTCATTGAAAAAATTGTTTTTATTAAATAAAATAATATCAAAGGGAAAAATGCTGTGTTGGGCAAATGAAAAGAGCAACTCAGTGCAAGAATGAAAAAGATGAAAAATTCAATTTGAAGCAAGGTTGCCCTCTCGGGTGTACAAAGATCATTTTTCCGAACGTACACTATCGCTGCGCACTATTTTCATTATGCGCTTTTTAAGCCTTAAATTCGTTTTTGCTTCGGCAATTTTTTCCCATATTTTTAACAAGCCAGTGAGATAGAATTGAGTATTTCATTCGCGTGAGGAATATTTTTTCACGGTACACCAGATCATCGCCCCATAAATGTTACCGTGAATTTTTTATCCGGCCACGACGTACGCACCGCAACGATATGTTTTTTGTCGTATAGTCGTTGCGTTGATGCTACACTACTACCGTCGAATGAGCCGTGATGGCTTTTGTTCGCTATCCCGTAGGTGATTGTTGATTTTTTACGTTTCACCGATTTTCGATCCGTTGTTATATCGAGCTTAACAATGGATTTTTTGTCTATTTCGTTTCTTCCTACTTCGCAAAAAGAGAATGTTGTTGCACTCTCTTTAGAGTGTTGTTTTGTGAGCGTTGGTGATGCACTGTTTTTGGGTCCTGAAGCGCCGTTCAATAATTTGTTGGCTATTTCGTTTCTTCCTACTTCGCAAAAAGAGAATGTTGTTGCACTCTCTTTAGAGTGTTGTTTTGATAGCGTTGGTGATGCACTGTTTTTGGGTCCTGAAGCGCCGTTCAAAAATTTTTGACTGTCAAATATCGAGCGACGATAAACTCGCCATCGTGAAGTTTTAAAATGGCATAAAGTAATATCTCATTGAAAGTTATTGCAGGGTAATAAAAACACGTTAAAAGAACCATCGTAAAAGAATTTTATTCGAGTGCTAGTCTCAACGCTATGTTCTACTAATAAATCATTCATTCGCTGGTAGAAAAATGCACGTAAACCTTGAAGTACGCCTCGTTTGAATACTGCACCCTTGTGATTTCACATTTCATTTCATTCGCTGTCTCGCGTGACGTTGTATGAATTTGATTACATTATCCTTATACATGATTTATTTATTATTATACGTCTCTTTAATTTTCTCACTCAAGCCCTTGTAACGTCAATGTATCGAGGTTAAAGAAAAAATGTCCCTTCGGACGCTATCTATATTTCCTCGACGGTTTCTTCGCGCACGCATGGTAATTCGGACATAATCTGAAAGTGCAATCTAATCGATGCAATGATAAAAAATAATGCTTAAATAATAACGAGACAATACGATGTAAGATATAACGAATTGATCGACGTATATAGGCCGCGCGTATGATACATTTTGTCGGACGGTATCGTCAGCGAAGGTAACAGTTATCCGTTGCCTCGAAGGTTATTCCCCCGTCAGCGTCCGTCTCGGCTTCGTTTACGCACATGGACGATTTAAAGTTTCCTTTGATCAGGTTACCTGATGTTTCCGCTCGTCGAACTCGTTGAGGTGGATCGCATTGATTTTATTAATCCGATTTTTTACGAACACTAGTTGAATTATTACTTTGGTTAAACAAAGTAATAATTCAGTGGTATAAGTCAACGTTTGGCACATTAGGCAGTTGGGTTGATAGGACGTTCTTGAACAAGTTTACTCCGCGAATACGTGAACGTATTATTGAATTATTTAATGTATTTATTTCGTTTGTATTCGTTACGAGTTATCTAATTTTAAACAACGATTGTGAATAAATATACGTCACGAACCAATTTAACTAAGAAGCTAAACGTTTCCGATTTTAATTCTTTTTTACAAGTTTTAGAAATCACAAAAGTAATCGGCGAAGTAACCAAATCTCTTAAACTTTGAGGTTTGCGTGTCGTTCAATTGCTAAAAGAAGAAAAATAAAAGTCGAACTATGTCGCCAAGGGACCCGATAGAGATTCATTCTCGTGGTGTCCTCGCGTGTCGTTTGAAAGATCTCTATACTCTCGTCCTCTCAGTAGAGACATACCTACACGTGGCTTTACGGTACATTCTTAGTCGTGTACCCGCTAGCGCGTGTTTTTCTTTTCAATCGAGAAAATTGCTTCTTCGTGGGCTTGATTTCATCGGTAAATCGCCGTGTCTACTCAACTCTCCACTCGATATTTACTTCTGATCTGCGACCATGAAAACTTTCTCCTTTTTTTCTTAAGATCACGTTTGCGAGCCTCTTTTTGCCGTCATTGAATGCTTTCTCATTTTGATTTTGTTCGTGTTTTCCTTGAGTTTATGTAAAGTTTTTTATAAAATAATTTACTCAAGAACAATAGAAAGAATTATAAGTACGTTTTAGTTACAAAAAAGTGTGGTAATTAACAAACATTTGTACGTTTAAAAGGGAAATTTTACGAATAATATTATTTCCGCGTAGACATTTACAGTCGTTATCACCCATTGTGCAAAATGTATACGAATTGAATTAGCAAGACAAAAAAGGATGAATTTTGCATTGAAAAGGTTCAATTGAAATATTTAACTTTTTTAAATGCATTCGCTTGCAGTGGTGTCTATCGTAATGGCTGTGACGCTCGAGGCGCACAACAAAGCGAGCACCGAATGATAAAAGAATGTTCCGGAAGAACAAGCAGGCTGGACAGAGGAAAAAGTGCGAAAAGGGAGTGGGACAGAATCTAAAAGCAAAGAATGCAATGTCGTGTAGTTTTTTTTCAAATGAAAATAAATGTAACTCATCAAGCTCGACGTGCAAGCGATGCGTGACGTTGGAAAAATACCGATGCCACGAGGATATACAAAAAACTAGAGAAACGATAAAAATTTGTCGAGCCTTTAGTACATTACGATGAACGCGTAAAATCAAATGGAACAAGATAAATTGAAAATCTTTTTTGAAAGAGAGAAATGAAATGTAATAGACTATTGGTTTATTCCATCTATTTGGGTGTATTCAGTTTTCATTTTCCGATAGAGGACATTTATGTTTTATTGAAACTCACCGAAATCGTCTTTAATTTGACGTAACGAAAGCTCATTTTTTTGTTTTTTTACCCATGTAGATATTGCGTTTTACCAAAATGAATTATGTAACTCGACGACCTATATCGCGAGACAAAAAAAGAGAAAGGGGAGAGAAGATAGATTAATCGACGAGATGTGACGAAAGGCGAGTCTTGTCTAGGGAAATTCAATCTATTTAAGTGACGTTCTGGTTTTGCCAATACCTTTGAAGTTTCACACGTCACGTATATTTTTAATACGACACATATCCAACGTGACGAGACGGAAAGTTGTGTAGTGGCTTTTTCTTTTCGTTTTTTACGATTTCTTACCTCTTGGCATCTTTATTACTATCTTGTTTATGTTTACCTTGGCTTTAACGGACACGATGAGAGCAGATTCTTGGCCGTACCCAGGCGCCCGAGGGAATACGCTGCTACCTTTTTTCCGGAATGATTTCTGATGGATAAAAGCACCGTGAGAGCTTGTCTTCGGATACGCAGTAATTTTTTTTATCCTTGTTTCTTTTCTACACCGAAATAAGGCGAAGAAAAAAAATCTATTTCAAGATATAATATCGTTACGTTGTTATAGAAAATTAACGATGGTCGCTTTCTTATTATGATTAGAATTATTTATTCTATAGAATAACTCATCGTAAAATTTGAATACTAAGTGACATTAGAGTGTCCGCTTGACTGGCAACCTACATAAAGTGCTTAATTTTTCATTCAGCTTAAGTAGACACTGTCGCTCAGCTCGCTAAAAGTTGAGCAACATTAAAATAATCGACTAAACGAGTTCTCGCGAGTACAAACTCAGTGCCTTCTTGACTTTTTTCTTCGCTCGGCTATATAATTCGCTTTTATCGACACGCTTGAGATATTTTTAATAATACCGTCAACTCACCGAGCTACGTTCCGCTTCGCGAAAGTCACACGGACGACGAATCTTTGTTGAGCCAAAATAACTAAGTATACGCTCGCGAAAGCCATTTCTGTTGGTATATGCATTATTTATTTTCTACGCATTTCCTCAACTTTTTTAACTTGAGCGAGAAAAAAATTCTGCGCGACCACTTTTTTCATTAGGCAATTTTTACGCGTTTGCGTATGCTCTTTTGAAAAAAAATTAAGTGAAGTAGCTTTGCAACTGCTAGGCGTTCCGGGTTTACGCTCAGGTCGTGTTAAAAAACAACGTTTGTCAAGCACTTTTTTGTCTAGATAGCCATATATTTTTGAATTTATTTTTTGCCCCTTATACATATAGAAGTCTAGTGTTCTCGCCGCAATGAAATATGGGAAACAGTATTTCCGTTTGAATAAGTTTCGGGAACAAAGCTATGGAAATGAAACTCTATTGTTCTAGAATGTATATTTTTTTAATTCACGGAAACTAGTTGAAAGGGTTTGTTGTTCCTGTTAATCGCTTTCAAAGTTCGTACATCACGTATCGGAATCCGATCGAGTTTACATAATATTTCCATCATGAATTGAAAGCCCGTTGAATTATCATTTGATAATTAAAAAAAAATTGAATTTATGAGAATCGATGTAAGTTTCATTGATCAAAAATATATCAAGTTACTCGGTTAATTTAACGTAATATTTATAAAAAACGGGCTCTTGTTACTTTTCCATAACATCGTATTCGCGTGATTTTACCAGTAATAATGACATTGAAAAAATGCCACCAATTCAGACGAATAATAAAAGCAATCTCGTCATTCCTTTGATAGGTATCATTTACGCAATGCAAGCGCAAGATTGTAATGCGCGAACGGGGTCGTCGAGGGTAAACTCTGATCGATAAACACACACGGTATTGTTCGTTCTCTCCAATCGCGACTACATTACGTGTACAGTTACATTAATTGATTCTTGCTAAACGATTACTTTTTTCAATATCACGGTTATCGCTTTGAACGTTGTTGGAACGGTGTAATATTTACGTAACGATGAGCAAGATATTGACGCAGCCTCTGGTTTACACGCTAATATATGAAAATTTACGAGAGTTTTTATAGGTAATGCTGTAATTTCATTTGCTGCTTTCTCCCGAGAAAACGGTCTGATAAAGCTAGTTTTCGTTACATATGAAACATTTGAAATGAATTGCTTTTTTTTACAATGTTATAAAATAGATGTTACTTGTTGTAGCACACAAATCCGCAATTACGAAATATTACACTGTTTGAATAAAAATGCACGTGAAATGTCGTATTTAAATGCAGCTGCAGAAACAAAAAATAGAATACGTCCTGTGCGTTATTTCATCAAGTTGTTTCCAATCTGACAACTTTGCTTTTCTCGCTTGAGATTTTTTTCTCGTGGCTTTTCAATTTAAAACCGGTTAATCCGAAGTGGCAAGTTGCTACTTTTTATGTCTCCACGGTAATTTGAAATAGTATGCCACTTATTGTGCTATTTCAATTTCCAACTATAAATAGAAATAATTCAATTACTCTCTTAGGTAAGTAAACATTCTATATCTTTCGACGACTTTGCGAAATAAGATAAATATTGACTTGTAGGTCTTATACCAAAAGTACACTAAATTCTCGATCAATAACTAGTAAGTGAGAAACGGTGGCCTTCCATTTGCCCATTTAACAAAAAAACAAAGTTACATGGTATAGCTGCGGTTGGCCATCGAATAATCCGCCCTACCTGCTACTTCTGTTCTACGTCGTAACGGCCTCCCATCTACGTTTTTTTTCTCTCGACCTATTTTTTCACTGAATGGATGCGTGTGATTAATTGTTTTTTAAACGAAACAATTAGTGACAAAAGAGAGTGAAAAATGAAAACAACAACGGCGAAAAAAGAAGAAACCCATCTTTTCGCATGATTTATTGCGCCTCTATCGACAAATCACCCTTTAAGATTCTATTGCCCTTTGTGAAAGAAAAAAACGACCTTTTCACGCCTCTTCTTCCATCTCATCGACCATAAATCGTTTGGCTAGAACATCCCTTCTCGTGCAAACCGATAGTCATCCTTTCTCCTCTCTATCTGTCTGTCTGCCTCTCTCTCTCTCTCTCTCTCCCTCTCTCTCTCTCTCACTCTTTCTCTCTTTCTCTGTATTATAACAAAGTTTTGCGGCACGAGACCCAAAAGTTTTTCCTTTTACTGTAAAGTATATCTTCCTCTCGGTTTTTTTCTCTCGTACATCGGTGAAATACGAGTTCTGCTTGGCTTTTGATGCGTTCACTGTAACTCGACGGCCGATTTACTGACTTACTCCACTGGGAGAGAGAGAGAGAGAGAGAGAGAGAGAGAGAGAGAGAGGTAGAGAAAGATACTTGCCATCGTCACAAGATAATAAAAGTGACTGGGGCCAAAGTTTTTCTTTCAAATGTAGTAGTGAGATTGCTAAGTTTGCCCTGCGCATTATTTTTCAATTGTCAAATTGATCTCGTACCAGAGTATGCTCGCTTGCGCGGAAATAAATGGACTCCATGCTTTACATACTTATGATAAATTTCAAGGTCGATTTTTTATTTGTCCCATTTTAATGATTACCCACTTGAAGTTACACTGATTACATTATTTTTTCAGACTCAATTAAACTTTTCAACTTTGTCATTCCAACAGTGATAAATATCTTCCGATGTTTAGCAGTTTGTAAACAAAAGTGGTACTTTCTCAGTTGTGCACCGCGTGAAAAATCTTTCGAAAACTTTATACAGTGCGAGACGGATGATTTACTAACTTTAAGAAAAAAGCTAACTCGGAAAAACACATTTATTATCTTTCGGAACTTTGTGAACTTATTACAACTGTAACCATCGACACGTGTTTTTATTTACCGCACTGAAACAACCATATTTGCCGTAGATGCAATCGAGATTTAAAAGAAAAAGTTCACTTTGGTTGCTGGCAAGGTTACGAAATATTGAGTGAATAAAACTAATCTAACCGCAAAGAAAGAGACAAGGTGATCGTTAAATTTCTCAAGTCGATGATCGACGGAAGTGAGAAAAAGTAAAACGATGAAAGTTAAGCAGCTTTGTGTGTGTTTCTGAAATCACTGAGTGTATGTATACGTACGTTTATGTGTGAAGAGTTTTCACTTTACAAGGCTTATCGCAGGGAAAGATGAGCGTAGTGTTATACACGAGAGAGTCGTTTTTGGCGCCGCTTCACTTGATCTACCGGACTGAAGATGAAATTTTTTTCTTTTTTTTTGCCGTGATGTTGTAGCTACGAGAAAAAGTATACAAAAACTTTTAGCGGCAAAGGATTTTCTCTTTCTCGTGTGCAGAGAAAGGAACAATCAACGGTGGAGTATGGGAAGCTTAGTTAGTCGAAGAAAACTCGGTTAGCGAATAAAGTGGCTTTTAAAATCCCCTTTCTTCTGGAGAAAATATTTGACTGCGACTATTCGTTTGCTCCTTTCTTCTTCTTCTTAATAGAAAAAAATATTAAATAGTGTCTACGTATCGTGAATTCACTCTCTTTTCTTATACGCCTACTCGTTCTTCTTTTTTTCTACAATGTTTACAAGGTTAGCGAACGAGTTTAATCGAGTACCAATAGAGAGAAAGAGAAAGAGAGAGAGAAAGGGATACCACAGGACTAATCAATCCCATCTCACGGAAAATATTTTGACTCTAACTTACTTCCTAGAATTAAAACAAAGATCCGCCCGACGACTGCTAATTAGTTCGCTCACCCAAGGAACATGTTCTTCCTTGGATCCCTTTACACCTGATCGAATTGGCATCCCGAGCTGGCCGTCACTCGTCTTTTTTTACAATTATATCAAACTTCGATGAAACGTCAGTGGCGGTTTCGTTTAACTACGTTTTTTATATTCTTTTTTCGGACTAGAATAATTGTTGATGAAAAAAAATGTATAAAATATAACAAAAGTCGTGAAAAATTGAATTTTTCGTGCGATTTTACAACACAGTTTGATGCGTTATAAAACTCATTTAAAATACAAAGCAAACTATCGACAAAAATTAAGAAACAAACACGAGTGTAAAAGAAAAAAAGAAAATTGGAACGTCAGCTCGAGATGGTTAGGATGTCCCACTCGTCGCACACACAGTACTTATACATCCGAAACACATACTTCGCACGACATATTGAAAAAGTAATAATACCGTTTGCGCGCGGGACGAGTTTGTTTTATTTTTCAAAGAGAAAAATAAAAACAACAAGGGACACTGTTGTTGTTCTTTTTTTAAGTTTCTGTGCGAGGTTCAGCAGCAACAACAGCAAACGTTACGTCGGGCGGGCTGATGCTAGACATGAGTAATCTGAGTGACCGTGTGACTGGTAGCCATGTTGCCGTTGATGTTCTCCGGGTGTTGTGGTACCGGCATCCAACGACCTAATAATTTCCATTGGCAGAACATATGATTGAACGTCTGACGAAATAGGCGCGACATCACACAGTACAGGATAAAGTTTATTGCCGAATTTATTAGCGCCAGAATATCCATTAATTCACCTGTAACAGAAAAACAACAAAACAATTATCAGCTAACTATAACAAATATTTTTTAAGTGCTTTCAGAATAATGATATTATAACTTCTACAGCACGATTATGGAATGTGGTCAAATCTAAAAGTTAAAATTAATTTATTCGCGTTCATTTTCAAATAGAGCGAGAAGTTATATTTGATGTTAGCACGAATTTGATATACCTAATGTTTCACAATGAGCTTGACTTTTGATTTCCCAGTGGAAGGTAAAAGTTTTGCATCTTCACAGCTGTAATAAACATTCACTTCAAAATAAAGCCAATTATCTAAGCAACCACAACTGTCAATTACCTCATGTACGTCGTTTACGAAATTGCGTTCCCAAAAAAAAACTATTACGATAAAACATATTATAATCTCGAAATAATTTTTATAGCTATAAAAACAATGAAAATGACTGCTGAAAACAAAGTTCTAACTTATTCTAATGACATAAATTAACGAAAATCTGCCATTGCTTGAAATAAAACATAGACACATTCACGTATATTACACGTTAGCCTCATAACAAGCTTCAAATACTCTCTCTCGAATTGTTAGCGGCAAGAACATCTCAACTTTCCAAACTGATTGTGAAATGCGCTTGCGATTGCTAGAAATTTGCGTCTATGAGATATTGCTCATTCGCGCGCTCTCTCGTTCTCTCTCTCTCTCTCCCTCACTCCCTTTTTCTCTCTTTCTCTCTTTCTCTGAAACTTTTCGAATTAAAAGTTACATCCAACATACGTTTCCCAGATAATTGATTTTCCATTTTACGACTAGCCGATATACCTTTTTATTTATGAAACTTGATTATCATCATTTGCTTTTCCTACGTTGATATCTAGTGAATGTCTCTTTTTCTTTTTTCTGTTGAATACTTAATTTTACGAACAAAACTTGTCAATTAAAGCAACTAATATACAAATTTTGGTTATAGCTACATACCTGTTTCCATGAAATATTAAGGTATCTACAACTGAATTCAATTTGATTCAATGTTAATGCCTGTTATTCGCCGGGCTTCTAAAGTCCCAGTTATTGAAATTGATAACGTTAAATGTATGCTTTGGTATCGTTCCGTTATCATTGAAATAACTGACTGTAATATCATGTAATTTCAGAAATATTATAAATGTATTCGATTGAGTCAGTTCGAAAAATATAATTTTATTACGTAAAATGAAATGACAATGTTGATATTGATTTAAAAGTATATAATACGTCGTTTTTTGAAAGCGATATATAATAAAATGAATGTTCACGTTGACGAATGAATATCGCTATCGTGGATATAAATATATTTTTGTTGAAATTTTTATTTTTTGCTGAATAAAATCACGTTCTAAATAATTAATCAAATCCAATTTTCCAATAAAAACCACCAGTATGACTTTTTTAATAGACATATTGATTTTTTTTCTCCTGAAATGCAAACTTTACCGAGCTCGACACATTTTCGTCAGATTTCCCTTGCGTCTAATCGATCGTAAAATGAAACGAGGGTTAACTGCAGGAATTATACGAGAAATTAATCGCAATAAACACACGCAGCAAATCTTTGATACATAATCTTTGTTCTATAGCTATTTGGTAAAGGCTAAATGAAACGTGGGCAAGATTATAGAACACGCGTACTTTGAAGACCATTACGCATCCGACATAATGACGCCTCCACTTCATTTGCTCGCGAGATCATCGAAGGCCCTTTCACTCTCTTGATCATAATGACGATGCATTGGCTGCACGCGATCACTCAATATACCGAACTCTAACGTTCCCTGAGCACGCTTTTGATTTATAATCCTGCGTGTCGCATAAACGATGATCAAACGCAGTTTTTTAGCTCTTTCAGTACACTTTTTTTTAACTTAGCTCCTCGATCGCTGGCTATTCATCTTCACTCGCGATTAACCATTATGACAGCTAAACCATTTGTATGTGTCTCTATCTTTTTCTTTTAATCGCACGGTCGTAAAAATTATTATGGTATATGGAATTTTATCGAACGTAGTCGGGGTTGCAGTTATTTACAAAGCAGCTATTTTCACAGAGATACGAGCGAGATTTTTCTTTGGTATTGATTTCGACGAGAGAAGCGTCAAGCTCGCGAAGCTTAAATGTACATTTCGACAGTGGTGCGGGAAAACGTGTATAAGCATGCCTGTTTTTCCGAGCTTCGCATACGTCTTTTCGAAAATTTAATTAACTTTATACAGCAAGACTAAATAAATTATTTCATCGCACTAAAATGATGTAGGTACTATTCTACCACCGAGTCTCGACAATAGCACATCCCATTTCCTGACATTTAGAAACCATGGATCTGGAATTAGAAGAAGTATCTTAAAGCTCGAAACTTAGCTCGTGGAATAATTATCCAGCGATTTGGTTGCAATTTGCGTAAAATGTCAAAGGCAAAGACGCTCCACTCGTGAATCGAAAATGCAAATTTGCCTTTCATCCGCATCCTCTTAATATAATGCGTTCAAGCACAATACGAGAGAAAGGGTAATTAAGTCGCGAATTTGAACTTAACGCGCCGTAGAATCTAATAAATCAAATGAAAACCCGCTTTCGAAAGTCAAGTCAAGTATTAAATTTTTTGCGGCATGCCGAGGTGCGCACGATTCAATTTCTGCGATTCCATTGAGCAATGTAGGAAAATCTGTTCATGAAAGTAAATAAATGGAGTGGCAGGGAAAAGAAAATTAGATATCTGATTTTTATCGAATCAAATGCCGGCGTGACTTTGTGAAAATTAAGTCATCATGATGTAAAAAAAATAAAAGAATCTAATAGAAACGTCTCGTTAGTTGAGTAATCTATGGTAATCTTAATCCATCAAGAACATGGAATCACTCAGGCATGATCGATATAAATTTATGGCTAAATATTGGTTTAGCTTCTACAAATACAACGTCATGCTATAATGTGCTAAATTAAAGTGTGCAATCTAAACAATTTTAATATTGTACTTGCTTAACGGCTAATGTTTGCTCATCTCCGTGCATCCGGCACGTACTCAAGCGGTATATGGTGTCCTTGATACGCCTTAATGAAATTCACCGATGTAAAGACAATACGTTACTAGTCTAATTATGTTTATACGATACAAAAATACCCGTAATATTATGGAAATAGTCATCAGGGCGGAACGTATCTTGACTCGTACTACTTATTTATCCAAACAGTTATTGAATTCATCTTATATTAATCGTAATTTTCCGAATACACATTTATTCCATTATCATCAACGTGTGCTTTAAAAAACTTGTATTTCAATTGTTTAAAGTTTCATTCAATAAAAAGATGAATTCATTACCCTCGTTAAATATACGCTCTTTTCCACGAGTACACTGGCAAAGAGATTAGAGCTTCAACGAAATATTAATCTAACAGAAGAATAGTTGAGGCTCTTGGCTTTTACTCATGTGCAATAGCTACCTTTTGATAATTTCTACTACTTGTACTCGCGACGCCTCCTTCATTTTACCGCAAAAGACGTTAATTACGGCTTGCTTCAAGTGCCATCCATTAAGTTTACTTTCGACGATCCTATTTTTTCCTCTCTTCTTCCTCTAGCTCGTTGTACTTTCACCTGCGCAACCTCGCTAAATATTAGGGAAGGCTCTTGGCTCTTTTGTTGACGACATCAGGGTGAAAAACTTTTATTCGCTTCTTTTATTTTTTTGTTTTTTTTTTCGTTTCTTTTTTGTCGAGTAGCTGAGTTTTTTTCAGACTAATGAGAGCGAAGTACCATCTGATAAATGGAGTCGCGTAAGTAGGAGAGACTTCACGTTTCTTTTTTTCATGCAAGATTGAGTTAATCTCAGCTCAGTTGCGCAGGTACGCTACCTATGTTTTTTCTTAATTAAAACATAAAAGAATGGAGATGGCATTTCAGTTCCGTAATTACTATTCCATATAATCTATTCGATGGTAACGTATAACCAGATATTCAATCTGTACTTCAATTTTAACAATAATATAGTATTTTTCTTCTACGGGAAAAAGACAATTCCAATGAAATAACTTGAGATAATAACATTAAGCAATTATTATAAATGAATTAACTAATCAGAGAGTATGATGGTTGGGCCAATCAAAAGGTAGCATGTGACAACGCGTTATTAAGCTACACAGAGGTAACACAGTTGGCAAGGAGAGCTGTTGATTGACCAGTCACTGTGGGCACATCAGATGCATAATTGTAATTTGCATGAAAGACGATACAATATTCATGAAGACGCGCGTGCCCGCATGCTTGACGCTTTACTGTAAATATTTTATGAACCAAGACGATAATTGCTTTTCTCTGTATATGGGCAACGTCATGAAACGCAACGTGCACGGGTACGCGCGAACTCGCCCAGTTGAATAACAAGACCGCACGTTGGATTATTTATATAAATTCGAAACAAAATACACTAAGCTGTTTTGTTATTTACCTTTACTTCGATAAACAGAAAATATAGTAAACTTTTTGTGTATAATGTTTAGTATAGTTAATTAAATAGAATCAAGTAACAGTTTGGTATACGAAGAATTTCTTAAGCCAGAAAATTTACATTTAGTTTTAAAGTAACGTAAACGCAACTATACAACTACAGTCTGGGAACTTTGAGACAACGTGCCACACACTCAACAAGCTTCGCAACAACAACCAACCTCGAATATTCAGACATCCAGGACCGCAAACATATAAATATTTCAAGCAATTTCATTTTGCACGATAGAGAAGAAAAAGATTTTCGCCGTAAACATAAAGCTGCGTTGTGGTTTGAGGTGTATACCACGTGTTACTAATATATGTCGGTGTGTTTGCACAACGTTAGCGAAAGCCCACATCTGTTAAACTTTCTCGCTCTCGCCCCCCCCCCCTCTTTCTTGCTGCGTGTGCGTAAATACACATTCTTCTCTTTTGCTGTCCTTGTGAGCTTTGGCGGTATTAAGCGCTTGCTCCGGCGTGATTCCAATTTAATACGTAATAACACAAGTCGGTTATTGTATCTGCCTCAGAGGGATGTTATTGCTGCGAATTTTTTACGCAATATAACTTTGTATTTTCGAAAGAATGCTTTCATACGTACTTGATGAGAAATGCGAGATTTACTTGAATTCAAATATTTTACATACTCATAATATTTGGCATGATATTTTTTAAAATTATCTACTTTTCTTTTAATTTGGTATACCAAGCGACGTATTTGTTACGAAAATATTCCAAAGTTAAAATTTAAGAATTTTTATATCTCTTATTTCGAGAAAATGGCCCGACAGTCATATAAAACTCGCTTTTCTCTTTTAATGAGGACACGCGTGATACAGTTGTCGGATTTTTTTCATACCTACTGTCTTCCATAATGAAAACCAAACTGTTTCTCAAAAGAAAGGATATCATTTGAAATAAATTTAAGAATTTTACGAATTTATAACATATTTCGTGAAAAAATGAGATAGCGATGTTCTGGACTCAGACTAATATCCCAAAAAAAATGTGAAATATAATCTGCTTGCTTCATTTGTAGAGTTTGGGTGTACAGATCTCGGGTACAAATCCCAACTATATTTCAATAATAAATGCCAGGATGAAGAGTATAATAACTGAGTAGAGCTTGCGGTTTGTGTGCTATATAGCAGCAGTAGCAGTACCAGCTTGATACTACGGAAGCGTCCAGTCGGCCAAACGTATAGTTCGTGTCCATTAGGCGAATCGCTTAATCGTCCGTTAACTTCTCTCCACCGCCCAAAATTAGCTTGGTATCTATACCTATATTTACGATACGTTCCTATATATACATGTAAAACTTTGATAAATATATATGCTCCTCGTTTCTTATTTTACGATTACTCTCTCTCTCCCTCTCTTTCTTGTCGGCTTATTACGGCATATAGTTTTACTGCTACCGCGAAACTAATGAAAAATCAGTCATAATTTTCGAGTCGTAATACTAGTACGTTTAACTATGTTGTAAAAAAATGTTGTAAAAGCATAGAGAATTTAATTAAGTCTTCGTACAGGCTTGGTCTACGTGACATTGTTGTTGTTTTTGTTGCTGAGCGAATCGAATGAAGGGCCGCACTTAACGCACACGATAGATAGCAGCTTAAACGATATTGCGTGTCGGTGACTGAAAGCTACGTATATATATATATATGAGAAGTGCGAGTACGACTTCCCGGAAAACAACGATAAAATAAGAGAATACGAAGGGGAGAAGGCTATTATACCGTGTCATGTTCTTCTTATTGAATATAACAGGGAGGTTGTGTCGATACCTGATGCGATTCGATATGCTTGAAGTACTAATTATGTAGCGTCTATGTGACACCGAGGAAAAGCAAAACTTTTTTATAACATAATTACCATGAACTCAAAACTTTCGATTTTTTCTCTTCACTTGTATTGGGTCATAAGTTTCTTTTTTTCAAAATTCCACAAAATTCGACAAGCACGTCAGCACACGGTTCGCGCAAGACCGAGGTAAGCAACATAAATACTCAATATTTACAAAAATATAATTACACGTGAATGCGATTGTCTCAATTTGCATGAGTAATTGAACAAAAGAGCTGTGGATGTGTATACTCCACATATGATACACGGCAGGGCGTTCGTATGACTCGATTTGTTTAATTATTATTCAAATTAATTAGGGAGAAGTCCAGCCCCAGTGTGAATGAAAAGCTGTAATATTGCGCACAAATACCAATTATTTTGCCGCATTTGGAAAACAAAACAACACGCTCCTATCCTTCCACGTATAAATCCAATTTCTAGACCTATATATTAGTCACGTGTTTGCATGTTCAAATAACCAGATCAGAACAATGCGCAGCTCGTTCCACGTTTCCTTTCCCTAACGTTCTCGATTATTACTCGTGTCAAATATAATGAAATGCCGTTATTATTTCGCACATGCGCGCGCGAAAGCAAAACAGACGAAGTTTATCTTTCTCTCGTATCTTTTATCGGTGTACACTATCGTATTCCGTATTTATACGCGATGGAAACAATGGATATTGCGCTAGTCAAGGATTAGATCTAATTTTGAGCATTTTTAACTTGTCGATAGCATGCGATATCGCGACTGTTACTCAAAAGTTTCATTATTACGAGAGTAGGGCATTAAAATGATTGCTAGGCTTTTTGTTCTTTTGTGGCTTTATTTCTGTCTATATGGTGTCATACGTGTATTATATTCTTCGTAATTGTGAACATTTCTATTAATATCATAACGAATTTAAATCATTTATCGTCGTAGTCTTTCAATTATCAGAATTGTGCTGGCCAATTTAATCGTTGTACTTGGACTCGATGTTCTTACAAATCGTAGTTAATTGAATCATAGATGTGCATATTTTACGAGAATACGTACACGTGTATGGATACCGCGACTTTATTTCACTCGACTAATGGGAAAAAACGGCAGATTTGTTTAATTTTAAGGCACAATCACTCGGAGTCATCACTGTGTATTGAAGGCACGCATACTTGTGATTACGTCGACTTGCGTTCATTTAAGTAACATATGCATTGTTAAAATATATCGTTTGGTTGAGCAATACCACTATTATACATACATATAGAAGGTAATTCGTGAGCTCGTTTGGGCGTACGTAGATCACGACGGAAACGAGTCTTCAATATTCTTGAAAAGTACCATTTTTCGTAGGACAAAAAATGTATACGTATATAACTGCGAGCTGTGTACAGTTCAGACGTCAGAAACCTTTTGCCGTTATGCGGGATTGTTTTCGGTAGCTCAAACAAACGAGCCTTGGAAATAAAGTAATTAATAGTAAGTAGTTCAGAAATTTGATGGCTATATCGTAATAATGTTGATTTTATATTCGAGAGGTTTTATATGGACGACTGTTATTTATTTTTGTCTAATGGAAAATTGTACTTTTCAAGAATATTGATAGCGAGCATGTTAATTGATACTAGTATTTGCGAAGGAAATATATTGATCTGCACTTTATGATACAGAAAACTGTTACCGGTAGGTATGGTTTGAAAATTCAATCAACAGAATTTTCCTCTTGACAGTCCCTCTCCCCCTATATGTGACAATACCGATATCCGATCAAAGATTGACAGATTAATTTCGAGACAGCTGACCGGCAATTTTGACCAGGGCAATTATAAGTATGCCAATGAACAATTTCCAAATAAAATACGTGTCACTCTTGCATGTAATTGCAAAAAGAAATGTCTTTTTTACGAGAATATGCTATTCACGTACAATATACGAACAATTCATTGTGTCGACAAATCA
The DNA here is from genome assembly GCA_030064505.1 of Chouioia cunea. Taxonomy (NCBI): domain Eukaryota; kingdom Metazoa; phylum Arthropoda; class Insecta; order Hymenoptera; family Eulophidae; genus Chouioia; species Chouioia cunea. The sequence continues at coordinate 9,518,786 of JAOPFQ010000001.1, read as the reverse complement.
CTCCCTATTAAATCTAGAGAAACAGACAGCAAGAGAAGTATTATTAGTACGTCGAAAAAAGGTTTTGTGGTAGCTTTTATCTCATTATCCTCGCATCGTTGGACAAGTAAATTGATTCTCTAGAAAGTGAAATAAAATTAAATTCAAATCCATTAGAGCACTGTTATTCTCAGGTCGAATTATCTTATTGTAAGTGTTCTATGTCATATTGGTATTTTACCGTATATATTACATATTCTCGAATGAAATTTAATATTATTTACATGCAAATGTATGCACGTGCAAAGATAATTGTATTAAATTATAGCTGTTACAATGTATACGTTAGCATTAGAGCTTTGAGTAATCACTTTTTCTATATCAGCTTGATAATACAGTAATTGATTAATTAAAACGAATAAAAGCTTGCACGAACGAAAATGAACGTATTACATCGATCTATTATTTGAAATATTTCATTTATAACCATAAATTATAGAAATAAAAATTACAACAGTAATCGTTAGTATAGTCAGTTTTTAGTCAAATTATTTAAACCCTAGGCTCCTCTTCTCTCACTTCCTCGTATTCTCTCTTTAGGTGAAAATAAACGTCGAAAAATTGTGATCCGAGACACGAGGATCAATAAAATAGATATCGAGAGCATAAAACCTTATTAAATGAGCCACTGTGCAGTTTATCGTCCATAAATTTATAATACCCCAGCTTGTCCGTCGTCTCGTGTGAGCTGGGGTTTGTAAAAGGCTATTTTAAAAACAGGGTATCCAGCCAATCCATTACGGGAAAGACACGAATTTTTTTATGAATGATTTATTTTTCTCTCTTTTTCTCTCTTACATAACTACATTATCAAGATTGCCGACTGATCGTAAATAACAACATTAGAGCTATACGTATACGAACCTACATTTCTTTTTTTTTCATTACCTTTTATGGAATCTAATAAGAAATTGATTTTCCTTGTATGCACCTTATATGGTTGTCGGATAATCGTCTCGGCTGCATTAAACGTATCAATCAAAAAAGTTGACGTGTAGTTGGCATATTTTTCTCTATGGAGGTGATACGTGACTATCTTTTCTTGAAATACTTCTTTTTCCAGAGAGGAAAGAGATCGTCCGTTGGATAGAACAAGCACAAGTAACGTCTCGGGATAATAAAATGTAGAAAGTATAATACCTTTTTGTACGTGAATTCGCAAAAGGGACTATCCACGCGAGATGTCTTTTTCATCCTCATCGTTTATGTAGTCGCGTGAATGCAAATGATAGATTTACGACTTTGATACATATATCTTGTTGGCCGGGTTGATCTATGCATCTAAGTAGCTGAGTAAAGGGTTTTTCTTGATGTTCTTATAAAACTGCTTTATTAATTCCATTTCTCGAAGTGAAATGTAATTGGGGTGTCAGTTTTCTTCTTCAAATTGAATGACTTCATAACGAATTAACGATGAGAAACCCCGATTGTATTTTCTTTTTTGGACGATTTAAATATGATTCAATTTGAAAATGTATTTGAACGGTTATAGTAGATTATAAACGTTTATACATTTGGTATCATTAACAGATAAGATCATATAATTAGCTAGATGAAAACACGTACCTTAGATTGCGAACAAATAGAGAAATACACGTTAAGGCTTTGCTAATGTGCTACTACTATCTCGAGTGTTATCGTGAAATTCGACGAGGGTACACGCACATACACATATAATGTTCACTCGACATTTTTATAGTGATCGTTAAAGTTCATGACTCGAATTAAAATTTTAACGTACGTAACAATCATTCAATGTCTTGTGAACTAAATGCGAATAGAAGTTTCAGACGCAAAAACCTTCAAGATGTCTTAATTTTCTCATTAAAAATGAAGATTCAGAGTTACGTTGATATGGTATTCACCGGAGAAAATCAACTTAAGACCATTCTCTACAGTCAAACGACGACATTTATTCAATTGTTCGAAATCGCCAGCTAACGTGTAATTAAACCATAAAAAAATCACTCGATAGATAAGCATCGTAGTAATGGCCCGATCAAATATGCAAAATTAATAACAGTTGCGGAAGAGTATAGTCGGTATATAAATCAGTCGGTTGACGGTTCTTAATTAAATTTGATAGCGAAACGCACAATTAAAGCTCTGACGTGCACAATCCTGATGGAGAAAGAGGGAGGAAAAAAATTAACATAGTAAACGTGATTTCGCGCGATCGAATTAGCAATTCTCCGCAGCTCTTTTTGTGTGCGTTTTTATGTTTCGTATATGCGAATCGTGTGGTTGCGTTGCAAAAGCTTATCGCCGTTCAAACTTTTCAAAATCAACAAATTTCATGAATATGTATCGGCAAATAACTAACCTTCGCGTGATACGCGTGGAAAAAGGTAATTTTTCGTGTCGTATAACGAAAGAGTTATTTTTCGTCAAACGCAAAAACCTACAATTATATTCGGTTAACACGTAAGATATACAGACGTACATGAAATGTAAATAGCGCGTAACGACTATACTCTTGACCGATTGATACGAAGTAGGTATACAACGCGTCTAATCGATTAATTCTTCTAGATGAATATCATCTTATGTACCTACGTATCTGCTTGATGATAGCTACAAACATGCGGATTAATCGATGAAAAAGTGTATGCTTAAGTCCCACCCTAATTATCAAGCCGTGTTTGGTCTCGCGAGCAACGAAAAAAAAAACTAGCGGCGAATCGCGTGCCACAGATAAGCATCACACTCGAGCGTGGAGGGAGAGAGAGAGAGCGCTAGCGCGTTTGCCACTTTTTGTTTTTTTTTTCGTTCGTTCTTACACGTCGACTTGCTAAGTATTATGCGGCTTAATCTCATTGTTTCCAGATGTTATCGTTTTATTATAACGCAATGCTGCAAGCTCACGAGGATAATCGGTTTGCGCTAGTAATTTGCTTGCTTTCGAATCAAGTGTTTCACTAATACGTCTTTCACGATATCATAAATATGGTTTGTGACGCACCAGAAGTTTAGATAATTATGACGGCATGTTTGTTTCTACTATTTAACATTGCGAATTATGTTAGCTTCTTTTTTTCTGACTCATTCACCATTTTTGCCCCATAATTATCATTTTTTTGATAAAGAAGATTTTATTTGTATCCAGTGATCGTTTAACCAATTCTTTACTATTTACTTTACATTTGTATGTATTATTCTTCGTTAGCTTTTGAACATAATTGGCTTTAAGAATCAACTGATACAGGATGACAGTTCACATAGGTAATTCGATTAGTAAAAAGAAACGGCTATTGAGTACATTTAACTGGGTTAATACAAAATATAATAATTGAGATTTCTGATCGCTAAACATTTTATTTTTAACTTATTAATTAGCTTTAAAAAAGATTTTATTTACGTTAACAGTATTGATAAAATACCTTTACACAGCATTATTTTTCAAGAATCGATATTTTCATGGGTTTATCACGCTACAGATTGTTGAGTGGGAAAACAAGCCAAAAGATACAAAAACTAAAAACATTGAGAACAAATTCTTCCAAAAGATGACTACATTTTACTTTCGGAGAAAGATCCCGATAAAAATAAATCACCAGTTTGTTTGGACTGATTTGGTCAGTATGAATAAATAACAATGACAACGCAAAACTTTTGTGACGTAATGAAATGTCTATTTTTTCGCAATGTAAGGTACGCTTTCATCTGGCTAATTGTATGATTTTGTTTGTTAATGATACCAAATGGATAAACGTTTACAATCTGCTATAGCCGTTCAAATACGTTTCGACAAAAAAATAAAAACGATTGATTAAAATGAAGTATTACAAATTATCATTATTATTCAAGAATGGCAAGTATAGCACGAATATACCCTAAACCAAAAGCTCCATTCTAACTCGCAATCCACTGTAATTGTGCGAGCACGCGCTAATGCAACGCAGTAATTATCATTTTATTATTGACGCCGAACAACTCGTATACCGCGATTGAAGCTTGAGAGGAAGTATATATCGGTGTTAAGCAACGAAATTGACGAAAACTATTAGCAGAAGCCGCAACGCTGCCACATACTTCTTCTTCTTCACGGTTGTTGTCGAGCGAGTTAACCAACGCATTTGCTCTCAAAGATAAATTCCTTGACCTCATTTTCTCACGGAAATAAGCCCTGATAAATCAATTGTTAAATTCTATCACCGCGACCAACGCTTCCGCGATTATCAGAAATTTATTACAAATGGTTTTTGCGCGCGTTCTAAGGTAATGCACAACTATCGTAAAAATGTGTATCGCTTGCTCACAATGGCCACTCGACCCAACAAAAACAAAATACAATATAACTACTTCTCCAACACGCGCATGTACACCCACGTAGTAGCGATAGGGAGCGCCCACGTAAAATTTACTTTGCGCATAATAAATAACTTTGCATAGGTTTCGGTAAATACTGAAAGGGAATGGTAAAGAGAGTGAGAGGGTACTTTGTTCCAAATTTACTGGTTAACCGGTCTTAAGGTTTTGAGTTCGTTACCGAAGTTTATGTACAATAGTTTTGTGTGTGTATATATATATAGATGTTTTTTTTCTTTCTCTCACGAAAGTTTGCTACAAAGCTTTTGAAGTGCTATCCTAGAACGCGCGTGCGCGCGAGCAGTTTATTAAATTAATCTCACTGTTGAACTTGTAAGGCCGATGTTTTAATGATATTTGTTGGTTCGTAAGTTTTTGCGAATATCGTGAGGGTACGGTATTCTATTTGAATTTATATATTTTGTTTAGCCTCGGCAAATAGTTACATACTCATAATTTTATTATTCCGAAATATTTGTTGCTGAAAATATCGATTGCTTTCACAGAGAGTAAAGTTGTGAGTTTTGATTGTGTCGACCTTTGAAAGTCGTTCGTTTGGAAAACCTTTGACGTTCAAATAGTTCCGACAGTTCGGCCATTGTCTCGGATTCATCGCGATGATGAAACGCACAGATTCAGAGAAAGAAAAAGAGAGCGAACATCTGCTTCTTTTATTCGCTTCGCAGCAGGATTATAAAGCAAGTGAGCGCGTTCTTTATGGCGCGGCAAACTGTGAGAAATGATGCACGACTGAAGATAACGTTGCAGTTACGCGAACACAAGCGAAATTGATATAATCTATTATCCCGTCCTTGGTACGAGGTATGTTGTGGTCTGCGATATATTATTCACTTAAACTATTAGTACTTTGTTGATATTAAAGAGACGATTCAGTAATATCGACACTGTGTAGCTCTATATTCTCCCTCGTTCTCGCGTGTACTTTGGTTGCGATATAGTCTAGCCTCGCGTTACATATCAACGAGCTAGTTATTACTCCAAAATATATTTACAGAAGCTATGCAATAATTAAGACAACAACGAAATATTTTGATCTTGTTAACTTGCATACTTTCTAATTGCGCTCAAAACGTAATATTCTTTGTATTCGAACGATTCAAAATTGCACTGCACTTATTGTTCTTGAACAACGCTCCACTCTGACAAATAGAACAGTGACATAATACTAAAGGAGCATTCATTCATACAGCGTCAATTCCGACTCATTACACGCAAACTTTTCAATAGTATAGCTTTTGAATTGAGCTCGCAATTTCACAGGATCAGAAATAATAATTACTAGCTATTTATGTAAAAAATATTCGACTTTAATAATACATCTGTAATAAATCATCAACGACTTTGAGTTTATCTTCGTTGTAAGATGAATTCTAGCCGAAAGCCATGCGTGTACAATACATGTATAAAGACTGTAAATACATCTATAAACCGAAAAGAAACATGGCTGTTATTCTGGGGTTGTGCCAATTTTCGTGGACAATTGACAATGAAACACGGTATTTGTTTATCATCAAGCAAACGTAGTACGGTTAAAACTATTTTAATTCGTTGACGTATACACACCTCGAGCAACTTGTAGAGCAAAGCGTGGCAGAGGCAACATAATTATCGAGACAAATAGATAAGGATACAATTCTCCAGTCGTGCCATGTTATAACTGTAACTGCCAGTAATTTCCATCGCAATTTACGAGTACACACAAGATTCAGGGTAATAATAGCAAATTTTCAGCTCGCTCTATTAACAATTCAAGCGCAATGACGCTCTCTTCCAATTGCAACCTACAACGTTGCAAAAAGATCGGAATCGGTAAAAACAAATATTGTCCGAGCTATGATTCAAGAATTCAACCGATTATCATTCGATTACATGGTATTTGGCATTTGATTATTCGAGAAAATACACGTATCATTGAATATACATAATGAATCTACGGGGGCATGTTGAATTCGATTAGTCATTCTATCAACGGCTGCTTAATATTGCTTTCGATTGACTCCCAATTTAATTACGTCAAAATCTGGGCATTCATAAATACCCAAATACTCATCTTCTGTGATTTTGGTTTGAAACAATAACGTGCACTTTCACCATTTATTGAACGTTCGTTCCACGCTCGATCATCAATACAAAGGTCGGATCGATACTTTTGAAAATAAGCAGCACAAGAATGAAACTTTCTTACCATTGTTTAAAAAAAATGCGATTTGCTTTTCGTCACGGAATATTTCAGCGTTAGGGCAAAGAAACTTTCGACCGAAAGAAACCAAACTTCGTCTCATATATTTCAATCGCTAACCCCCGAGCTTTCTTTCGGTAAAAGCTCGGGGGTCAGCGAAGCTCGTTACAGTCCAAAATCTCTGGCCGCATAGTTTGCTATATATAGTACAAGATAGCAATCGTGCGACGTAAAATCTCGTGGGGCTGTTCTGACCATCGGTGCAAGCTGATGCAGTTCTGCATGCTGGCGAACGACACCTTCGAGAGCTTGCCATTCTGCTGACGCTCATTTACGACAAATAGATGTAGCTTTTTTATACTTTCTTGTTGACGGTCGTGCTGACGTTTCAACTTTCAAATTAGTCGGTAAACTTGTGCAATTGTATGCGCTCGTTGTTTATAGAAACGAGGATGTTGATTTTGAACGTGGAAAGAGAACTGAAGAATTTATACGAGTACAACGTGGATAACTGTTTTTCTAGAGATGCGACAAGAAAAATTTGAAATAGTGAATTGTGAAAGTTTTGTATTTACGTCTGCACTTCGAATGTCAACTGAATACCGTATTTTAAATTTACGGTTTCGGAACTCTGGAAAGAGATGTCTACTGAACATTGTAATTTATCTTAAAAATTTTTTATCGACAAAACAACAAATTGTACAGCGTCAAGTCAATTCATTCCAAATAATACATCAATTTTTTGCAGTTTTTATTTAAAAATTATTTTCAAAGTGATTTCTAGAGAAAAATAGCGGATTCATCCGATTGATAATAATAATAATAATAATAATAGTAAAGCTTCATGAACGAACGGATAAATTGCTTAATAGTTGACTTACAAAGTACCGAATACGTGAATCTCGCATTTCACTTAAGGCAAGTATTTTATTTTCCATTCAAGCAAATTTGAATAAACATTTGCATATTGCCTCTCGTCGTATCCCGTCATAAGAAAAAAAAGGGAGAAAAATAATCGTATAAGCACAATGTCTCTTAAAGCCTCCTGTGGAAACAAGAAAAGTGAAACGAAATTCTGTCGAAAAAGATCCCTACAACAACTTTTTCACGCATACGCTCTATCACGATTATCGATCTTTTACCGACCTGAAGGATGGTGAAGTTGCTTCAAATCTCTTCGCCCCACGATGCAAGTAGATATACGAGAATTTACAATAAGTTGGAACGAATGAAAAATATCCGTCCACGATAAACTTTTATGTTTATTTATGCTGCAAGAAACGATTGTTGAAGTATGCGGCAACTGGCGTGCAAAGCTGTTAAAAAGACCGTTAAACGATATTCGCGCAGATACCCCTCTCGTCACTTAACGCACTATTTACGAGCGAATAAAGCTCGAGCATTACACATGGCATGATTTCTGCGATGTACAATATTATATTTTTACGTTTAACCTAAGAAATTTCATGTCGATTACTGTTATGAATAATCGATAGTTAATATGTATCGTTGCGGATTGTAACAGTTGTCGTTCGTTTTGCATCTTTTTCAACGCGTTGATTAACGTCTGTTTTTTCGGTGATGAAATAATTTCGAGAGTGAGAGAGAAAGACAAAGAGCCGTTCTCGATTGAAGTGCCACTCAACAACCTCGGACAGTTCGAGCGTTTTTATTGCTTGGTTCAATTTACTTTTATCTCGCATGGACCCCTTTTGTTTAATTTATTTCATTAAGGTAAGACGCCATTTATCGCTATAAGTAGAACATCCCATGCAAATTACGAGGCATGGGAGATAATTTATGAAATTTCAATATTGTAAAGGGCAACGCGAATACGGTGAACACTGCGGTCGCGAATAAACTATATATTCAAAGTATTCACTCGTCTCGACGACCATAATTATAATCGACAGCTACATTTATTATTAACCCACGTGTGTATTCTTTTCTGAAAAGGCGTGACTGCAAGGTTTCACGAATGCTCTTATACCAACATGTTTACACGGGAGGTAGCGGCGCCTGGTCATCCTAAATTACGAGGTCAAAATCCGATACTGCCTTATAATTATGAAGTATTATAGCTGGCATGTACATTGCCCGCGGTGCTATTCACGACGTTGCGTATAAACGAGCGGAAACTGTTATCTATTGAAATTGTAACCTTCTTTTATTTATTTGTTCGTTGTTGTAAAATTTTCCAAACGATTTGTCGGGCTAATTAAGAGAGTTCCTTATTTGCAATAGAAATAAACTTTGCCAATTCAATACTCGTAAAAGAACACCCACGTCTGAACAAATTCGACTTGCTCTTAAAATATTTAACTTTTATTTATTTCGAATCGCCAGTTTTCATTAGAGCTCAATTCAATTGAAACTTTTATTACTTTCTTGAAAAAAAAGAAAAAGAAAAGAAATAGTAATGCTACCAATATTCCTCTTAAAATGGTCCATTAAAGGAGGTATTTGATAAATAGTTCTCGAGGTTGCACTGAAACTAAATTACGAAGAACGTTAAATCCCCGCTGTATATTATACTTTTGTACGGTATCTCAAAACGATCTAAGTAAAGTCTTAGAAAAAGCGAAAATAACGACACAGCATACTATCTAATCATATTCTATTTATTGCTACAACTTTGAAGATTATCAAAGGTTAATATAATTATTAGAGCGATCAAGGCGTCGTTAAACAAGCTTTCTTAGAACGTAGCACACTTGGGTGGTTGAAGAAATTGATCTACTGTGCCAGTATAGAAAGTTCAAGCTTGATTTTATCGCGACGATATAAAACCGATGTAACATTCGCGTCGCTGCAGTAGCCGATGCAAATGAATCTTAACGAGGCCAATCGACACGCTATAGGCATTTCGCGCACGGGCATAGCTACAATGATTAAGAATATTTGGTTTAGTTCGAATCTATGCATCTTAATGTTCGTTAAATATCAAGTTCAAGGATTTGGCTTAATAATGTATTCAGCAATCGTTGTGACGAAGATGAGTAATAAAGTTCGTGGAGATGTTGACGCGTTTCCACGGTTTTGATTGGCTATACAAAAACTTGGAAACGACCACTCAGTGCTGGTGAATCCAATATTTACTGATATTACTTCGCAAGTTGTAAAGTTATTAAGTAGGTAGCCACGAGCTGGAGCGTCGGTGTGTTGGGAGAAAAATTGCGGTTTAAAAGTTTCCGTACACTGTTGGGTGCTTACTTTCCTCTCTTTGCCTTGATATATCATTGTTATATACGTAGTTTTTTGCCGTAATTCAAATTCTGAAAATGCCATCTTGCACAACGATACAGAAGACTTTTATTTTGAACAACGAAGATTTCTCAACCGATATTAGCGGTAACTGTTTGCACTATTCGAAGATTTCAGATTATCACGTAGGAGAAATTGCAGTAAATATTATACTCCAAGTTAACCGAATGTAAATATTGGTGTTGTGCGCGAGTTTACTAGCATAATTTTGAGAAGTATTCATGTAAATCAATTATCATTACAAAAAGACATCGTATAACGCAATCCGATTTTGACTATTCACCATACATATCAGAGTTGGTACATTACAACGAAATGAATTCACCGATCCGTCGACAAAAATCTTAACGAAACGAAGAGAGAGAGAACCTCTCATCGTGATCTTATCCGTGGAAAAATACAGGTACATGGTCGTCCTGCTCGCGGGAGCGTAAAAATCCACCTTTGTCTTTTTAATAGAAATTTCCCAGTTAAAATTCGCGAAAGTCAGCTGCCATCAATCTGTTGGGCACCCAAGAAGAAGAAGAAGAAGCTTTTAGAACCTTGTAATTCGCGACTGGTGCTCGCGCCAGCTGCACTGAAAATACGTCAAAGACAGGCGAACGTTATCTTTTGAGAGGATCGGCTGCACGTCGTAGTCGTCTCTATATGGCGCATAAATATCGGAAAAATCCAAGACGTTTGCTCGGCGCTCGCGAAGCTTTTCAAAGAAGCTATTGTGGACGTTGCTAAGGTACTGTATTGTCGAGGATTCGCAGAGAGAATAAGAAAACATATCTTAACAACGTTCGTTAGGGTTTTGTCTTCTTAACAGGATAATAATCTTTTCTTCTAGCATTTACGTCAGATGCGACGTTTCTTTCACTAACTAGAAACTCGCGACTCTTTGAAGTCACTAGTTACGTACGTATCTACAATAAATCGACAACTTTGTGCGCTTGTCAGTGTTTTCAGGAGTACCACGTACTTCTTCTATTCGATTGCTACCCAATGTGTTGTCTCTTCTATTTATTTTCACGTACCTCCTAAAACGTGTCTAACTTGACAACGCGCTCTACGGGCTTTTCAAAATATCGTAAATTAAAGCCAATCTGAGAGCCAAGTTCCCCGCGAGTTTCTAATAGAATATATCTGTATGTCCGGTGGTTTGAGTCGAGTGGTTGAAGGGAAAGCAGGCTGATTTATCCTCCCTATGCCCTTTCTCGATAAATGCATATTGCAGAAAGGTCGCCTGCGGCTTATAGGCACTTGATGATCAATTCGCTTGCGAACGAGTGGTCGTTAGAGAAGTCGCGCAATTGCTTTTTAGATCTATCAAAGAAGAGATTTCCCACGATATCGTCCTCCACTTCAACCCAAGAGAAATAAAAAAACAAATATTTCGCTTTGTCAACCCACGAAGATAACATTCGATTGATTGCTATTATTTTTATAATCCAACGATTTTATGGCAATTTATATTTATCGGTAAAGGACAGCAATGCCATCGGAAAAATCTCAGTCACTGAGCTCTAGAAACAATTCGGATAATCGATATTGAAGAGTGAAAACAAAATATGATATGTGTGTAACGTGCTGGCGAAGTATTATATAGCTATACACGTAAAAACGACTCAAGGGAGCTAGAGAGTTTTTCGCGGAATGTTCTCGCTAGAGCCGCTTATCGCCTCCAGCGGTTGGGTCGAACAAAAGCGCGAGCAGGCACTACGGCTATTCTATATAACGTTTTTTACATCGCTGACTTTAACGGCAACAAGTCTCTAGTGCACAAATCATTAACCAGTGCTTTCTTTCCAACAGAACTTTACCTTGCCTACGCGGCTCTGTCTCTTACTATTCAGGTTTGTTTTTTCTCGTAATTGCTTTGAAATTGAGTTGTTGATCGTTCCGAAGATGTGCCCGATGGATGGATTTTTAATGTTGATCTCGCTATTGTGCGCGTAAGGTAGTTATTTATTCGTGCGCAAAAAGGTTATAATATCTTTGCCTCTATTATTCACGCAAATTACAAATTTAAAACTTACGTATTTTCTTTCTTTTGAAAACTCCAAATTTCATCAAAAATAGTTTGTGGCTTTAAAACGCTTTCTGCAATTTAACTAAAAGCGACCTTGGCGAACAAAAGTTACAAAGTGCACCCCGAGTAAAGTTAAATTTGTTGAAATAGATTTTTTTTCCCTCAATTATCGAATATTCCTTTGCTGCAAATTTACTTCGTGAACGTTCTCGAAAACGAGAAATTTGCGCGGTCGCTATAATTCGATCAATGATGATAAAATCATTTTATTACGGTAATTAGATAAACGAATAAAATACGTAAGTATCTTTGGTAAATGATCGAATGAAAATAGTCTTTAAAGGTTCTCGATCAGTAGTCTCCCAAGGTTGCGGTTGTATCTTACAGCAGTACTTGTACCATTCGAGAGAAATAGATAGATAAGACGTGAAGGAAGGTCAGTTGCATCGGACAAAAAGCCCTAATAATAAATCTTATCGAAGCTCCCTTATTCGTTACTTCTTCCCCGATAATTTCGATACCAGCTGTTGCGACAAGTAGTGATTTTGGTTCTCTCGTCAGATGTTAATTACGGATAGAACGAAGAGGAGTATGCGCAATTTCTGTAGTTGATATGCAAAATTATTCGCAAACACGTGAATCGTATATTGCTTTATTCGACGAATTTCACGCATCGTCATGTACGGTATTCAGATGTGCTTTATCAAGTTGCAATGTCAATGGAGCACTTAATAATATTGAAAACGAGGATGAAATCATCGATAAACAACTTCTTTTTTGGCTTCTCCACTCAACGTAATAACCCCCGCGTTCGTTTGATATTCTTGTCGCCGTGTAGCGTATAATTTCGACAAGCGTAATCAATCATTATATTAACGCGTCGCCTTAAATCGACCAACCTGCTGTTCCATGAGTATAGTCGAGCTTTCTTTGGACGGTATGTCATCTTTACTCTCGTCTGTATACGAAAGATAGATTGCGCAATTTCTGTATTCATCAATTTTGCGCATTGTTCGGTCGGGAATGGTACTTTATTTTTACTTCCCATATTCAATTTCCAGTCCCTCACCATGCGCGCGAACGCATGATTTATTCGTAACATTCTTATCTCTCAACAGTTAAATTGATCGTAAATTGTATCGAACGACATTGCTTTGACATCAGAGAAAACGCACGGAAACCATTTAACGACCACTCCGATAGTAATTAATTGAATATTATATTTGAGGTAAGTATTAAACTACGTCGATTATTTGAAAAATGTATGTATCCTTTTCTTGATAAGACTATTATTAAAGAGTACGAGTTTGCACAATAGATTTCTTGATGTGTTAAAATCTTGAATCTCTCCGTTTGACGGCTGCTTTCAACGTTAGGCCCTGAACCATCCGATAGCGTTTAAGCGCGCTGTAGAAAGCCCTTATCGGCCAGCTTAACAGCCCATAAACGTAATTTATCGCTTCGTCTCTATTAGTCATTTTTTCCTCCTCGTATTCTCTTGAATATGTGATACCTTTTAGCGCCATTTTTTTCAAATACGTATTAACGCTCTAAATACTCGTATAAATGTTCTACGATAATAGGTCGGCGTTATTGATAACGAGAACAAAAATAATATCCGAAGGGCGTGCAATGTTGGAAATACGTTAAGTTTCGTACGTACTAATGATATGTTTCGTTATTCAAGAAAAAATTTTAAAATACGTCCATAACTGGCGAGCTACTGAAAATCGACGTTTCTGATTTGAAATTCCGAGATTTTTTTTACATACAACATGCCTGAAATTTTAATATAAATTTTTCATACTACAAGTGCACTTGTATCGAGTGAAATATGTCTATCGTATATACATGTATATATATATATGTATGTGTGAGTTTTTAGAACAGTATTTAAAACAAAAGAGAATTTCTCTTCAAAGATAAAGTTTTGACATTATTTCGTTAATAAAATAATACAAAAAAAGAAAGATCTTTTGACCATAAAGTCATCAGAGCGTATGTATATATATATATATTTAAAAAGGCGTAGATATATTTATTTGTTTGATATTCATACGAGCGAGTTTGCAAGATAGGACTTTGAAAACGTCAAAGAAACTTTTCAACGGCATTCCTCAAGTAAAACTAATGTATTTTGCAATTCGTAATCGATATCCATTCGACACGGCATACCCGACGACTCTCTTTCTCGCTTATATCGCGCTTATACGCCCTCAAACAGCTCACGCTTGACCTACTTGGTCGAGTGACAGAAAAATCGTACATAATATTTTTTTTCTCTTTCCAAAACACGCGTATAAACAACAATCATTACCCTCGTTGCCAGTAAAAGAATTTGGTAATGACGATCGACGAACGAGTGCTCGTAACCGCAAAACTTTCCTTGATAATTATTCTAATTACGAGGCTTAACAAATAAACAAGAATGACACCATTTTTCCTCCCGGTACGATTCATCAAACAACCCAATTGTGCGATAGTGCAAAAAAAAACAAAAATCGAAATGGAACACACGTATACGTATACGTATTCGAGTGTGAGACTGAAAGATGAAAACGTCGAGGACCAAAAGCAATCATTCGGCAAAACACGGACATTTAATTTTGGTCTATCGGCCTGATAAATCATCGCGGGTAATCGCGTCGTCACATAAATTATCCGAGGAGGATTCGGACAAATTCCGTGTGGCCTACCGGGTCACAGAGTGCGGTAGCCGAGATTGATGGGGAGCTTGCTTACTTTACTTTCCGATGGGTCATTAACAATATCTACTACACGCGCGGAAGACACGTATGCGGTCAATCCGCAGTCACAAGCTTCTATTAGATTGTCATCTAGATAAATTCCATGTAACCGCACAGGATGCCAAGAAAACTCGTAAGTATTTGTTGGTGGTAATTATACTGGGTCATCGGCTCTTCCGAATATCTCAACTCCGGCTGCTTGTATCCGTCTTCTCCTTACTCGACGGTATGCATATCGTTTCGGTGAATACTAAACGAATGTTACATCGATGGGCTATGTCAAATAAATTAGCAAAAAGTCATCGAATCAAAACTTCGTAAGGGAACGAAGTAAGCTCGAACAATGGTTTAAACTCCGAAATGAATATTCGTTGCTGGCAAGAGTGCAAACTTTTCTTGAACTTAGATTCCAATGTCGTTGAAATTACATATCTGACGGTAAATTTTGATGATATTGTCAGTATCTCGAAGGTGAATGTATTTTCCCCCCACATTAGATAAAAATTGCCGTTACTTATACAACCGGTAAATTTACTAAACACGAGTTGAAAAAGAAACCAAACGAATCTATTGTCCCGAAATAACTTGGACAATTTGGCAATGCAGAAATTCCGAGCAGAAAAAAAGGTCAAGCTTGATACATTCTAGAAAAGCAAAAGCAGGCGCAATCGTGCGCTTGCGAGTAATACGAATAAACGAGACGTGCTAAAGGTTTTGGCACTCTTGTAAACAAATGGAGCTTTAAAACGTTTTTGACTCTACGTTCTGACGGTCGATTTGGCGCTTATTATTATTGGGTTGCTTTCACGAAGGACGGTCATGTATATCGATTTGTCATCATCGATCCCAATTAAATTGCAGCAGTTCTGGGTTTGAGACGACGACTATGTATTTTGTTAGCAGCGATGAAAAACGAGCGTTACGTTTGCAAGCTTTCCACTGCGAAAATAACTTTTCTTTTACTAGGCAAGATTCACATGGGCCATACGCAATGGTTTTCAACTGCGAGCTCAGATTTGTTGATTTATTACATGCTAATGCTGCTTTTGGCTGTGTGTTTTCGTTAATGCGCTTTTATGAGTTTCGAAATATGCCTGTGTACGTATCTATTCTCGTTGTTTTACAGGAATTTACGTGGTTTACGTTTTGAGTGGCACTATACGTTTTCATTAGATTGACAGTTCGCCGAATTGCGAATAGTTGTAAATTTAGAAGCCTTGCGCCACAAACTACGTAAACAATATCGTTGACAAGTATGGTCGTTCCTTCGGAAAGTTTGGTTTAGATAATATTTCTACTTTATTTGGAAGTATACAGGATTAGAACAAAACTCTATAATAAAATTCTCAAATTATATATTTATTTTATCTTAGTTAGCGTGAACTTGTTGGCGTCCTCAAATTCTTTCGCGTCAAAATTTAAAAGTGTACAGCGTTCTTGATGTAATTTATTCCAGTGTTGTCAATCTACAAAGCATGCTTCGAATACCAGATCAGTATATATTCCTTTGCATAACGTATTTCGTCGAGCAATCTTTGTGTATAATAATTTAAAGTTTTCTTCGTCGTACAAACAATTAAACAAGAAATCTCACAGTGAAAGTTCAAAGCCTCCACTTTTAAAACCACTCACAAAAAGAACACAAAACCCTCGCACACTTCCCCTGGATTAACTCTCAATGCCACAATTGTCTTGCGAATCCACGATGTTCTGCATAAAAACGATGTTCTTTTCCTGTCTTTCTTGTGGGAGTAAAGAAATTGCGTGATCTAAATTCGTCGCCGACGCGCCATGCGGTAATAATTTTCTCGCTCCGCGTGCAGCGAATCAGCAAGCAAAATGTACGTTCATCGCGTTACAAAAGTCCTCGAAACAGAAGATAAAAAGACTCGATACAAAAATAGCAAGACTTGTCCGTTCCGTTTCGTAAACCTGTTTTCACGCCTTTGTGACGTTTAAGAGAGAGAGAGAGAGAGAGAGAGAGAGAGAGAGAGAGAGAGAGAGAGAGGGAAACAGAAAATATTTTGCGAGTAAATTGACGTCCGTACCTAGTTTGATGTAGCACGTGTTGAAGAACTGAGTACCGAGAACGACACTGAGTAGACCCAAAATACCCTGAGGGAACTCGGTAAGTAGGAACAGTAGCAAAACCGCGAGTAACATCTTGGTGGTGCGATCGGTTTGTTTCTCCTTGTCAATTAGCCTGGAAGCTTTCCTCTTGCGCTTCTTGCCCTCGGACAAGTTTACCGACTCTTCCATCTTGAGCATCCTGTTGGTCATGAGTTTCTTACGTCGTTTCTTTGCCTCGATCAATGCCAAGATCAAACACACGCTAAAGTAGGTCAGACACACGCACGGCAACAATTTGATCACCACACTGTACATCCAAAAGTTGAGCTCGTTCAGTCCGCTTTTCGCGCTCTCGGACATGGTCACAAAGTACAAAGTCGTGTTGGTTACCTCGCCCTCGTACGTATCGTTCACTTGTCGATCGTTATCGTCCAACATCTGGTACCTTTCGCTGATTTCCACTCCCATGTAAACCGGCACGCAAATCAACGGACTAATCAAGTAAGCGGCGATTATGCAGCATCTTGCTCTCCGCAAATTATAACCCTCGCGATTCGAATGCGGTTGCGAGACCGCGATAAACCTCCAGACGGCGAGAGTGAGGGTGAGGATTATGGAGATTGTGTGAAAGACTTGTGCGAATATCGAGTGAAACAATACGAACGCCGCCCAATCGTAAGAAAAATGGTCGCGCTTCCGCTGTGTCACCAAGTACGAATGACTGGTATAGGGTATATACTCGATCATCACCAATAAATCGGCTACTGCCAAACCACAGAGTATTGCGTTGGTCGGCGATACCATTTCGCGACGGGTCAACACGAGAATGTTGAGAAGATTTGCCACTGAACCGAAGCCACAGACGATTACGCTCACGTAACCGTGGATACCAACGTACCACGTGTGGAACGAGTCGAAACCCGCGCCACACGTAAAACTCGTCGTTGTCGTGTTTGTCAAGTTCGACATCTTTTTTGCGTGTTCTTTATTTGTTTGCTTCTTTCTGTTTGTTCACTTGTTTAATGTTTTGTTTGAGATTTCATGGCAGCGGCCACGGGCCACTGCGTACTAAGACATCGTTAGCTCATACCATTGGATGGCTCGATAGACTAGATAAATGAAAGAAAAAAAGAAAAAGAATCGAGCGGGAGAGACGAGTATGATGCTTTGATTTCTTGATAAGCGATGTCACAATGTTGAAGAAACACTTTCTTGTTCGTACAAACGAGCACTCTCCGGTGTCGCTCGCGCGCGGACGTCGATTGACACGCGGATATCGCTCGAACGAGCAGAAAGACTTTCTCTCTCCGTGCGACGACGGCGGCAAGTACTCAGCGGCGCGCATGTGCACCTCGACTCTCTCTCTCTCTCTCTCTCTCTCTCTCTCTCTCTGTATACACATTACTCCAATAGCGTTTTTTAGATTTCTCACATTCTTTCTCTCTCCCTCTCTCTCTCTCTCTCTCTTTGCCTGTTGAAGTGTTTTTTTGAATTTTCAGTAAATTATGTCTTACTTATAGCAAAACATTTAATACTTTAGCAATGTAGGTCTCGGAGTTTTTACGCTAATTATACGGAGGATCTCGTTTTCAATGGGTGTTCGTGACAGGGTGCATTCGGTTTGATTCAAATGCTTATTTATCAATGTTTGTTCTGTCTGCGTACGTGTTAATAATATGGCTTAATTCGGTGTACACTTTATCACTCATTCGTTCACTCGATTAACTTTTGGAAACAATGCGATTTGGTATCGACAAGTTTCGCAGCAATCAGTAAACAGAATATCTCGTAAACTAGTTTGATAAATCCTTTGATATCGGTAGCTGTCAACCTCAGCGCGTGGTTCTAATTTTCTGGATAAATTGCATATTTATATAGTTCATTCAACAGTAAATGCTTGCAACGACTGAATCTGTAAACAACCTCATTTTCCATTGCCTATGCCTTATGATTAGAATAACAAACCAATAAATGACACGTTTACAACGTTAAATCATATCCGCCCCCAATTAGAGATTGAAAATTCATTACAAGACAACATGGTACATCCAAGCGGATTGTAAATCTCCAAGCGAGCAGAGATACAGGCTTTTATAACGATATCAGAGCGGCCTACTCAATTTCATCGCGATATATAGCCGTCTAAGCTGTCTATCAAGTAACCGTTCAGGCAGCCGAAACAAGCTCATTACGAGTTTCTATAAGCTACGAATCTATCCAAATAAAGAAAAGTGGTGGAGAAGGAGGGATCTTATAGAAGATAAAGGCACACGGTTTAACGCTACGCACATACACAGCACGCATTCGCTAAACACCGTCCATATATATATACGTATAATCTGATTGAGACAGATGTATCCTCGGTCGGAACAAAGGCCATTCATGTCTTATACAATGGTCTCTCGCTCTCTCGAACGATAGAGTTGGACGAAAATACTATAGTCCGTTACGGCAACTCCTTATCGGCAGTTTGCCCCTCGATTATTTCAAGACCAAGAACTCGAAATAATTCAGTTGGTATACTCTGTATCCGAGTGTGCATATTTAGTCGCTAAACTCCTGTGGACGTAGCTATGTATACTAATTGCAACACCGTTGCTTTACGAATGCATTTAACTAAGCTGAAAGTATAAGATATGCGCGCTTTTTGACTTACAAACTGTGCATGGAAAACCTTTTAACAGTTGTCTTAAACGAAATGATTTTGTCAGCGATCCAATTGTTAGGCAAACATTGTTATGATCGCTGTACACTTTGGCTGATTGTCAAAGAGTTGGTGAAATTGAATGATAAACGAACCCAGTTGAATAATTTGTCAAAATTAAACGAGAGAAAAGATTTGGTCTTCACGGCTAATTAAACAGATTTTGCTTAACGGTCTTATTAGTCATTTTGAACAATCCAAATCCTTTCACTGTATACCCGAGGCTGTATATACTCTTGTACGCTACGGTTCGTTAAAATTAACCGACGAAATTGCAAGCAGTATCAGCCAACTAATCGTTTTGAACGGTATATGATAAGTTCGTAAGACGCGTGACAATCGTGTCTACCACGTGACAAATATACGTACACTTTACGTAATCTTAAAGTCTCTACTCTCCCCCAACCCATCTAATTACGTAAAATTGTTGAGATGAACATGTTACTTGTGTCTAACACAATTCTCATGCTTACTCGTAGAATACGTATTAAAGTGACGGCGCACCCAACCGCTTCGAGACAGCGTTGCACTTTCAGCAATGCTGATCAAAACGCAAGCGAGGCGAACGCATACGTTCGTACCTCCAACTCAAAACAATTACTGCAACGTTGGCTAAAATCTCTTTGTAGTAACCTCGTTCGTGTTCTTTTTTTTGTTGTCGAAATCACTTTTAATTTTTCGTAATGTTCCTACTTGTTTTTTGTTCTTGATCATAACTGTTTAAATTACACCGAATGCTATTTACGGATTTTCCTCGAACGAACGAGGTACTTCGTTGAATACGATATCAAACAGAAAAAAATTTTTACCCAGTACAGTCCCAAATTTTTCAACTGGATTTTTCGAATTGCGGAAAGAGATTTTTAATGTACGTGGATATGTATGTATATTGGAGTGTCGAATTCGAGGATAAATGTATTTAGAAAGATTTCTCCCTGTTTTCTATACTTCAAAAATTGACGATAGAAATTAGAAACTATACCGAGAACTACAGAGGAAAAATATTTCATGCACCAGATAATCCAGTTCATGAAGAAAATATGAGTCGCATTGCAGCGTAAGCAAGTTCCTTTCAAATCCCATTGAACGGAAAAATGCATGATTCCTCTTAGGATTCTACTATGATATTAATATCGGATATGCATTCTGTAGTATAGTAAGATACTAAACATAAATGGAAAAATTGTTAAGGGGCTTTTTTTGAATAATTCCGTACGTTAATTGAATTGTCTTGTGTTAAGAATCTTTCACCACGATTATTATATGAATTAATAGTGGTTAATAGTAGATGTTTACCTATTGAACAAACACACGAACAAAATCAAACAAATAAAAGCAAATGATATTCTCGTTAAATTAATAACCTAGCTTTCGAAGCTTTATAAAAAAAGGAGAGACCTTCAACGGAACCGATCGATTTCAACGTGAGTATTTACGTTATATACTCGTATTTGTGTATATATCACGTACGTCACAATTTTTCAAATAAACGCACTTTCTTTCAAACACATAAATAAAACTAATACAAGCAATTTATTATTGTGCCTCGCAATGTTCTGGTCGAGCCCAGTCGCATTTCTGCACTTCCTCGTATTTATAAATCTTGCCTGCCTACACTGTTTTCAAGTGTGCTGATGACTCTATCGTGAATTGCAAGTTTTGTTTACATGAACCATTTAAAACTTTTTTTGTCTGTAGAGAACGTATACACTTCTTGCCACTTGCAGACGAAAAATGGTTCACCAATTCGCGATTTTTAATATCCCACAATCTAATGTATTTAATAAAAATTCATTAATACCATTTGGATAGTCGTCAACAGGTTGTAATGAAAATCATCCAAATATTGACATTGAATTAATACAAAGTTTGACTCGTGAATATTGTGCTAGAAATATAAAAATAAAGCCCCAGTATAAAAAAGGAAAGGCATATTGTTGCCTGAACTAGAAATTTCGATTTATTCGGTTGTAAACTTTGTCTGTTTTTTTACATTCAACGGAAACATCTGGTAAAATAGATATATTCTCCAAAGTATCGAAACATTGACACGTAAACAACTCAAGGTAATGAATAAAAGTCACTCAAACGACCACTAGTAACTTTAGTTCACGAAAAAGGAAATAAATAAAAGAGACTTAAAGCGACAAGCGATAGTAAATCAGAGAATTGAATATAGCGCCATCGATAAAAAAGAGTCGGTGATAAACGCCAAGACTCGTGAGGATATGGTAGCCCGCTTTTTGCCGACGTGGGTCAGTAAAATGAGAGTTTTTACCCCCCCCCCCCCCCGTCTTTCTCAGCAAGAATATGCACAAGTCTGTCTCGACCGATGATATTTGTTTTCTATCGTAGTATTTTATATAAATATCTTTGATATCGAGGCCTCATGGCTGTAGATTTATTTCTCGCGCGGCCTTAAGCGTGCCAAAGCAATTTGTCAAGTCGAAAACGATGTTAGCCCCCAATGTCTTTCTCTCTATCGCCACACGCGTCAACTGGAAGTTGTCGATCGACAACTCGACCATAAGCAATAACATTTTCTCCTATCTCAGAGACAACTGCTGGTCAACCTACTTTTACTTCTTTCTCTTGCTCTCTCTCTCTCTCTCTCTCTCTCTCTCTCTCTCTTTGCCTCTCGCAAAATAATAGTGCCTTTGCAATGGAAATAGACACACCACGTGGTGCTTATACTTATTTCTTTTTTTTTCCTCACCCTACTCAACGTCACTAGATTTTTGTTTATTTACTCTGCGGATGGCGCGTGCGGAGAATGAGGGTAAGCAAAAACGAAATACTACGCAAATGGCTCTTAGAAATTGCTGCAGGGGACGAGATAATTGTTTGCGGCTCGTTTCGCGTTTAGTCACGCGGAAGTTATCTCCTTTTTCTGCCAAATGAGCTAATTTCAACGATTGGTAATAGTTGTGGTTTCCTCCTCTGTTGCTGGTGGCTCGATTGGCAGCATCGCGTGAATAATTTGAAAAATCAATATCTCTTGGAAATCTGTTGCGAGTCGCATTTGCCCGATGACAGTACAAAATTGACGAGGAGACTGCGCGGCAAGGTACATATGCACGCAAGTTTTCTTTCTTTATAATGAGTTAAGGCTCCTTCACTCTCGTAAAATATCCAGTGCATTGGCATTGATGTGATATGTGCAGGAAATTGAATAGAAACTCCATTAAAGAAACTAACTGGCATCTGCTGCTTTATTGAGTTTCCAGTTTTTCCGTACTCTATTTTCCAAGATAAGCCTTTCACGAAGACGGACGTCTTATAAGACATTATCAAACTCTTGCGAAAAAACATGGTTTGTTTGAAAAAAAAGAAGACCTTTAACCTGCCTGCAGTGATGTGGGATATATAGTAGTAATTAATACGTAATCATCAATTTACGATGCCAACAAAAAAGTTTAAATTAAAAGGAATTGAAACATCTTAATTATCCGCTGGTAGTATTATTACTCTATAATACTACCACGTTGCTAGTTGACCTCAAAAATTCTTTACGTCGCATTAATCCAGCCGAGCCTGCCTCGTTAAACTTCTTACCTCCCTCCCTTTTCTTTGTATGGACTCGGCAATGTAGTAGGTTGTTTTTCATAATGTTTTACACGAAGCCAAGCAGCGGGAGTAGCGCAGGTGAAGGGAAGCCACTAATGTAGTTTACGAGTCACGAGAGTCCTCCGAGACTCTCTTCGTGATCTTGCATCCGATGGCCAATTTGCCAAAGCGCAACCGTGATATGGCGCGTGGATGCATTACTCCACTTTTACGATTCTTTCGTTGCGGTGTTGCTCCTACTTTTTCCCCTCTTTTTCCAGGAAATGTGTGTGCGTGTTTACACTTTTACGAAGGACTCAAGTATTCTAGTGTGAAGATAGATTACGCGTAGGGTACAAATATTTACGATGATCCTTAAAGTAATATACCTTTAAAATGTCACCGTTTCAAATCGAGAGTAATTAGCGCGACTCTCTCTTTATCAAGTACTTAGTTACACACGAAAGAAAGTTTGTCAGGTAAATCCTATTAATCAAAGACTACATAATACTTGAGCCCACGTTTCGAAATCCTTATGTCACCGCGGGCATTAATCCAAAGTTAACAACTTGCTGAAATAGCCCGAGTCAACGTGAAATAGCATTACACTTGCTGTATCATTTTAAATTAATTACCAACTTGTTAAACACATTTTCGTCGACGGAACGAAAGACCAGAGTCAGTGGACAAAAGTTTCACGCTATTACGCGATTCCAGGTGCGCCGCTGAATAATTAGCAACGGAGACAATGATTTTTCGTACAGTATTCAAAGTTCCATTGAAAAAAAGTACATGGCCACAGATTTTCAGCAGCCGCTGTGGTTGAATTCTTTATTTTCGAAACCTATTATGCGTTCACTCCATAGATCTTGCTGATCTATGGCACGATAAATTGTCGCTAGAGAAGGGAGACGGTTCCAACTGCAGATTTAATCGCCAGCTCGAGAGTGGTAAATTGAATTATCGTTTGAATTTTTTTAACTTAATTACGTATTAGTAACCTTTTTTGCGCAATTTTTCGCGTATTTCAAATGAAAACCAACGTATTTTAAAGACTGGTTGATACAGAAATTCACGCACTTATACATTAACAGGGAACAAAACTCTTTTATCGTTCGATAAAACCTTAAAGTAGTCTTAAACAAGATGTATAATTAAATTCTCGACACAATGGGCTATCAAAAATTTATTTCGTTGTACAATGAATATGGTTTTTTCTTTAAATTTATTCGACATCCTTTTCAATTTGCAGCTCCAGAAGTTAATTACGCTAAAATTAACATGGTCTCCTCCGTAAAATCTATTCAAGTTGGTATAAAATTAGCATAACTTCTTCTCGTACCTTTTCCACAATCCAACACTATATATTCATGTACACTTGACTTTATCTAACTCATAAACATGGTAAAATTCCGACAAAAAAAAATTTGTGTGCATTGTTTATTACAAAATAAAACGAAACGAAAGAACTACACTTACGTACAAACTTTCGAAGATAGGAACGATCGAATCAGCACTACGAGACTGCCAGCTGCTGATTAATGCGGCAATGCGAATGACTACGTCTAAAAAATACGAATAGTTTGTTTTTTTCTTAGTCGTTTTCGTTGTAGGAAAATCGATTTGGAAACGCCAAGGGAATCGATATAAAAGGAGAATGACGTAGACTGACGTGAGGGGGTTTGAATAACTGATTTCTTAAGAAGCAACTTAGCTCGTTTGACTAATGAAAATTCATTTCCATTACCGTGTATATCGGCTACTTCGAGACACGCGCACGTGGCCCTGCATTTCTCACACGGTTGGCCGCAGATTTACGAACTTATTGAAAAAATTATTTCAATCATGTTTGCTATTTGATTTCCAATCGAAACTATGTCAGGAAATACAGCTTGTGTTTGATGAGATTATTTTTGTTGTATTCAATTTTAACGTTATTATTTTTTTGGAATTTGAGCTTCTCCAAACATCGTTAAACTAAAATATTTTAACATACAGTTAAAATTCAAAACATCATGTTTCCTAAAGAATGTCATTGTAACAAATTGGTCTCTTCCTATGCGACGGGACGAACAGGTATAAAAATCCGCAACGTACCGACTATTTCATTTTATAACCACTACGTGCCTCATTCGTATCTCTATCCAGTTATATTTTCATTTTTTTTGTTGAAAAAATAAACGTTATCAAAAGTTACCGATTTCGAAAATGAAGACTTGGCTTCTCTTAAAATCAATTGACAAATTTCACGTGTTGACAAATAACACAATCTGATACGATAAAATGTGCGAGATGCTAACTCGGTTATTCGGACTTTTTGGCTAAAAGTGCTCGCGAAGCGACCAATATATATATGTATGTATATGTGTGTGTGGGGGGAGGGGGGGGGGTTCTGTGGAAGCACTCGTGCAAGTGTGGCATAGTGGCGCGAGATAGTTGGAGATTGGGTCGACATTGGTTCCAGACATGCGACCGTCGTTTCTGAAAGCTTTCACTTGGAAAAATCATTCATCGATCATTTGAGATCTTCAATAATTTTTTAATAAACAAAGTATTATTACATCATTCTAACGCGCATAAATAAAATCATTCATTTTATGTGTCGAAACTTGTAATTCTGAACGTTCTAACAAAGTAAGATTGTTTATACTAAGAAGGCGATAAGCCATCGAAGTGACGAAAGATAAGAAAAGAACTTCATTAACGAAAATTGGATAGTACGTGTTTACGTGTACATAAAGTTTGCGTAACGCTTCGTAAATATGAGAAATTAGAATAGATTCTTGGTCGAATTCCGTGTTTTTCGATCCATCCAAGCTAACGATACGATATTTTTTCGATACGCGAATCTGATGCTACTACAAAAAATATAGTTTGTTTTCTTTTTATAAACTTTGCCAGTACTTACCCTCGCTTCTTTTATTCTGGTATCTTGGACTTTACTAATTAACTTTGCTTAATTAAACTCGGCCTTTTTTCCGCGAATAATCGAAAAACTTCGATCGCGCTTGGATTAACAAAGCTAATTAAGAAGCGAGACAAAAGTAAAAAACCAAAGTCTTATCCGTAATGTCAGTCCCTTAGACACGCACGTACGATCGGTGATGCTTTTTCGAAAAGCTCATTTGATTTAGGATAATGATCTTGGGTTGAATGTGCTTCGGCATGCCACCATCCCGTAGGCGCTAAGTGAAAACCAATGATCGCGCACCTCCAACGAGCAAACACGACAGCTGCATTATTCAATTACGCCGACTTCTCAATCCCTGCCGACTCTTGATGGATTTATTTTATAAGCTACGGTTTGCTTTTTTTCAACGGAGTCGAAAAGTCCATAAAAAGACACAAAGCCATCGAGCGTCAAGATTAATCCTTCTAAAAATGCACTGTTATAATACGGGCATTGTTATAGTTCCAAGTGTTTAGAAAACGTCTTCGTCATTATTTATCTTTGTGATCTATACTTGCGGGCTAAATATGATAAATGGACCTGTTAATCGATTCGTGTAGTTGTTTTTTTACGAAAATTCGGTTGCGTATGTTTCACCGTACTAGCAACTATGCTCGCAATTAATGTCCTTGAAGAATGATTTTCCGAAACAATAAATTCGCAGAATATTTGATACGTGCGTTAACGAATTTATCGGTGAAAAAATCAGAGTTATTATTTAAAGCCATATGTTTCAAAGCTCACGATAAAACAAATAACTTAGGGAGTATGTAAATCACGTATAAAATGTTGTCAGACGTCAGAATGTTAGGAAGGCTTGCAGCGTCGTGAAGTCAAAACAAGCATGGAAAATGTTGACAAGTTTGCAAGCATAACAAAACTGGTGTCACGACTTTGCGCATCTATTTATATGAATACTACACGGCGAAAGAACTGAAGAATATGGAATTGACAGGAGAGGTTTTGCGTGATCGAAGAAAAGCGAGGAGAAAGTATCAGGGAAAAAACCAATAGTTTCAATACGCGACAACAGTCGCGATGTCGCGCCACTACTCCACCGCGTGTTTATCTCCCATCTTCTCTATATTGTCTGCTCCATCATATATTCCTTTTCTATCTTAAAACGTTATAGTATAAGTCGCGCGTTGTATAATCAATTTCGCGTATATTAAACATACTCGTGTATTCCGCATAAGTATTATCAAGCAAGTTTGGTCAGGAAGTAACTTGTTAAGAATCACTGAATATTTCATCAAAGTGATGAGAACTTTGGTCTTGTAACAACGTATGGCAGATGTTATCAACGGAGCAGAGAGACAGAGGAAGAGAGGGAGTTAAATAGTCGAAGAAAAATGCTCGAGTGACATCCATTCTTATTTCGAAAACAAAGTGAGGCCAGGGAAAGGGGAGGGTGGTGTAATTTGCAATTCTAAGCGTAACCCCGCATTACCTCTGTTTATCCAAACGTATGCGTGGTGAATAAGTCAGGCTGCAGGCAAAACAAAAACTTTGTAAGTTTCCTGAAAGTATATATATATATAAAAAGAAACGACAATGGAGCTCACGTTTACCGTGAGTAAACTCTAAGAGCATGCTACAATGGAAAACGTGTAATACCACAATCATAATCGTAATGACATATTCTCATGCTGGTGATATTTTGTACATTGATCTTAGTATTAAAAATGGGAAACAATATTTTGACGTAATACACTTATAATTTATAAAAATGCTAACGAAATGAGGGAAAAATCAAAGAAAACTATGTAAGATGAAAATGTGTAGTATCCTTGGTTCAATTCGAAGCATGCAGCTCGATAAAAAAAACGATTATACCTATATATCAATCCTTTGGGGGAAAACGCATCGACTCCATTTGTAAATGTTCGCCCTTACTCTTCTGTTCCTTTATCGTTTATCACTTTCAGCAAGCAAACTCTATTTCTCTCGAAGTGCACGAGTTAACACGTCGATCGTAAAAGTGAATTGCTGTCGAAGGAAGAAAGTAGCCAATCGGATAGGGTCTATGACACTTCGTGGAGCATGTGAAATGCTTTATCCTTCGAATAAAAGCCAATCGTAGCACTTTTTTTTCGTGCGAACTGAAAAGTTACCCTGGCATCGAATCATTGTCGCTGACAATTGAGTTTTTTGATTCGGTAACCCGTTTCGAGTCGCTTTATTTGGTCAGTTTTATTCTTTTGAGATCATTTGTTGGGCGAGATATATTTTTTTTATTGTTTTCTGTGACTCTATATCGAAGTAAAATGTAGCTTCGTATCATACTTACGTATGTAGATTGACAATATTGCAATAAACTTATTCATCAAGTATAATTAAATTGTTAAGACTACTTTTTATAAGTGGCATTGTTTCATAAAAGTCCACAAATCAAGAAAGTTGCCAAATATTTATATTGCCCGACCAAACTTACTTGCTACTACTTACGAGGAATGCAAACTTTCATTAAAGAGTTCGGTGTATTATGCTATGGCAAACATTTTAGCGAAAATCACATCAAGAATTTCGCTTTGAATTACATCTTTGAAAGGAGGTCAGGTGAAATTCTCTCAATTTTGACCACTGGAAATCCGTTAATTTTCTTAAACACCATAAGTACAGTATAAATTGTGGTTAAGTGCAGTGTGGTAGCTTTGCTTCATACGCGAAGCATCGTAACGTGGAGCAAACGGACCAGACGTGAAGCACGCGCCGCATAAAGTTCGAGTCGACGAAATCTTGTGTAATTTATGGACGACCTTTTCCTCGTGGCAAAAGCTTCAAGTTGTGCGCTCTTAGCGCGGATTCCACGCTGATAGTCGTAAATAAATGTTTGCCAGCCCGCGCGCAATCTACGGTCTCAGTTTCATCAATTTTTTCCTTTTTTTACATTTCCTTTGGATTTTATATTTTGCAGAGCTTTGAGAGAATTCAAATGTTTATGAACAAAAATATCAAGAATATTAAAGCCGACAGAACTCCTGGTAATACACTAAAAATCTAGTTTGAAAATTTCTTCATCGTCCAACCAAACTTACCCAAACGAGGGACATTAGCTTTTGACGGCACTGAGCTCCAATAAGAAATCGTCTTGGTGTCTCTTGGAATCCGTCTTTCGAAAAAAATGAAGGTGGAAACACGAAAGAAGGAAGTCCACAAGCTAAGCCGTAGTAATCCGATACTCGTTGAGTAAAATAAAACGCTTCGGTGCTGAAAAAAGGGACGACGATCGAGTTCGTCTGTTTCCTCTACAAGGAGCGAAATTTTAATTTCATCCTTCGTTTTTTCTTCCCTTATTAAGGTCTTGATATGTCCCTTTTGCACGCACCCATGACTAATTAACGAAATACACTCACGCACGCGCAGGGAGCTAGCCCCGATCGATCAAACTTTACCGGCGTTTGAATTTACGAGCAAGCATTTTTCACACTGATTTCTCTGCAGGTGCTGCTATGAAATGTCGAGCTGAATATTTTACATAACTGTATCGAGCAACGTGATCGTTGTGATTACCTTGTAATTTTTATATTTTAATAGATTGTACAAAATCGATTGAACGTAAAGCACCGGCTATCAATTACAAAATCCTTGACATTTCTTAGTCACGCGAGCCAAAACCATAATTAACACCTCTTCGTCGGACCATTCAATAATATAGATATCCCGCTTAAATTTTGCTAATAGCCCATACTGGGATAAAGTTAAATTAATGAACATCAAAGGAGAGAGAAGAGGGAGAAAACCGCCCAGTACCTCGATTATCGGTTACAGATAATACCAAAATCATGCACGCGAGATACGCTTAATTACATACGTTTTGCGTACAAACCGAAGTTCTAGTTACTACAGGAAGAAATTAGAAGAAAGGTGGCTGACACTCTTACTTTTTCATACATGCGATATTTAACACAAATGCACTTTTTCACCTAGTAAATGTGTTCTCTTTGTTGCAGAACGGAAAATGTCATGTTTGTTTCAAAACCAGGGCGAGAAAATAAGAGTCTCCATGTCTGCGCGGTTTTTGTGTATAATCGGTGATTAAAGATACATATGATTTATTTTAAACTACACGAGAAACCAAATGTCGAAGGTACGCGCACGCGCAAAAAGAGTAGCAGTAGAATAGAAATTATGAAATTTTGCCAAAAAAATAAAAATGAAATGCAGATTCTGTGCACAGTGCGGTTCTTTTATAAAATGCTTGCGCGTCATTCGGGAAAATCAAAATAATATTGATGCAATAATAACTTATCGTCAGTTTTACGGCCGAGTAAGCTTAAAGCTTTAATTCATATGGCACCTTAATGCTTTTCTGATCGACTACTAATAATTTATTTATTATGCACAGTCCCCATTATCTCGGGCTGTAAAACCTTATATTTTTTCTATATTTAAAACTACCTTTATGAGACAAAAAGAAGCCAGCTTAAAAATAATATTCAATGCTGAAGATTGATAAATAGAGTACAATATAAACAGTCAAACTAATAAAATATTTCAATACAGACATTTCCAATCTTATTTTTAACGAGAAAAAATAAACTTATTTGCCTGATGGTCTCAACATTTCATCTTGCTTTGATTTGTTTAAGCCCACATCCGCAGTTCTTGTATTAAATAAAATGTAATAAATGTTTAAAGAGAATCTTCACGAGAGACGTGCAAAAAGCAATAAACAAAAATGCTGAAATCGCGAAGGAAGCACGAAAATGGATTTTACCGAAAAATTTCATTAGCTGCAGTGTCAGAGTGAGAGAGCCGATGGTTGTATGCAGTCATGGTAAATCCCAGCGAGAAAACGTGCAAGGCAACGCGGTCACGTTTCAACTTTGTTACTCGTCAAAATTGACAAGGGACTTGTTCTGCTGCATACTGCCTTTAAAATGTTTAATAATGTCGCTTGTCACGTGACTATTGAACGATCAGACGATCAAATATATTCCACGAGTTTTTCTCGTTTTTCGTTCATTTCTCATTCTTTATTACCTCTTACTAGGTTATTCAAGTACACTGTATTAAAAATACTCGAATAATGTAGAAAATTTTCCCTTAATCAAGCATAATGCACAACTAAAAAATACTTCAAATTTTTCTTAATCCTAAATTGAATTATATTTTTACGATAATATTTAATTAAAAGTGTTAAATATGAGCTCTTACAAGTTTTTTTTTTGTTAATAGATTTCTGTTCCATTCCTAACGAGTTTATCCGATCATTAATCAAACAAGTTGACTAGTATTTAACTTCTGAACTTTTCCTATAATTGATAAATACTAACATTCTTCCAAACGGGAAATTGTGGGTAACGATAAATATCGTTTTCCATGGTAAAAGCATTATGAATTTTAATAGAAACGAAGAATTGTTCAATCTTAGTGGATTTTGTAAAACATTCGTCAGTATGTACGTACATATAGTACGTTCCTTATGAATTTGTATCTCGCGCCTGACCAACAACGGACTTTATCACTGAAAGAATTCTGCTATCGATAGACTAATATTACTGGATGATAGCACACCCCTTTTTAGTGAGAAACTCTATAGTAACGAACTAATGGAACTGGACGTTATAGAAAACCTTTGTCTTTGTTTGCCATGGAATGTTTGGTCATTTTGTTATGATGCAGTGTTTAACAATATAGCGAATATTCGTCTTATTAGTAGTACCACACGCTTGTTCCTTTTCACAAAACATACCTATACAATTACCTAGTTGGTTTCACGTGGTATTTGCTTTAACTGCATGAAACAGGGTTCAAGCCATTCAAGGCAGGGCTCTCTAACAATGCAATCTCATCATATCCCTTGACTCGAACTTGCAGTCAACGAAGAAACTTTCCACCACCAGCAACATCAATACTGGTACATCTCTCTCCCTCTGAAAAACAATAGTTAGTAATCGCCGCTTATCTGTCTAATTAGACTGCAGAAATTTCGCGATATTACAAAGCTGCAAGCACCATCTCCAGTGCCATGCGTGCAGTACACATACACACACACACACACATATTTGTACATATCTGTATGAGTGTACATGCGCTTGCTGGTACACACACGCTGGCTCGGTTAAATGGAACGTGAATCGAATTACGTGTGCAGCCTGATGAGCACATCCGTGTGTGCGTGCTTATGCATCGAGAGCTAAAAGCAACACCGCGTCATTTGTGTCAAAAATTTAATTAGCACATCGCCCGTTAATTATCCCTTCATATATATGCCACTAGACTTTCTTTACTGATGACTACACAATATTTACACGAGATTTACTTGATTTTTATTTTTTATTCTTCGATTTTTTCAACGTAGCCTTTTGTAGAAAATTTAACGCTGACAAGCTGAATGTTAGGGACGGGGTGAGCAGAAATAATTACACTTTTATCTGACGAAGACAAAGAAATATTTATTTTCAAAGTGAAAGGTGTAATAATTTCTCGTGAAAAAGTCCAGAAAATAAAGTCAGATTATGGCATCAACAAGCCAAACGCTGCCAAAAAACAACGCTCGCAGGCGAGTTAACAAAGAAATCTGCGCGGACAAAGTTTCGAGTGTGCAATGGCAAGAGTGACCCGCCTGTCTCGACAGCAAAACTCTAAGTGAAGTCCAAAGAGAGTCGAAAACCGTCACAGCGCATCATTCCTTCTTGTCGCCGTGACAGTTTTCCGGGGAGGGCCTCCCTCATTGGGCCTTACGCGCCGAACGCAATTAGCGATTCCTCCGCGTACTCTCGCGTGCTCTCTGGCTCGCTCTCACGCTAGCCGGCCTATCGGACCACAGGTCGGCTTTGCAGCTTCCCTTTCCCGTATCTGGGTGATCTACGAAACCCGGAAGCCGAGCTTCCCGCGAGGTCTAACGGCCTCCAAGAGTTAAACTCTGGAGCCAGGAATGGGCTTCACGGCCACGGCAACGCCTTTGCGCTCGTGCACGTTAATGGGCTTGTGGAACAAGAGAGAGAGAGAGAGAGAGAGAGAGAGAGAGAGAGAGAGCGGTATGATCTAAAATATATAAATAAGACTCAGTTAATTAATTAAATTGTAATCTTAAATTATGTCGCGCACGTTAGAAGACTCCCGCGTGATTATCAAATTCTTCTTTGTGTGTCTAATGGCAAACATGTGCGCTCGGGTTTTTCCGGACACTACGACAGTGACGGTGACAGCGAGACGGGTTCTTTGTTACGCGTGAGCCTCGATTTTTCCCAAAAGCGGGTTTTTCCAAACCTAACGCGATTCAGACCTACCGACGTTTCGAACACGCGCTTTCAACGCTTCGCTAAAGCTTTACCTGGCGAGCTATTTCCAACAAAATTTGCACTCTATGCGTATTGATCAATTCGATCTGTAATTTTCGGTTTCATTTGTTTGTTACGCTATATTTGCTATAATAGTTCCAAATTAATATCGTTGAGCAGTTATATGGAAGACGTCGGAATACAAATGGAACTGATAACGAGACGCGATATTTAAGGAAATAACCGAATAGTTTTTATTGATCTTTTTTGCCTGACCGACTCAGTGATATTGTTCAAATTATACTCGGAAAATTGGATTATTAATCAGAATTACAGTTCACTTCAGATCGACTGCTTAAATAAGAGAAAAACAAAAAAAATCTCATCAGCCTGAATAATCGAACGAATTAATCAACGTTCGCGTGTGAACGAATAATTTCATTTCACGAATAAATCTCTATCGAAATCCACTTCTAATACTTTATTGTCTCCGTCGTATCCAATGGCGATATTCCCTCTCATTTTTGTTTTTCTATGTCTCTCAATCTGCATGCTCCATCGTGGTAACAGCGCCGTCTGCAAAGCACGGAAATAAGACATGAAAATGAGATTCTTCTAGTCCTTCACGTACGAGCAACTTTTTTGGCATATGTAAGTACACGAAATTATCGTGCGCAAACCTCTCACTCACTTTTGAGTATTTTGAAATAAAACTCCATGAAGGCTTGATTGAATCTTTGACGAAACTCGATAGATAGGACTAGAGTGAGATAAGTACTCGCTTTATTTTTAACCGCGACTATATGATTCTCCAAGGAGAGAACAAAAAGTTTGCTGCATACTTAATGCATCAACAGGGACTTATAAATAATTAAGCAAGTCGAGAAAATATGGGTAGCATTAGGTTGAATGGTAAACTTTCTTCATTAAAGTTCGCTTCTTTTCTTTCTCTCTTCTACCGTTCGTCATTTTCAATGCGTACAACTGTACAACTGTTTTTTTATCGAAACTAATAAAAAACGTCGGACGTGTTTTGCTTAACGGTATACACGTTAACAATAGTGTCGTACAGATTTCATTGACATTGATTGATATACACGCGTAATTACAGTGACGAGGGTAGTTAAGGAAATAATATCTGCATGGTAAATGATTAAAGTTTGTTCCCGACCAATTATTATAAGTGCCCATTGCGCACGTACTTCACGAAACGAAATCATGAGTATTAGCGAGTATAATAAAAGTGATTTAAGAGCTTAGACAAAAAGTCACAAGCTTGCTCTTGCTCTCTTTCTTTCTCGTCGTTGGAGATTCGAATAAATTGGCGAACGCCATGCGAGAATAAGTATGAGCATTAATTCCTTATTACGAGCTTTGAAAGCACAAACACACACGCGCGCGCATGCACACTCAGCGAACTGTATATTCACTTTTTAGCTCACTACGATACGTATTTATCGCTCAAAAACAAGGCTATTTGCGTTCTTTTTGTTTTTTTTTTTAAACACGCGAACTCTAGGGACAATTTTGGCGTTAGTAGCCAATGACGTTAATGTTAACGACCAGAAGGGCGTGGAGGAAAAAAATGCAGCGATCAATGTTATTTTTCGCTTGATGGTGTAAAACTTTTTTCAGCTATGCACGTAAAAACATAAAAAAGATTGTTTTAATTGGAAAAAATACAACAAACTAATTTTTAACATAAATAAGAGTGAATACGTGTTTGTAATATTCAATACTAAAGTTACTATTTGGATTAAGTAAATAAATGAATAAAAATAAAAATAAATGCCTTGAAAAGCACAAACCTAATCTTATGTAATAAACGTTTAACAGTAGTTTTAATCATAGGTCAATTACTGGCAAATAAAGAATAAGAAAATCTCAAGGAAAATATTAAGAGCAAAGAATAATAATTCATCACTGATACGATTATTTTTGCACGTACAATTTTTTGCGGAAATTTCCACTTTGGTATATCTAATATTTGAGCGCTTTGACCGCGTAAATCCGAGGATTTATATCGATCGTTCGAGCTTTATAATAACTTAACTGATAGCAATCAACCGTTATTATAGCTTTCAGGATTCTCCCTTAAGCCATTAATATTCTTCACGCGAAACTAAATCGGTGCGCAATTGGGTTGTTTTTGTGATATGTTCGTTTCATCGATAAAAGAGTGATCAAAATCTTTTGAATACGATCGTATCCAAAGATGAAGCAATGTATGCTGATATTATGACTACGAAACTTGGTTTAACCCACGACAGTTAAACACTTGATTGTAGTATGGAGGAAAAACTGATACAGTTGAATACAGAATAACATACATCATCTCAGGGTGACAAAGAGAACCAATTAGCAGTAAATGTCTGGATGAAAAATGATAAGAATGGAAAAGAAATAAGTAGAACTTCTTAACATTAACGGTGTCGACAGTAATAGTGAGCAAAAGTATGCTTTTTATTTTAAAGTTTACATTTTATATGTGCCTGGTGCGAAATTTGAAATTGGAGAAGAAAAATGGGAAAAATTGTATGTACGGTTTTTTTATTGTGTATTAATACGCAAATGCTTAACAGCATTTTTTATCCAACGTATATGCTACAGAGCCGCGGGATTATATTAATTAGAGCCCCGTATTATAAAATATTATTAGCTACACCAAATTCTTTTTACGGGTATTTATTATTACTAAATAATCACATAATACATCGCTCATCTTTTGTTACGAATTTGTTAAAAATTTTCATATGAATCTTTTTTACGTATTATTGTTGCAGCTCTATAAGATAAAAGATAAAAAACACCGTTGACGTAGTTTCATTCTTTTATCTTGACGAAATTCATGACGTAGAGTCGTAAAATTTGTTTCAGGTCGTCACAGTTCTAAAGTGGATATCGTTCAAGTATAATTTTAACTACAAAGAAAATCAGTGAAGATGTATAGTTTTGCAATATTACAAATATTCAGTGAACCTAGATATATAAATACAACATAATCACTAAAAAATGTTAACAGTTTTATTTAATATTTAATTTTTTTATCGTCATACACGTGTTATGTTAGTTTAGAGATTGTTTTCGATAATTAGAGATGCTTAGTCAACAAATGAACAAAGAATTATTATACACTATTTTTTCTTCATCACAACTACTTTACATTTCTGTTCACACTTGTTTTCAGGTACCTGAAAATGTTGAAAATAATCACTTTGTTAGCCGTAGCACGAAGAAGTATTAGAAACACGGTAAATTTAGATTGTAAAAGTTGTATATCTGTAAAGAATTAAATGTTTTGAACTAGTTTTATCGATACTTATATAATAAAAATGCTTGTTCTTGCGCAAATACAAAAAAAAACCAACAAAGTATGCGCAAACGACAAGGTAACTTACTCAATCTGAGAGAAGTAAGATATCGGAATCATCTTACTTATTAAAGTTAAATTAGAGACTTTACATCTTCCTACGTGGTTTTCAGACTTAAAGATTGTTTATAATAAGCTATGCCCTTACAATTATCCCACCTTGTGTAAATATTTCCAGGTATACTATCATATTCCATGCAATTATTCCTGTAAGATATTCGACTTTTTCCGAAATCTTTTCAAGAAAAAATAATATAATTGAGTATAGTTTTTAAATATAACTTGTGAAGGTAAAATTTGTAAAATACAGACCATGCCCTAAAGGTAACAAAGTTTTTCATTATTTGCAATTATAATCTAAAATATTATGTATTTTTGCGATAATAAAATAAACGTTCATCGATACATTAACAATTTAATCGTCTACCTTTCGAACCTTTATTCAAGCCTTCAAATCCAACGAAAGTAAATAAAATCAAAGACTATGATTGATATTATTATTGGTGAGTATTTCGCTTGAACATCTGATACATTCTTCAGATAGTGATCCAATGCCTTGTCTTCCTAATTTGTCGTCGAAGCAAGAGCTTCTGATAATAACTTGATTTTTTTCCTCTTCGCCTCGTGTACCGTAGGTAAGATGAAACTCGAGAGATCGTTCTTATTCGCTTTTCTACTCACGACTAATGTACCCGTGATTGAACAATGCGGCTGATTGAGAATTATGCGGTTGGCGTAACGAGCAAACCTGGATCCTTTTGTATTGGCTTTATTTAATCGCGAAACTTAATCGCTACTATTTGTTTGTGGTGCGAGTTATTTGAATGTTAATTATCGTTGTTATACGTTTGAAAAAAGTTAAAGCGAAAATCCAAAATCCACGCGTAGAAGGTTCTCAATAAGCTTTTATTTATAGTTTGTTGCGTGGCACGTGCGCTTTTGATACGACTATCACGATGCTTCTTCATTTGCATGTATTTTTAAACATAACCGTGACGAAGTATTTACAATTACTTATTTTTAATATCAGTCATATAACTGCAAAGTGAATTGACAGTCGGTTGCTTCTTTTTGTTGCAAAATAAATGATTGAAAAATATTTTCTATACTTAATTTTAGTATCGGCGAATGTATTTTATGAAAACATTGTCACGGTCGTATAAATATGAAGCGAGTTATTTATTCAGGTGGATATCGAGGAAATAATTAAATACGCTAAGCCTACGATCGCTCTATAATTCTCCATAAATATTTCTCTGTAAAAGGAGGATGGAATACGGATTCGTGTCATCGGAAAATGAAAATACCGACGATTATTCAACCGAGCAATATTTTCGTGATACGAAGACTTACAGCCAATTCGCGATGACGCGTGTTTTCAAAAGCTGACGTACAATTGGTCACGTTTCACGAAAAAACTCCTTTTTGTTTGATTGATGCTTATAGCCAGCTTGGCCCATTTATCAAATGTATTGTTTTACAAGTACCACACTACCCTCGTTGCAAATATCAATTGCTAAGCTGTACCTTCAAATTAACGACTCTCGTACAGCATGTGAGCAGCCGTTTTGTATACTCTCGATTCGTTTCTATCATAAGTGTCATTTTTCGAACGCTATCACTCGATTTAGCAAGGCAATATTCTATAGTTTCTGTTGCGGCGGGGTTTTTACGCAAAAGAAAACAGCCGACGCGTCCTGCACGTGTGCCGTGTCTGGGCCGCGCATGCGACGCATGCCGAGGGCCTCACGGCTGATGGACTTTATCCGAGGATGCGAGGGGAGAAAAATTGACGAAGCTAGGCAGCTCGGTATCGCGCAATGGCTAGATTGCACGGCGGAAAATAACCGTTAGCTCTACAGCTAAGGTCTAAGCTCGAAGGTCTCCTCCGAGGCTGCCCGGCAACCCACGAGCGACGATCTAACGAGAAGGCGACCGAGCGTGTTATCAGATGGGTCTTTGGGCTCTAATGGGAACGCCAATGCCTTTTCCGCCTAGAAAAGCGCAAGGGAAGAGGAGCGAGCAATGCCTAGGAAAGATTGGCAAAGCCAGTTAGTACGATTTTGTCAACGGTGACAAGTTTTGTAAAATGTGCGTGCCGAGACGATTGCAGCCGTGTCCGCGAAAGTGTACGCGAGTTTGTGAGCATGATGTTAAAGAGTGAGAAACAAATAAATAAAGACAAATAAAATAATCAGTTCAAACAAATCAAAAAGAGTTTTATTTCTGCTCGCCTCGTCCTTAACACGTTCATTGTGAAGTCCAGTCGCTCATTGACCGCGTCCAATACTAGAAGAAAGGGAAAAGGTGCCAAGAGCGGCGAAAGACGCTGTCGATAGCACGTTTCATCCCATGATTCGATTAGATTAGACCTCGCGTGTTCGGTAGTGAATACACCGTAGTCTCGACTTGGATTACTTTTAACAGACAAGCCACTGATTGCCATACACGTAGTTTTCGGTGATGTTTTCTTGGCTACATTAAACATTAAGGGCAACAGAGGATAAATATTTTCCGGGATTCTGTTGGGTTTTTAGCCAATAGCTACAACAATATTGGCTTATTATCGCAAAAATGAATAAATTATGCTTTCGAATATATTCAGCAGGTTTTACATTAATCACACGGCATTAAAAGCATAAATTATAATAAAATTAATTCCAATGAAAATGACTGAATTATCGAAAGCTCGATAAAATATTAGCGATTCACATGTCATTGTGCGAAAGTAATTTACGCGTGCCTTTAATCTTCTCCAAGTAAGGTAATTTTATTACTATCGCTGAAAGCATATAATGAGTAAAATTTGTGATCGTAGATGAAATTATACTCAGCTGAATGTCAAAACGTATTTGACGCATACATAAAATTGTATAATTTAGGAAGCGCGGAGAATCATATATTGTAATATTTGCTCGAAATTGTAAAAGCTACTGTCGTAAAAAGGGCAGTAGATTTTTATTTCGTATATTTTCTCTTTACAGCGCATAAAGGCTGCAATCGAGGTTAGAAAACCGTATCATAAAAAAATTTATCTCGCGTACATCGCCTATATGAATAATTCTGAAACTAATCAAGCAATAATCGGGTCTCTAAGAAAACCACCAAAAACTGATAGCACGAAAAAAAGAAAAGCATTCGATAGAACCAAATTAAACAAGATATAATCAAAGTTGATTCACGACGTCTTATCGTGTCCATATAGTTTTCCTATCCACGCGTCATCAAAGTTAGGAAAACCACGGCAGCTTTGAGGGGATTAGATATGCTATTTGTACGGGCTGCTAACTCTGCTTATGGCTGAATCAAACGTTTTCACGATCAGAGTCAATTGATCGGAGTAACAGGGTTTCCTTTACGAAGAAACGAAACAAGTATCGTCCGATATTCGTGAAATTAATTCGTCATTTTTATTTTTCGATGAAACACTTTTAATGATATTCTGCTACTCTGAAAACAGACGCAGTTGAATAAGTCATTGCTGCAATATTTTGCTTTTAGCTTATATCGCTGTTAGAGAGAAGGAATTTGATAAACATGCTAATGGAAGGAAAACATAGTTCATATTTTGCAGCATAGAAAATTCAGCTTATTCGTAAATTTCACTAGGACGACAATTCTCTTCGTTATTATTTACGACTCTGAAAATAATTGACGTAAGCCGAACGTAGAAAAATATCACGAAACGTTAGTACGACTAAGAAATCACGACAATTTAAAAAAAGCGTCATTCTACTACAAGTTCGTAACGCTTAAGCGAGCACATCAATTCGTTGTACGATAACAAATAAAAATATAAAAACATTATATCTGAGACTCCACGAATTCAGTAAACGAACTTTTTCACTTGGGGCATGCAAAATTCCAAACTTTATTTTAGCCTTTCCTTTTTGTCCAAAAGACGACGAGAACGCGGGCGATCACTCGGCCAGAATTCATCCGAGAGAAACGTGTGGAACTGCGACATGGCATCACTGGCAGCTGGTCTATAAGGGACTCTGTGTAGAAATGTTACGGTGGCGTCCTCATTGTCGTTGGTTGAGGTCAACAGAAGAAGCGCATAGTTTAAGTAAGGAGGAGAATGCCAATTCTACTCAAGGAAATTTACCGGATGAGCTGCTTGGACTTACTCTCTCTCTCTCTCTCTCTCTCTCTCTCTCACTCGTCACTCGTACCAATTTTCAAATTCGCTAGATTAACTCGGGGGATTCTAACTCGAGGTCGACTCAGCACACCCATCGACTCTCGCTAACTAATGCAAATTGAATTGAAATTGATTCCTTTAGAGGTATCTTTTTTATCCCCACTATTACTTCTTTTTTATCTCCCTATGGAACTGGATAACGAAAGTATTTGCAAATTTAGCTAATGAGTTTTCTTAACCTAATAACTAACTAAAACTTTCAATGAATACAACATTATACTCATAATTTTGTTCTATTTATTCGAAATTGATTGTTTATAGTGTAGATTGTTTTTATTTAATACATTACTCAATTGAAAGATAAAAATCGAAAAGGATAAACTTTCTATTTTGTATCGGCCGAGTTTAAGGATACATCTGTTATTTTCCAACAGATATGAGATACGCTCACAAGATAAATTTTTCGGTTGAGAACATCGAGCTATAGAAATAGTGTATGTTTTACGAAAAAAAGCTTATTACTTATTTACACGAGAGGCCAATTATACTAATGGAGCGAAATAGAAAAAGCGGTGGAATTTCACACATAGAGTATACTCTATTAAAATACACCGATGACGACCAGTTATATAAAGAGATGACTGTAGTCATCGCGTTTTATTTTGGCAAACATTTTCAAATTATATTAGTATTCTATCATTCAGAATTCGGAACGTCGGTAGGTCTGAATCGCGTTAGGTTTGGAAAAACCCGCTTTTGGGAAAAATCGAGGCTCACGCGTAACAAAGAACCCGTCTCGCTGACACCGTCACTGTCGTAGTGTCCGGAAAAACCCGAGCGCACATGTTTGCCATTAGACACACAAAGAAGAATTTGATAATCACGCGGGAGTCCTCTAACGTGCGCGACATAATTTAAGATTACAATTTAATTAATTAACTGAGTCTTATTTATATATTTTAGATCATACCGCTCTCTCTCTCTCTCTCTCTCTCTCTCTCTCTTGTTCCACAAGCCCATTAACGTGCACGAGCGCAAAGGCGTTGCCGTGGCCGTGAAGCCCATTCCTGGCTCCAGAGTTTAACTCTTGGAGGCCGTTAGACCTCGCGGGAAGCTCGGCTTCCGGGTTTCGTAGATCACCCAGATACGGGAAAGGGAAGCTGCAAAGCCGACCTGTGGTCCGGTAGGCCGGTTAGCGTGAGAGCGAGCCAGAGAGCACGCGAGAGTACGCGGAGGAGTCGCTAATTGCGTTCGGCGCGTAAGGCCCAATGAGGGAGGCCCTCCCCGGAAAACTGTCACAGCGACAAGAAGGAATGATGCGCTGTGACGGTTTTCGACTCTCTTTGGACTTCACTTAGAGTTTTGCTGTCGAGACAGGCGGGTCACTCTTGCCATTGCACACTCGAAACTTTGTCCGCGCAGATTTCTTTGTTAACTCGCCTGCGAGCGTTGTTTTTTGGCAGCGTTTGGCTTGTTGATGCCATAATCTGACTTTATTTTCTGGACTTTTTCACGAGAAATTATTACACCTTTCACTTTGAAAATAAATATTTCTTTGTCTTCGTCAGATAAAAGTGTAATTATTTCTGCTCACCCCGTCCCTAACAGCATGAATGGAATGCCCGTCTCAATAGGTGAACCGTGTGAAAACTCGTATATCACGGCAAGTGGTCCTTCGCAAATTTTCCGGATAAAAATAAAGACGCGAAAGGATATTAAATGAGAAAAGTTTGGAACATTCAATGGACACCGCAGGTCAAACTTTCTTTGTACTTGGTCGCGCGTGCGTTTTTTCCCTTTCCCCTTGAAAGAACAAAAGAGAAAAGAGGAGAACCTCGTTAGCACGGAGAAAAACACACGATACAATAATAACAACAAGCCTCGAAGAAATTAAGCTCTGTTAAACATGATAAGCTCTCCTCCGCCATGCTATGATTGTCAGATACTTAGCCGCGGATTTTTTTCCCGACGATGCGGAAATCTTTCTACACGTGCGTGATTATTACGAGTGATTCCGCGTGTCAAGAAGTCTTCATAAAGGCTATCGACTCTACAGTCTTAGTATTTATAGGGTTGCTGTTCATTCATCATTCTAGTAATTTATATCTGTCGCTCCTAAGA
Source organism: Chouioia cunea (assembly GCA_030064505.1). Taxonomy (NCBI): domain Eukaryota; kingdom Metazoa; phylum Arthropoda; class Insecta; order Hymenoptera; family Eulophidae; genus Chouioia; species Chouioia cunea. The sequence goes on along the minus strand of JAOPFQ010000001.1, from coordinate 9,476,077 downwards.
ATAAAAACGTTGATTGATAATGAAGAAACAGTTAAATCTAGGAAAAACTTTATTATTAACGAATCAAATTGAATGATAAAAAAATTTCAGTTACCAAGCAGTTATACTAATGGAATTTAACTGATATAATTCGAGAGTTTAGCGGAAGGAGTTAATTGTAGTTTTGCCGTGGCGCAACTTGAAAATGAACTGGTAGTCTCAACCAGATTAAATTTTGCGTGTTCTGTGTAGAGCGTAATATTTTCATACGATTTACGCACACTAATTGCAATGCTAAGTAAATTCTGCCCAAAAAACAAGAAGTTTAATATTTGTAATGTGAACCACTTTAATCGCGTCGGTTTTACCCGAAACGCATTTAAAAAAAAGAAGTAAAAGCAATTAACGGCATGAATAGAGTTAATTTACTCACTGTCGCTTAAGACCAAAATGTAGCGAGTTCCAAGATTGTAAAGTTCTACGCTCTGCTCGTTGACTTTTATTTCGTCTAGCTTCCAAAGAAAAACATTTGGTGAGAGAATATCGTATACTTAGGCTTTTCAATTCAACTGTATCGCGATAAATAAATTAATTTTTTGGCTCGCAATACGAATCTCATTTCATTCGTTTAAATAGAGTATAGGGGGGGGGGGGTAAGAGAAAGTCTGTTTATCGCGAACGATAATTGATATCACGACCATTTTCAAATATAACGGATACGCGACTCTCGCCATTTACTTACAAAAATCGATATATTTACAAATATACGAATGCGTCTTATTTTGAATTCCCAAGCAGGACTAAAGCTTCTTTGTCTCTACCCGTCGTACACCATTTCTTTTTCCTGTCTATATACGGAGGTTTTCTATACGTTCATTCTTGACCCTCGCTAAAAATCCGTGATACTCAAAAAGATGTGGAAAAAACGATAAGACCGGCACGTACGAATTTTACGAGGATATTTTATCACACGCCTAATTGATTTGTTCTTTTTCAGGTTCACTTTTTTGATTGTTCTCTTTTGTTGCTGGTCCGCTTATCTATCGTGAGAATACTCGTGAACGCTGTAGCTGCCATAATGCACGAGTTCTACTCGCTTTCTTGGTTTCCATATATACGTCTGATGTATATATCTCGAGAAGAGGCAAAACATGTTCAGTATATACGCTTTTGGACGTTACGAGGGAGGAAGAGCATCTCACGTGACGTATCGTTTTGGAATTACTCATGTGAACGGTAATATAATATATTATTTTGCATTTCGGTATTTTTTTACTTTAAAAAATAGTAAAAAAAGAACAACTTTAGCCCAATTAATTGTGAAAGTAAGCGACAAAGGTTGGTTAATAAATACACTAGACATAGAACATCTAATCTATGAAAATATGTCTTGTTATTTGCAGATAATTACACTACAATTTACTTTATCTTTGTTAACGGAATTGTCGCTTTTACTAATTAAAAATCCACTGAGATAGTCGTTAAATTGTGGATGATTCTCTTTCAGATAGCGCAATACGGAAAGTTTTGTATTATTGACAAATCAAGTTCAATTATTTTCGAGCAACCCGTACCACGGTGATCTTTGTAAAATAGGTGAACCATACCACGCAACGTATACACTAAAGCCACAGCTATTTCACTGATAAAGGAACAAGGTGGGACGTGGTGCGAAATGAGGAATCTTTCGACAAATTCAACCGACCGAAACAACGCAAAAGGACAACGAGAGTCCTACGGGTAGTTTATACGTCGCTGGCAATTCGTCGTGCTCGCACAAAGTGCTCTCGCGTTAATTAACATTTGCTCTCTATATCTTTCTTTAACAAATTTACAAGAAATTACAATCTCTTTATTAAATCTAGTTCGATATTGCGAAAATTCACGTTAAAAGTGGTTTTTGTGAAACTTAATCATTTTGAAAATAGAAACGTGAAATCCCAAGAAACTATAACCACCATTATTATTAGATAAACGAGCAAACTTGATGTACTTTACGAGGTAACGCTACAACGAGGCTTACCAGTTAGTCTACTAATGACATCGTTATCATACTCAAATGGCAGCTGATTTGCGCAAACAATGTACGTTAAACGTGCACGTAATTGGTCCACTGTCTAAAACTCGCTTATTCTCTGGCGTGAAAGGGGGTGGGGGAGAGCACGTAAATAAATAAATTAATTCAAACTGGTTTGCTGAAAATGTATTTTTTCTACAAAAAAAATGTATTATCGTTTAATAGAAACGAACAAACAAACGAGTAATTCATCCATCCTACGTGAAACTGATTGGAACGATACGAGTTTCTCATTTGAAATGTAATATCAGTTCAACAGATCTTTATCCCTTCGTGCACGTGGAAACCAGTGTCAATATAGGTTAGCTAAGTTGCACGATAATGTTCATGCACTTGTGACATATTACACATGCATAGATACTGACTGTCGAGCGAGTGAAGTCGCAAACGGACACGTTATATGGTTTACAATACAATGCACACTGGCATATTATACGTACAACACGGAACTGCGAGTGTCTCTCCCTCTCTCTCTCCCTCTCTCGCTCTCTCGCTCTTCTGTCTTCGGACATTGGACGCACTGCCTCCGTACATAATGGAATATCTCCGAGATCTAACTATGCTAAATTTCCTTTGTATTTGTGCGTTACGGATACACGTGGAATTAACTGCATACGTATTCTTTGTCGGTAGAAACAGTTTGCGAGGGACGAGTCAAAAGAAAATCTAGTCACTTTGTTATCTGATTGACGTTTACCGAGTAAATAGAAAACACTAAAATTTCAACAGAATCATCTTTGTGTAAAACCACTTGCAAACCCGAGAGATCCATCGCATTCCATAAGCGAATCCCCCCATATCAGTCTTATTGTGATTAATACGAAGCGAAGCGGAATTCTCGATTTCGGAATTCCGTGGGTTTGGCGCGCCCGTTGACGATGAATATTGGTCGTGAAAATCGGTATTCACGAAGCGTCTTCAACGTTGTCTCCAACCTCCTATTGTCGACTCTATTGTCGCGTACACGTGTAGATTCTGTATTAGACATTCTGCGTAGCAGATAGTCTCGCGGGGCTCAAGAAGACTCTCGTGATTTAGATGTCGATAGTATTGCGCGTGTCGATCAACAAGAGCATTGAATTAAACTTATTGGCTACGTTAATTGTTATGCGATTGAATGTTTCAAAGTAATTCGACTACTGTACGTGCAATTGCATTTTAATATTACTCGAACCTCTTTTATTTTCCGTTCGATGAATAACGAGTGTAACAATAGTACCGTACGCTTATACGCACCGTAAACGAGACGCCATTACCGACCGCATTATTAATGACTTACAAATGTAACGTGATTTGGCGGATACATGTAAAAATGGTATGCACAATTGTTGAGAGATATTTAAACTATCAAGTGAAACGTTAATTGTGTTCCAACGACGTTCACCGTATCTAAGCTAATCGCAAACGATAAGTAGCAGAACCAATCGACCCTCTCGATTTTATTTGCAACAATAATTCCAGAATACTCACTGACAGCCAAACGTACGAAAAAAAAGTCAAATATTAGATTTCGTACATTCTATTATTTTATTACAGTGCTAAAATAAGCTTAAGTCGAGGCCGATCGCGTGGAAGTAGAGCAACTTTGTAACGTCTAAAGGTTAGCAAAAAAGTATTTTTCTTTCAAATCTGATGTACAAAAAACTTTTTCACCGAAGAGGAATAAAATGGTACAGCGTTGTCGAGTTGATAATACACTAGCGTTGAGATAGAAAAGAGAGCAACGTGTCATACGTGACACATCAAACGTGGTAATTCAGCTGACCTCTTTGACTATACTATCTCGCAGAGCAAGAAGAAAAAGAAAAATAGCTTTTTTCCCTGGCGCTCTTGTTAGCTTCTCGCAACGAATAAAATGAAAGGTTCTTTTGCATTTTACGCTTATCTTTATTCTTGCGTCCTTTTGGTATAGTTCGTCGAAAGAGGAAACTTTATCAAAGCTACGCTATCGATAGCCCCGATTTCCATTATACTGCTGAGGAATTAAAGTTGCGCAGAAAGTTGGAATCGATATTCTTTGAGCGCTGGATGCTTTTGTTTCGCGTGAAAATTAAAGTCTCGAAGCGTGAAGATGGATTCGTTAACTTCGTAAAGTTGTAATGCCAAAAGTACGAGATTCAACGACTTGTGCATGTACTTATAACAAGTGAGAGAGAAATCAAAGTCGGCGGAAACAATCGAACGGTTCGCGCTTGACATATTTTTCTGATCAAAACCCGATCACGATAAATATCCGAATACTTAGCTTGGAGATTTCGAGTGAAACAATACGCCGTTATCTTTACAGTGGCTGTGTGTGTATGGGTGTGGGCATTTTCGTATTATCACCAGATACCTCTTACCTTGGCTTCGATAATTTTCGTTGGATACAACGCTTTCGAATTTATGAAACGCGCTTTAACCCCATTTGCATTTTCACTCCAACTCGATTGTCATCGTCGAACTTATTTTTACGATCAAGAGAGACCTTGTAGGGTTAACGTTGCGCTAGCTGACTTACTTGTGATTATTGCGAAAGCAATTTTATTACTTGAATAACTATGACATTGTTCAAACAACATTCAATAGTTCACATAAGTGGGAACATAAACCACCCCTTATTTTTCTCTCAATTAGTGTCGTATTCTTGCGATTCGAAGACTTCAATTAATCCGCGGGGAATGCTCGAAAAGATCTCATTAGAAGGTCGAATTTTTGCGTTAATTAAGGTCGTTGGAGACTGGCGACTAATTACCCCATGAATTTTCTTTGAAATTTATTTTGAGCCAATCTCTTGAAACTTAGTTTTCTCGGAGCGCGTGACGAAAATCATCAAATCTCATTCTCGCAGTTAGACTTTAAGAGGAGACAATTAACGAACGTACTTTGCGTAGCAATAACAAACAAATTTTAGAAAAAGTAAACATTTCATAGATAAAAAGCTGACCAAACAAAAAGAAAACGTACGGTCTATAAGAATAGGATTGAATTCCAAACAAATATGACTAAATAAAAATCTCAACTCTTGCGAAATCGGTTTACATCTACCTCTTGGCGGACGGTATGTAAACTGGTGTGTTTCATTGAACAATAATTTTGAAATTTGTAAAACGTTGTCAAAGTATCGAAAGTATTCGGTATCGGTCGTCGACTGACTTTACATATCGTTACTATAGAACAACTCCAATCTTACGTTTATTTGTAATCCGCGAAGGATCAATTGGGGATTTTCGTTCGATCAATTGTGCTATACTGCTCCCAGTTCACGTGCGTAATCGTACACGGCGAAATTGTACAATATTTCTTCCTTCTCGTTTTTTTGCCTGACGAATGAAACTATCGATATTACGTGTCACGATCAAATATTATCAGAGAAGAAACCTATAACCTACATTTGAACAAGCACATTCGCGGTAATTGCTTTTTGCGATCTTTTTTTGAACAAATATAGTTTTCAATTAATATTTTTTTGTTTCTAGGTAGTATTTGCATAATCTGTTCGTTCGTAAAAAAAATGTCAATAGTCGTAGTTTGATGTGTACTTTGAAAAACAAGATGAATGTGTCTAATGGTCTTTTGAAAGGTAAACAAGGACGTACACAGTTTAGCCATCGGAGATGTCTTCTGTAGTTCAGAAAGTTTGGCAGACTCGTGATTTATTGTAATGACCTTTTTAGGGTTACTATATTACGATGTCAACGTTATACGCTGGAAATCCAACGGTGCGTTATATCTTTAATCGACAAACGAGCTAGATCTATCAATTGAAAAACTAAACATCGAAAGAAAATAGTTCGATTATTACTAAATATAACAATACATACAAAGTAGCCAATCAAGCATGTATAATCTTAATAAACACTCCACGCTTTGATCGGAACGTTATGTGTCTCAATTTGATCAATTTGATTATACCAGTTCCGGCTGCAACGGAATAAACCCCTGTGCCACAGCTGATCTAATACAATCGGATACGATTGCAGCCGTAATATCTCCTTCCGTCGCATTCGTTGTCTTTTACTCTCTTTTCCTTCCACTTGTATGCTAGTTTGACGCCCAGCTATTATTTCGATCTCGACAAAACTATCTGTCGTTCAATGAAGAAAATGCTAAAAATAGCAAAAGTAAAACGAAACCCATTGAACCGTCCGTCTCGATTTGTACCATCGATTTGGCAATTTATCTCTTTTTACAAGCTGGAATTGTAACGACCCACAGCCGTGGCTTGCTGGATTAAGATCCTGCAAAAGCGAATAAAATCCAAAGGCCCCGATAACCTTTATTGCCCTTTCGATCGAATGCAATTCTACAGTGCTCCATTTACGCGCACTGTTGTTCGAATACGATGGTTTTTTTACACATCTCCCTTAAAGAGATAAAGAGAGAGAAAGAGCGAGAGAGACGACTTGTTATAAATATATTTTAATTATATCTTTAAATATTTCTCTACGATCAATCAATTTCGCGTATAGCATTAATAAAGTTGTTTCGAGTAACAAGTATGTTCTATTAATAGAATTTTCCATCGTTAGTTTTGTTTTTTTATATTAAAAAGTATCACAAGTATATGCGTGCTCGGAACGATAAGTATATGATAATACGTATTCTCAGCAATCAATCAACAAGTTAATACACCCACGTGAGATTAAGATAATATTTTCTGATTGATTAAGTTTTGTTTTTACGTACTTTCATCCTCGTGATATTGCAAGGGAGTAACGTTCGATAATAAGCGGAAGGAATGAAAACGAAAGATTGACGAGAAAGAGGATTTCAGCTTGCTTTCCCAAAGATATGCAAACTTTGAAAGAAAAGGCAAGTTTTTACAATCCAGTTATAAATAAATCTCATTTGGTTATCGAAATAAAAATAGACCAAATTTTCCAAACTGCAATGAAACGTGAAACCTTCCGGAAACCGATTGTACGTACTTTGTTCGATGGGAATCGCACGAATTATTGTGAATTTGCAAACAGAGACGTTATAATTCAATAAGATACATATTTTGAATACCAACGATGCGCTCGTATTGTTCTTGTAGAACTTGCTAGTTGATGTTAATGAATGTACCAGAAAATTGACCGACATACCGATGTGAGAATTAAGATAGATTTATTTTTTGTTAGCGCACATAAGGATGTAATTAGAGTTACTGTCTTCGGTCTCGCAATATACGATATGCGATCGATTCAAATATAACGTGTTCTTTAAATTAAACAGCATTGATTAATTGATTTGAAATACACTTACGTGTTAGAAATAAAAAACGTGCTGAAATCAAATAAATCAATAAATTACAAACGCGAATACGAGTTAAAGATAAATTGGAGCGCTTTCGTCAATTCGTTTAATAGGATCAGAAATTCGAAATCAAATCCTGCGAAAACGAACAAAAGATAGGAAGCTAGATAGAGATTTCGAAAAAATCCTTTCTCGATTCTTCTTACACCAAAGATAAAAGTCCGAAGAGACTATCGAAGTTGAACAAGTTAGTGGGCTATATTGGAGTTTAAAGAGTCAAGTAGCAGCTCGCAGCAGTTTACACGATGTATTATAGGTTTTGATTTGACTTACACTTGAACGAGCATTTTTCCAAGCCTTACTACGGAAGCAACGTGATCCATGATAAATAACTGTTCGCTTTCGTTTAATTGAGTTTATCGGCGAACGTGCCTCAGTGTGATTCCGAGATCACTTTGTTTTGTTGTCAACTTTCAAGGTAAATTGAAATTACAAGTTTAACCGTATATTGTAGCCTTCGGATGAGGGAAGAAGTGAAATTGATAATAGCGATGTGCTTAACAATGGAATTTCGCTTCTGAATTTCGATAACAAAGAAAGTCTTTGAGCGATTGAAATTTTGATAACGTTGTATAAACTGACCCTATCAGATTCGTGAATTACATCGATGAACGCGAAATAAAGCTTTAAAGCTTGAAAGCCGGCAAAAAGCAATTTCAGTTTGGTGAGATAATCGGCAAAGCATAGATACACTTATTTATTCAAAGGGCGATACTGGCAAAGGGAACGCAATCGAAAGTCATAAGGGCTTTGCTGTCTGCGGGTTGCCCTATACATCAGTGAGCTACCGTTAATCGACCTGTATCACATGCGCGTAGTGTTACGTGTTTCCGTCAAGGAAGCATTAATTTTCAAGTTCCATCCGGCGTGCCTAGTGCTAATTTATCCCACGAGTGCGCGACACTGTTTCTCACCCTGTCGAAACTTGCTCCGATCGAGTTATCGACTTCTTGCTTTTTTTTATTTTTATATTCGCTTAGATTACTTTGCACAGTTATTTCCAAATACACAGTTAGAGAAAGGTGTACTATCGAGTTACTAAAATATTCAAGTTTTAAGTGGTATACAGCCAGTGAAATTAAACTTGATATATAATTCTATGTGAAACGCGATCAATCATGATCCGAAACTACGCTCGCTATTGATCCAAACTATGCTAGAAAATTAAACTAAAAAATTCAACAACTCATCAACTCTTGTCGTAACGCGCAACGCCAATTTATTGTTGATCGCGAGTAATTTGAAAAACCCAAAATGGGATTTTAAAATGCGCCAGCTAAATAAAAAAAAAGGTAATTATGAGTCATAAATATTCAGTACTAAAGGTGCAGACGGAAAGCTTATCGCGGTAAAGTACGAGATAATTAGATAAAGGAATGAAGAGAGATTGCGTGCTGCGTTGAAAAATAAATAACAGAGCGCTGCCAAGGATATGAAAAGCAATTTATAATAGAACAGGTATGTTTCGCTTTATCAACGAACATATTACTATATAGACGTGATTCATTATTTTTCCAATCAAAGCACTATTGGGATTGGTTATTTATATTTTCCATGAAAAATTAAAATACACTGCATTCATTTGCACTCTCAAAGATTCAGACGAGTTGTGAAACAAAATTTGATTAACCAAATTATACGGTGGATTAACCAAATTGACAACCCGTAGCATAAGCACCTAATCTCGAATGTGCAGTAGTACCCAAAAGAAAAATAAGTCGTTTTGCAAGTGATCTCGAAAAATGGATTTCGTGCATTGGCCAAGTTATTCCATAGAGCAGGCGTGCGTCAGGTTTCATTAAAGCAATGTAGCAAAAAGTACACGCTTGTCGTTTTCTGCCTTCCTCCATTCAAATCCGTAAGCAGAATACAAGAATTACCATTGATTTTTTAATTGGCTTAATGTACTACAGGTTTCCTGGTTTTTCTCTATTCTTTTGCATACGTTTTTCGTACTTTTTGTACTAACTATTAAATGGATATAGATTTAACAAAAGAAACAGGCAATTAATAAAATGGCATCGTTACGAATCCTTTATACTTTTAATTACTCAACGGTCAGAATTAACTGTTAAAGAAGCGTGATTGTACTACGTTAGTTGCTTGTATACTAGCTTTGTATTGTACTAGAAAATTGCGTACTTCACTTTGCATTTAACTTCCTCTTTACGGAAAAGCAAGTTGTTGAATTCGGGATGATTTTTTTCACTTTTCCAGCTTTCGGCAAACAACGCTCCTAAATGCCAATAATCATAACGTCTGGGCATTTGTTTCAATACAACGAGACGAATGACATTTTGGACAGTTTTCGTAATTTGACATATCTAACTTTATTTTAAGCCAATCGGTAAATTTACCTTGACGTCGTTCCAGAAGAAAATCAAAGTATTACACATCCTACAGGAACAAGGTCCAATGTCAGCAAACTTACCGTTACCGTTCGTCCGTTACTGGATCTCTGTTAAAGAGAAAGTAGCTAAATTCCACTCTCGGCAAAGCTTTCTCCCTGGGACTGCGCTTCCCAGTGGAATCGATAATACGGGTGAACAACTATCTTGTCGAAATCTCTTTAATACCTGACGAGAAGATCAACAAAAGAAAAGTCGAAAACGGAAGAATACAGGAGCTTCATGTCTGACCTAATTTGTATCTTTCTCTGGGATATCAACTTTGAATGATGCCAATATACATTATAAATACATCGATATCGTAATAATGAGAATTCTAAAGATACGAAAGTAACGACCGATCAACTTCTAACAACAATTCAAATTCAAGTATCTAATAAATGCATGAAGGGTTTTCACAATTTTTTTTACACGCACAGTACGTTGACGAGTTAATCTAGAAAACTTGAAGTGGCTTTAATTTTTCGTGTTCGTAAAAAAAACGTGCAACCTTTGAAGTACGATGACATTGAATTATCAAAAGTGCTAACTCTTTGTCAGTTATTCACCAACCATAATCAAACTTAATTATCGGTATTATTTGCTATTTATAGGTGGGACGCACATAAGTATGAAAATATAATTATAATTAAATCAAAATACAAACGAAATTGCCGGGATTCTATTTTACTGACGAATCTAAGACTATCAATTTACATTAAAACAGTTTATAACAATAAGCGGAGATTCATCTCTTCGTGGATTTCAGATTTCAAGGATTATAACAAGAATACATTTTTCTATTTATGATTCTTATTTTCCAGTTTTCATAACGACCTACGCCTGAGCTGATATCATATCCAGCTTATGTATGTTCAAAGAAATGTCAAAGATTTAAAGAGTGCAAAGAGATCGCGTCAAAATTATCCGAGCGAGCTAAGATAGTACGGTGTTGATTGTAAACTTGTTTAACCAACGATACTGATGAATCGTTAACGAATTATTGGTACTGCACAATACAGATATATAAAATTTTCGTTATTTTATTGAAAAAATTAGCGAAAGTATTGAACGCTAAAGCATTATTCACAAGGTATTTCTTCCAATAGCTCTGTCAAAGATGAAGCACCCGTGGAATTGTTTTTATGTTTAGATTGCATTGAAATTATTTATATTACGTCGGTTGTTTTACATTTTCGTTCATCTACCATAGTCTCGTACAGGCAAGCGGTTTGCCTCAACGTAAATATTTCTAGATACTACATGTTGCAATACTCTGTAAACGTTTCTGGTTAATTAACATGAACCGTTGCAAAAAATTATTATTACAACGCAATCATATTAGTTAAATAGAATAGGAAAATGATTAAATCTGTAGCAATCTTTATTCGAGGAATTGAATCGGTATAAAAATCGAGAATAGTCGGGCACATGGTGGAATTCTTCACGATCATTCGATAAAATTACCATTTTAAAAATGTTTACTTACCCATTGTTAGATTTTCTATTTCAAAATATATAGCAAAAAAATTGCATAAAAGGACATTGCCAAAAAGTAGCCAATAATCCACAAAGTAAAAATAGAAAACGCGATATAATAACATTAACCACAAAACTTATGTTTTATAAAGTTACTTGGCGTCTTATTCCATTGGATGTCAATAGTGGTATTATTAAAAACAACAGCACATTCAATTTGTAACTAATTCCTTAGATTTATTCAGGTAACAATCATAACTATGCTCTGTATAAATAATGTCATTGTTATGTGATTATCAACAGAGATATTCAAAATAATCGTCGAAGGTAACAAATCGAAAAATGTCGTTATAGCCCGATGAATTATTAAACAAATCGGAACTTTGAATTTCGAACAATTCACTTTCAATTTCGTCCAATATATTTTGATACTCCAATAAAACGTAAAACTCATCGCGTCTCATTTCGAAGAAAAACATCAAGAATAAAAACAAAAAAAACGACGAACAAAGATTTTTCGACGCGACTGTGCGAACAACATATTTCTGCTGATGAGAGCTCAACATTGAACATTAACTTGGCGAATACACCGTTTTACGTCTTCGGTTGACTTCTTTCCTATTTACTGTTTACAATCATTACGTATGATAATATGCTGATGAACGCTGATAAAACTCACGCGATATCCTTTTCATCGTCCTGTCTGGACGATCCTTAAATATCGTTATTGTTCTACTGGAAAAATCTCTAAAAAATTCATATATACCAACTATACGTATTATATATATACACACATATATATGTATATATATATATATATATATATATATATATATATATTTTGTTCTTTCATCATATATTTGTCGTTAGCGCAATCGAAGACTTGTCTCAATTCTATCCTATTATTATTATCTCGCTCGCTCGTATTCATAATTTTCGACGTGGCATATTTTTTTCCTCATCCAACAATATACACAGTAATATTTGTTTGTCCCTGTATACAACTCCTGATAAAACGTATAATTTCGCTGCTCGTTAGCCGATTGCGTTGTTTATTATCTCATTTTGAATTTCGTTCTCGCAACTCTCTTCAGCTTGACTTTTCGTATATACTTTATTTATGTATAATTATAAATAAGAGCTATTCTACAGACCTTGCTAAATCACTAGAATAATTGTCATTACATGTCGCAACGTATCTCTGCCGTTTATTATTTAATAATTAATAATGACTCGTTAGACAGCATTTTTCCCTCCCCCGTTTTTTTTTTCTTTATTTGTATATAACTCTACGTAAAAGGTCTCTTCTTTACTTTAATTATCACAAGTACGGTATTATCGTTAGCCCGCGCGTCACATTGAGCGTCAGCTGCGCCCAAACGCTCGCATTCTCGCTCGCCTACGACACTTTTTTTGTTTGTTTCTTTGTTCTTCCCTCTTTCGCCGCAAAATTTAACTAGAAAAAGTGTCGTTAACTTTATTATTGCTGTCGTTAAGATTCTTATTGACTTGGAAAAATCTTCGTGTCGATGCTGAGTGTTTCGAGATGACGAGAGGCGCAAGTCGAGTCTTAACTGCAATTTGAGATCTAAACTGGCGAACGTCGAACAAAGTAAAGCAAAAAATATATATACATATTTAAGCTAGAAAAAGTTTATCATGATTGTCCGGTATAATTAAGGAAATTCGATATGAAATAGTTGGCTTCACGCGAACCTCAATGATTAATTGTATCCAATCTATCCGATAAGAAACGTTTGCCAATATTATTCGATGTCGTATATATTCCAACGTTATAATGGAAATTCAAACTGCTTTTTTTTTGTCATTTTGATTGTTTACAACACGTGATAGTTCGTAAACAAAATGTTATAACGATTGAAACAAATGAACGTGGATATTTTTTGTTGTTGGAGCAAACGAACAAAGTTTCGGCTATAATGGCATAAACTCAATAGAAAACTACAACAATGTTAAACATCCTCAACGAGCTGTAATTTCTGTAGGTATTGGCTAAACATGGTTCTTTTAATGTGAAATCAAAAATAAACTTGTCATGGAAAGAAATTGCCAAAAACGGATGCTTCACCGTTATCTACGTATGATTTCATCGGTTAATTTATTTGGAAATTTGGTTAGACCAAGTCGTATTACTTTATCATCAAGAATGTATGATTTTGCACGTCGGTATTTCAAATTAGGCAGGTATTCCTACATGTATATGTATTCGAGAAAAATGTGCAAATCGAACGTGAGATCGCCATTTTGGTAAGTGCGACAGCTGTACATACTCTTACTGTTTCGATGAATACACGGAAAGCAGTACATTATATATATATATATATACTTCAAGTTATTTTCGCAAGAAAAAAATTCATTGTTTGGCGAATGTTGTTGTTTTTTGCAATTAACAATCAACAAATATTAGAAACGCACGTGAAAAATTATTATTTTTCTTATCATATGCAAAAGTAAGAAAATTCAGAAAAAAATTGTTTTCTAATTTTTTGCAACAAGAGTAAGAATCTTGACAGTTGTACGTGATTCACATTCATGAGCGTGTTGCAATCACACCAAAAATGAACAAAATTGAACGCCCGCGTTACAACTTATATCTTTAATGTAGCGTGTAATAGTAAATTATAATTCTTAAACGTGTTTACTTGCAATTTTATTTTATGTTTTATTAAAAAAGGCATCGTCAAGCGCTCGATATAATTTTCTTCAAACTCAATAATATTACGGTCTCACTCACAAGTTTGAAAATGTATCGTTAACATCACCAAGATTGAAAAAAATTGAGTATCGAAATGACAGCTACAATACGAATTGGTAATTACACATCCGAGACACACGTACGCACGCACACATCTAGCTACACATACGAACTAATTAAACCTGGACGAAGCTGGGAGGTGAACCAAGAAAATTTACGAGTGCAGCCAGTACGGCGAGCTAACGAAGAATTAATTTGCGAGCTACGCTGGACGATCGCAATTTAAAATCCAGCATGCATAGATATATAGTCTACGTATGTGTATAGGCTTCGTAATGCGACGCAGCTTTGTATTTCGTAATAGCTCATCGGCGGCTGCTTTAAGCTACGTGTGGCATCGATGCGCCTGATTAACGGCTGCCTGCAAAAAGGCATGCATTTGGATACGTTAAAAGAGCGTCAAACGTTTCTTTTTTATGTTCACGATTGAGTACCGTGCTCGAGTACTCTGAGGATGAGAGGATGAAGGAAAAAATCACAACAAAAAATACAAAACAAAGCTAAATTTACTCGTAGATTTATTAAAAATAACACAGGAATATTTTTTTTAATGACACAACAAATCAATCACTTCTAGAACTTATAATTAATCGATACGGCTACAGTTAGCGGAAAAAAAGAAAACAACAAAATAGGAAAGATGTAATCCAAGCTTATGATGAGAAAACGTAAAGTAATATAAAGCAAAGAGTGCACGGTAATCCTAAATAATAAAATTAATAGTAAAGACCTTAACAAGTATTTCACTTTCAACTTATCACATCGGTCCTCGATAAAAAAAACAAAGAAAAATAAAGAAGAGAGCGCGAGCCCAAATTGATAAATTCGCCGATATTGTTGCCTCGAAGAGACGCCACATACGTTTTTTCTTCGTTTCCGCGTGACGAATAATATTGAAGCCTTTTTTTATTTACTTCGATTAAAATAAATAACGATCGTGCGATTCGTATCCGCTCTTACGTTTCTATCACAGCCCGAGAAAAAAAAGAAAAGAAAACGCGTTTCTTACGCTCATGCGAGTCCATGACGACCGAATTGCTAAAAATCGACGCAGCATTGTTTCTTTTATCGGATACGATAGAACTTGACTGCGATCACATTGACGTAGACCTCTTTCGAGTTTTCAACTTTCTCAAGTAGAACTTGTCAAATTTTCACTTTTCTACGAGATGACCAAAAGAAATAATTATTAAACATCCCCAAAATGCTACAATGGGTGAAAGAAACTTTAAATTTACAACGACAAAAAACGCTTTCCATCGTACTTAAATGTCAATGTGCAAAGAAATACGAACCACAGAATAACGCAATCGTTAAAGATCACGCTCGCCTCGTCAATTATACAATCGTCAATTTCCGAGTGCATGGCCATTGATATCAAGGGAAACGAATCGATCGGAATAAATCGCTTGAAAGAGGACGCGCGGCAATTTTACGTTTCGCCCAACTCGTCTTGCTGTCGGAGACAAACGAGACAGCTCGGCTTCAGCCGTGGCAGAGTTGTTGCTCCGCGACAAATCGCGGAGCACGCACGGATACGCTTCTCGACAGTCGAGAGATTGTTGTTTATTCGTCCAAACGCAACTTGCGCTAAACATGATTGTTACGGTTCGCGACTGCAGCATCGATTTCAACTTTGTTTTTTAACACAAGTGTTATTTTCGTCCAAAGCTCTATTTTTATCGATACTCCGATTGTTTTCTCGTTGAATTAATCGACCATTCGACTGACTTCCTTCCAAATGAAATTGAAAACAGCAAGTAAGAAATTTAATCGAGTGACGTTTAATGAATCTAATAAACGGATAAATTCGTAATACGCATGTGATAATTGGTGAAAAATAACAGTTCGATCACGGAAGGTGCGTTGATCGATAATTTGGCCACTTTGTCTTTTTTTTCTTTTTAAAGCATGCAATGCTCTTATTCTCCTAGATCATAACTCTTACCAAAGTACGTAACAATACAGTAAACGTTTTTACATTCAACAAATCGATCTTCAATAACATTTTCGTTTCGATTATTTGTTTCTTTTTTTCTTTTGTTTTTTTTTGTTTTGGTATTGTACATGCGTTCACTCGCGTGAATTGCATGTGTATTTTAAATCTTTCGTTGATGTACGTGAAAATCTCGGTTAAGCACAATAATGGGCTAAATGTTATGAACGAAACATGAAGGAACAACAGTGTAATAAGCTTCATCTACGTCATTCCACGTCTAACGTAACGCGCATTTAAATTAGATAAATTAAAGTTAACTCAAGGAAACGAAACAAATAGCTTTTTCTGTTTGCTGCTGTTGCGGCGTTAAACATGCCCCGCTCTCGCGCTCTCGACTTTGCACTGCAAAATTTTAAAAACGAGAGAAAAAAATTCAACATGCAATACACAGCATCCTCGCTGCACTTGTAAATAAATATACATATGTTATATATCTATACAATAGTACCACAACAGTGTAGGAGAAACGATGCGTGTAAAATCGAGGATCCGAGAGCAAAAGGCAAATTGTGAATATTGCTCAAAGCAAAGCTTTCTTTTTTTAAGTATTTTTTCGCATATAATGAAGAGTTGGCAAAGAAAAACAAATTTCTGAAGATTTCTTACGAAAGTTTGGCGAGTGCCGACTCGCGCCTCTCGTTCCTCTTTCGCAGTGTATATCACGGAACCGGCGCGCACACGTTGCACGTATTGCGTGCCGCAAGTTTTTTCTTTTAAAAACTATATATATTATATATATATTTTACACGATAGACGCGTGACGCCTCTAAAAATCTACGTTAAGACTCGACATGCCAAATCACATATATTTCATGTCCTCTTCGTACGTCGTCTTCGGGCGTCGTTTTGTTTATTTAACGTTTATTTGTTTTTTTTTTCGTTTAATCTAAAGTCGTATAAGGCATGGAGCATGTTCTCGTTACAATTGTATTTCTCACTCACTCTCACGCACAAAATCGCTGCTGACTGTTTTCTTTTTTTTATTTTTCGTTGGTAACTAGAATACGTATTACTTCGTGTATTCTCTCGCTTGCGTACGAGTCTTACGAGCTCACGAGACTGAGAGGAATTCGCGTGTTTGTTCTGTTTTTTCCTACTGTAATTGAAAATGAATTTAACTGTTTCGTTATCGTGAGATACACGTTGAAATGTGTTCACTCGACGAAACCCTCGAGGTGATAGACGACGTGGAAAAAACGTACAGGCTATTCTTTCGCCAACAATTTTTTATCGTTCAATCGATCAATCGTTCCTCTCGGTCGCGCTAACAAACTCTCACTCGCACACACTCGCTCCATCGAAAAAAGAACATCTACTTAAAGACAAGTCGTCGCCACGTTTGCAACAATGTTCGACATCACAAAAATTTTTTTCTATCAGGCTCAGTTGCTTGTGTTTTCTTTGTCTTCTTTCTTTATTTATTCATTTATTTATTTATTTATTTCGTATGTGTGACCGCGGGCTCGTTTATTTACAAGGGTGGTCCTACTACGGTCAGGCACGACTCTAGAATTTTTTTTTGTTTTATAATTACTTATTTTTTATTCATTATTAATTATGTTCTATGATTCTTATTCGTTCGCGTGAGTGCCGAGGAAAAATCTCCATTGGAACGATCAAATCAAATTGTTAATATACATATATTTCAGAAAATTACCGCTCGTTTGGCGATTCCATTTTCAGGTTTCGCTAGCACAACAGAAATTCTTCCTCAGCCTGTTTATTACGTGTGTGAGTGTTTGGTATACGTTTTATTACTTTTTTTTTCATTTCTCATTGTATCTGACTGCCTATTGCAAAGTGTTTGGTTCGTAAGTTTACAAAAAAACACATGTACATGTAATCATCGTTATGCACAGTACAATTAATATAATAACCTCGGCACGTGCCGTTTTATCTGTCTCATCTAAATAATTAAGCGAAAAGCGCATTGAGGCCTACATTCCTTTTGGTGAGAGATATAGACTTGCCGCGCAAGGAATTCACGACAAGCAATAACTGTACGGCTGTTTATATGTGCCTGTCTGCTTGTGTGTATGCGGGCGCGCGCACGTGTATGTGTATGTGTGATGTGTGTAATGGGTTTATGTCGACCAAAGGCGCAAGAAATAAGCCAAACGTTAATTTCTTAATTTCCCTCTCTCCCTCTCTCTCTCTCTCTCTCTCTCTCTCTCTCTCTCTCTCTGTTTCTATCTGTCGTCACTAAGAACAGGACAATTGAACTATCTAGAAAACCTTACAAAAGTTAGGTGAGTTAAGTACACGTCAACCAACATGACACGCTCTCTCTCTTTCTCTCTCTCTCTCTCTCTTTCTCGCTAAACTATACATACGTGTCCGAACAAATGGGCATGAACAAACGAATGAACGAAAAAAAATAATAAAGTCGAGACATTTACAACTACGACTCGGTATACTTATATATATAGGCCCATCGTCGACTGCTTTGCGCGCACGGTCTCCTTACAAAATCATGTATTCTCCCTATAATGTTATGTTCTGCTGTAATGCTTATCACCAACTCAACAAATAAATATCCTAAATATAATATATCCATGTATAATCTTCATCATATATTAAATATGTATCATATATATATATATATAATAATATTCTCTCCCAACAAATAATAGAGCTTCGCGAATGTACGCTCGGCTATCCTGATTCGACGAAGCGCATTTTTTTGTTTAACGTATGTGTGTATAATAATAATAATTATTATTATTAGGCTGATTCCTATGTGAAAGTATCATCTTTTACTTTTTTGTCTACCCTTGTATCCCGGTCGGGTACCGAAACTACCCGTTGCTATGTTTTTTTTTCGTTAATTTTTCTTTTTTGGCTCGTTTTTTAATAATTTTTTTTTTCATTTTTTTATTCTTTCTTCACGCTGGCTTCGCACATCTTCGTATGCAAGTTGTATATTCTTAGCTTAATCTTCGCGTGGTCGTAGACAGCTCACAGCCAATCCAAGTGTGTATTATAGGGGTTTTGTTTTCTGTTTTTTTTGTTTTTTTTTTCTTCTCGCGCTCGACCCACGCCTGCTACGAAAAATCTTCCTCGGTGCCCATCTCTTATCATTATTCATTCACCCTCTTTCTCTATACATTGTAATTTTTTTTATAAATCAATGATCGCTTATATATATATATTTATATAATTATTGTTTGTTATCACTATGTATATAAAGGGGTACGTCGACGCGACTCTCGCTTTTCAAAAGGGAAAGCGCGCCGACGGCGACTCCGTTATCTCCGCCGGCTCTACCGTCCTGTATCTACTTACGAAATCTACAGGAATATAGATATATGTATATATAATATATAGATATATATATATATATATAATTATTGCACTAGATGATGCGACTCTCCCTCTCGCGCTCGCGGAGAGCTGGATGACTTAATTTTTGTCCTCGTTATCACCTCTAATGTATACATTATTTATTTTATTTTCTTCTATCGAGAGTTTCTCAATCTCGAACGTGTCTAAGTGTGTTTTTTGTTTATTTTTCATTCTCTTTCGTCTAAGTGTGTTAAGTGTGTCGCGTTGTTAGCTTATTTAATCGCGCCCAGCTCCCGATGAAAAAAGGCGTCTCACAGCCGGATTTCTTACGTCGACCGTTACATACTTTGCGTCACTTCACCTTCCTACTTCACTTTACATAAGTTCGTTTTTTTGTTTGTCTGTTTGTTTGTATATTTGTTGTTGTTGTTATTTGTTATGTTTATTCTATTTATTCTCTTACTGATATAACTCTCTTGTCTCAACCCGAATCTGCGACCTGACGCTATGCCAACTTGCATCACTTGCATCCGCTCGTCACGTACTTTCCAAACAGTTTGCCTACGCTCGTTGTAAAATATTTCAGGCTCTTATTATTCGAACAATGCATGGGTGGCTTGACTTATTGGAGATAAGGCTCTTTTATCATTGAAATCAAAGATTTATAACAATTCTAAAATAAATCCTCCTTGCTTAAAATAATTGATGGCCTGGAAAGTGAAGTCAGCTTATTCGTGATTTGATTGGCTGAATAGGAGTCACGTGAGATACTTTGATGCTACAGCACATGTGTGTATGTAAAGCGCGCTTGTATTGGCTACTATCAAAAATACTCAATTGTTACAAAATTAAATCAAAATTTAACAAATTATTTTGTTTTTTTCGAATGTTAAATCAAACAATAGAATTGTTACAAAATCCAATTAAAAAGAAAAACGATTTCTTATGGCGATAATCGCGCATTTGAAAAGGAAAAAGTCCAGTCTGAGTTATTCAGTACACGACTAGCGATAAGTTAGCCGTTTGCCGACCAATCACTCGACGATTTCGATAAAGAAAGAGAGAGAGAGAGAGAGAGAGAGAGAGAGAGAGAGAGAGAGAGAGAGAGAGAGAGAGAGATAGAAAGAGAGGGAGAGATAGATCGATTGATTCGCCATTTTCATAACAAATGCGCGGTCACGCTCTGATGCCGACGAGACTAAGTGCTTCCGGGCAACTTTCTTCTTTTGGACCGCACTCGTTCAGCATTTCAAATCGAGATCAACTCTCGAAAGATAATAACAATTGTAACTTTTTATTTTTTGAAGATAGAGCCTTATCTTCAATGTGTAGTCGGAAATAGGGGGAAGGAAGAGGGGTCAAGTTTTTGAATTGACATTGATTTAGTGCCCGAGTCCTGATTTTAGAAGTACGTGGTAAGGCTAGCGAAGGCAAGAGCGCCACGCAACTTGTCAAGCGTGGCGAGAGGCTCGCTTTTGGTCTGACGGTTACGATGATGACGATCATGCTGAAGTTGCTGCTCGCCAACACTGGCTCACTTGCCCTCGGACTCGGCTACGTGAGACGATGGTTCCGTGTCTTGGCGCTCACTGTAACAGTAAACAAATGAGAAAACGGTCATTTTTGTGAAATTTCAAGACGATTTCAATAATGTACTCGAAATTTCGAGGCTACGGTCAGATTACTTTTGTATTTTCCCGCACAAATAATGGTTAAACTTCGATCAAGCTAAAATCGATTAAAAACCCATTAGCCGTCTAACTTGCGTCAGTTGGTAAAATGCATGAATCGCGTGAAATAACGTAGCGGCATAAATTGTTACAATAACGCTCGTGAAAGGAACAGCGTTGGCTTTATCAAAGATAATTAAACGTCCGACAATAAAAATTCGAATGTTCGGCGAGCAAGGTCTCCCTCGCGGTGACAATGTCGCTCAACTGAGATATCGCAAGCTCATCGTACAGCGAGCGAATGATCAAATATTTGATCAATTTCGATAATACGCATATGACGTTGTCGCAGGTAAGCGAACAATGCGCATTGATTTCTCTTGACAAAAGCAAATTTTTCTCTCCTTCCGAGAGGGATTAGGGTGAAGGGAAAGAACTTTTTGACAAGCGTGCTTAACGATGATGTACAGCGAACGATTCATCGTACGCGTATTCTTGGATAAACAAAGCGAGAAAGATAGAAAGAGTTACTACTGTTTTTGCGGAAACGCATATCTCAGCTTGATTAATAAGCGTCTCGAGTGATTAATTTTGGCAAGTGATTTGACAATATTCTTGGGCGTTGAAGCTCGATGCCTATAGTTTTTCAATGCTAATTACTTAATCTTTTGAAACTTAACGAGGCGAGTTACTTGATAATTTCTATAGTAGAAGCTTCCTAGTGATTTAGGATATAATTTGGTGACTTTGAATTTTCATTGAAAAATGACGCGTCAAGCAATAAAATGGTCGGCTGTATGAGCGTGAAAGAGGAGAAAAAATATCTTTGATATCTCGTAATTGGAACGGTAAAAAAGTGAAGCGAGATAAGGGGAACAAAAACGTGCGGCAAAAATAAATCATTGAAATGAAACTCGTTAGCAGCCATTTTTTCCCTTCTCAAAGGTTTGAGTCTCATTCGGGCTTTTCTAACCTTTCTTTCTTCTTTTAACATTGTGTTGAGATTCTAATTTAATCAAATCAGATATAAAATGTCAGTTATCACGTAAGCTATGATCTCTAGCAAATGCTTTTATAGAGTAAAAATGTATTACAGTATTTTCATATATTGCACAATACTGTTTTTAAATTAACTTTTAAATATATCGTTTATTTAGAATTTTATACGAAAGAAAATGCATATTAAATTGAACGAAATTGCAAACTCTTCATTTTTTATACAATTTTTTTTCAGCTTCTAAGCAAGAGAAACGTTAAGCAACTCAAAATAGACAACAGAAAAAAAGACAAAGTTGAGATAAGTTTTTCAAATAAACAACTGACCCAAACATCGTGATCTAACTTGTAACATGAAAGATATGACGATTTTTACAAATTCTATTAATTATTTTCTTATTTTTAATACTATATTATCCTTTGCATTTCATATAATACTTTATTTTCAACTTCAGTTTCGACTCTCAACATTTTAGTATCCGCAAGGCCTCCGTGTCTCTTGCTATTTTCTCTAGTGTTTGTTTTTCCTCTCTCACGATGCACGATTTTTTTATTTTTTTGTATCTCTACCTCTCTCCCTGTAGGAAAAAGATGGGATTAACAATACCTTGGGGACGTCTGGCATGAATGGCCCGCGACTTTCCGACCACCACAGCAAACGACCTATCTGCAATGGTAAATTCTCTTACTCGAGTCGTTCTTCGCTAAAATGTTTTGTTCTCTTGAGATTCCGGAATTTGCTATTTCTTTCTTTCGAAAAACGGTCACTTTTATTGCTCGATAAATGGAATTTTTTTTCCATTTGCGACAAATTGATTTTTTCGTAAAACGTGAACTCGATAGAGACAAAGTGACGGCACACAGTGTCGGCGTGAAATTGAATGACGCAACCAAGCTTTCTTCAAGCAAACATTAAATTGCGTTGTTGAATTTTAAATTTCTAAAGTACCAATTTTGTACGACTTTTTCGCGTTCAAGACACGATCATCTTGAAATATTAAATCAAAGTGGTACAAAAATAGATTAGTTGTCCTCGTTGTCGAAACTCTTGCTTACGTTTTTTATTGCCCGTAATGGTCGAAAGAGAATGAGAGTGTGAGTGCAGACTTTTACATTTGTACTCGACGTTAAGTTGGCGCTGTATTTGCTCGGCGCCAATATCCCACAAAATTACGTATACTTCAAGCACGTAGACGTCGTGTATAGTGATATTGCACTGTAAGGGAAAGATTGCGCTCTTGGAATCCACTTTTGTCGCACGTATAATCTTAAGCGAGTCTCGTGTTTTTCTTCCCTTTTTCGGCGATTTTCAACCGAATGTCGAATACTAATGCGCCAATGACCATAATACTCTAATCGTTATCCGTATTGATATTGAAATCCAAGTGCGATTGTCGATTGCCAAGAAGACTTATTACCAACGATGAAATAATTTGTCGTTAAGCTCTTAAATGAGATGATATAGTCAAAGAAGCGTAATCGCGAGAAGTTTACTTTCCGTTAAGAAGTTTCCGTTACTTTTTTAGGAAAATAATAAGACAGGTGTAGAAGATGAATGTAGCCATTGGGCTACATTCTATTTTTGCATATGGCGGACGATCGTACAATTCTGTAGGATTATTTTGCTGAGAGATGGAGTTCGTAAGAGTTGTGTCGAATTTTAAAGAGTATACTATGCTGAGTAATACATGTTGCTTTTTCTGCATACCAAGTTTTACTTTAAGAAGGATTATATTTAATAATATTTCTCACATCGTCTACTGCGAGAAAAATAATTGTAGCGATCGAATAGAAAGTCGATGATTCAAAAATCTGGTATAAACAACCAAGTTTTTTGCAAAATGTTAAATACAAAACAAAAAGAAAAAATTACTTTCTCTTGATCTTTTCGAATTATCGACTCGTTTGTAAATCGTTTTTTTTTTCATTGACTTATCGTGTAACAAGTTACAGAGCTTAAAAAGAGAAAAAAACAAGCGAGTAACTTGCAGCTCGTTTTTCAACGCGGCTAATATCTCAGCGACACAGCAACGAGCGCGGCAGCGTTATTATTCACAAGGACGAAAGATCCTCGATATTTTCGCTCTGAACGCGTGTGCAAAAGAGAGCGAAGCGGAAAAGAGGAGAGCGCCGAGGAGAGGGGAAGGAAAAATAAAAAAAATCCGTTGGGAAATGAATAAGCTGAAATTATTATTATTATTATTATTATATGTATCCGACGATCACCTTGAAGCCTTGTGTACTACGTAAGGGTAGAAGAAAATGTACTAGCATTCGAATGGGTCAGTCGATTTTTTTGTATTCGGTTTTTTACCGTTATCAATGGCTATGTTACTGCTGGTAATCAAAACAGTATTTTCGGTATGCGTGGGAGTTGTATATCTAACGATGGAGCAATTGGTTTTTTTACTCTGATTACTGCCATTTTTCTTTGGTTCTTAATTTCTAGTCGAATTTCAAACAACAATGAAAATCGATCCAGAACATACGTACGTATACGTTGTACTTGTGATATTTTGCAGTTTTTGGTAAGAACATTTTTCTTTGTTATTTTTCCATTTAATATTTTGCTGGAAAATAAGAGACGCAATCGTGCATTTTCAACGTTCCTTGTACACTTTGCAAGTAAATATTACAACAATATTAATTTTAAACCCTGTAGAATTTACTTTTATCTTACGGAAAATTCTTCGAGGAGAAAATTACGAAAACAATAAAAAAAATTAATTAAAACACAAGTAATAGGACTGGAAAGAATTAAAATAAGCTGAGAACACCGTCGAAGGCAGAAAATTGCTTTTACGCGACAAACCGTTTAAAAAGATAAAAACTTGAAAATTTATTAAAGAAAATTAACAAGAGTATTTACGCAAAATATTAAAAGAGAGAGAGAGAGGGAGAGGAAGCGCTCAAAATGTCGTACTTATTTCAAAGTTCACATGGTAATATAACATGGTACAATTATGGACGTGCTCATAAAGCTGGGATAAAACGTCCTACTTTATACGATATGAACGTTTTTTAATATAAAAACAACAAAGACACCGTGAAATATTACTTCGTATTCGACGGAACTCGAGATATTACGAATAGATATGAGCTACTGATAAGTTTGCGCGAAACTAGATTTCAACAATTTCTTCAAAGGCCAAGTATTATATATATACATATATATTCTTGTTAAGAATCGTTTTGCACTTCGAAGTACCTGAAACAGTTTGAGCGACGATCTGATGAAGACAATTGGGTCGGAAACTGAGAGAAATGTGACGTCTTGAGAATTTCCAAGCTATGACGTTTGCTCGTTTTACGTATAGTTTTAGGCTCTGGTTGCATTGTTACACGTCTACTCACGCACACACCGCGTCTTGAAGATACCGGACTACGTACATATATGTTTACGTGTATAAATGACAGAATGTGTCGTAAAAACGCAATTTCAATTAATTATGTTGGATACGTTTACGAGGTGAATTTTCGACGGAGAATTTAGTTTTCATCAAGCATAGCAATACTTTCTATTTAGATGCTCGATTTACCTTTCAATAGCGTGCCTCGCTACTTTTCATTCAATTCTGTGTGTCCTGCATATACCTTTTCTCTTGCTTTAATGCTCGCCCCTCTCTCTTTGATGGGGATGGATCGTTATTTCCTTTACGTTCGATTTTACTGCGTTTCTGCCATGAATTTTCTTTCGGTAACGGGAAATTTACCGAAGCGAAACTTAACGCGCAAACTCGGCTATATCTATTTCTGCATCGCAAATCATTTCCCCTAATGAAAATTGCGTTAATTAATTACTCTCTGCGCTCCTACGAGCAGTATTTCTGGAAAATTGTTTATTACAGTGTGCGATTGTGTGTGTATACGTGTGCTTTTGAAATACGCGAACGCGTAAGCATATTCAACGGACAAATATCTGTAACACATATTTTCAAATGTATGGATAAATTGTAACTTAAAAGGAAAGGTAAAGTCAAACTCTAACCTTTCACTCGGGGAAAATATATTTTGTAAATAACTCGCGCACGTTATCTCTCGCTTACTCTCTTTCCTCTTTCACAAGTGAACGTTGAAAAACTTGTCTCGAATTTTCATAAAACGCCAAAAACTGCAGCAAGGGACAATATTTTATTTTTAAAGCGTATAGTCGCGATAACCATAGACAATACATAATGTTATATGCTACGTACGAAGGAGGTGGCGCGTCGCATATGGAAAGTTGTTGTACCGCATAGTAATATGAAAAGCGCGAGCGTGAAATTTCCACGGTATAATACACTCAGTGACAATCGATACGCCATCCAATTTCCATGATAGAGAAGCCACAAAGAAGCATATTTTTTAAGAATAAAGAGCTTTTATCGGCACAGTAGCAAGCACGCGAATATTTTGGCACGCTCACTGGATGAATAAACTCGTTCAGTCGGCGATTATTATTCTTTTGAAATTGAACTAGTCGTTCGACTTGGTTTCCATTGGAGCGTGTTTTTTCGTTCTATGTGTACCAAAGCTTATGGAGTATAATCATAGATCGTAAGAGCGAGTGCAAATATAACGTTGAACATTCTGAATAGTGATTACTTTTGTTTCGAAGAATATCATTTATGAAAGCAATTGAGACTCGAATATTATCGAAAATTTCAATGATTATGTAACAACTTAAATTAGAAAATGAGTAACAAACCGGAACTTTGTTGTACGGAACTTTGTTTTAAGCGTTGCCTGACCAAACTCAACTCGTTCTACTAGCAGCCAGAAAAGTTGGTGTTATCAAATTGCGAACTTACATTTGAAAGGTAATATTATTCAATGTCAAAAGCAGGCTTCTAACATTGAAAGCCTTTCCAAAGTATCAACACCCAAGGAAAGTCAAGGGCGGTTTAGCGGTAGATATGTGTGAATGCTCAAATCGTGGCGACCAACAAGATGAAACGGGCGTGAAATTGCATCGTAGCAGTTGTGCACAACTATGTAATACAGTCAGTCCACGAGTTCCTCAGGCATCTACTTAAATGTACGACGAAATTATGGACTAAGAGCTGCGATATTTCGCGTATAGAGCGAAAGGCATCAAATTTTCGAAAATTATATAGTTTAAAGCGCTCGTGCACTTGAAGTTTGCAACATTTAACGGACATTTACTTGTTCGACAGGACAAAAATTAATACTAGAAATTCCTAAATGCCAATTATTATTAATTTGTACAATAAAGTACAATTGCTATTATACTTTATTGTAAAGGATTATAGGAAGAAAAACATTTTCACTCTATGGCAAACCCCTCGAAAAACGGGACTAAATCGCAAAAGATCGCCGAATGGAAAGTCAATCAATAGCGCGCTATAGAAGCTAAAGTTAGAGAATACGGGTAAGCTCGTTGCGGTTGAGATGAACAGAAATCAAGAGGAAGGGAAGAGAAACGGAGAGCGATTGAGCTTTGCGTACAGTTATCAGCTTGGGTTTGAATTTAAGTTCGGTTAACTAACGGTAACCCAAACGCAAATGACACGCCTCAAAGGTGCCGAGCAATCAAAGCGTCCTCGCGAGAAATGCATTACATCGTGCTTTTGCTCCAGACTCATTCGTAGATGAATGCGCTTCAAATTCTGCCTTTACTCCAATAGAACATCGTCGGCTTATCGAAGAGAAAATATGTGAACATTAACAAACTAATTTCATCGAAATTTGAATGAATGAACGCGATAAATTTAATTGATTAGTTCTATTTTTCTATACGAATATAAAAATGGTTGAAAAAGAAATATGTATTTTGTTGCAAATTATAAGTTTGAGACTAGACTACCCGCGAGAAATGGAAATGGCCGCGGCGAACAAAAATATCTATAATGAACTTTAGTATTTTTTTCAAAATAAACTTTTGCCGTGTCGTAAAAACTCAAAGCGACCCTTCTTGGTACACTCATAAAGAGAAACTTGGAAAGTGAGTTTACAATGGAAACTCGGAGTAAAAAAATGAACGACGCGAGTCGGATCGAATCCTTTGCAGTAAACAGTCACTTTGGTAAGTGCACTCAAACGATTTGTTCGTATTGAAACGTACTCAGTTAGCTTTCATAATATACGTAAAATACGTCCAAAGAACTATTAAATCAAGTTCATTTTAAAGTGGATACAATCGGTATTGATCTTGAGTTAATGCTTTTTGTATTCCAAATGCTTCTCTACGTATCTTCAAATTTCAATTTTTTGACCGAAAAAAAATACGTCAATTGACAATATCTGCAAGGTTTGAGTTTCTCTCTCTCTCTCTCTCTCTCTTGCGTATTAAAAACAAAACGGATGTATGCGACTACTGGCAAAGAGGACAATCAAGATCAAAGGAGAGAGATTGCAAAGAAAATCGACCAGCAAATAAAGAGGATGCATTAACATCTCAAGAGAGGAACGGGAATAAAAGAAGAGATTCAAAAATCTTACTCACCAAATGTATCGAATGGATTTCATCTTCAAAGCCGTTGAGTTCTCCTTGCACTTATAGGCGAGAACCTGCTTGACGCTGCTCACGTCCACCGAGGGGAACCTCGACGTCACGTACGCTGAAACAACGAGCGAATAATACATCCCTTAGCCTTTTAGTTTTTTAAACATAGATATATGTACTAAGCGATCTCCATTATATATACGGTCACTATTAAATTCAGCCTTATGCAAATCTTAACAAAATTGCGAAGTTTAATAAACTCTGAAAGAGTTAAATACTGGATACCTTTGAATACATCGCGATTGAATTATCTTTTTAATTTTAAATATTTTTGTATGCATTAAAGGAAGGCTATGTAACTTATGTAGTATAAATTGAGTAGTCATGGATAGTAACGATGGACAAAAAAATGTTCCAAGTTACTTTTTGCTCGAGAGGAATCGGCCTCGCGAGTTGAACTTAAGAGCATTTTATTTGAGAAAGACATACGTCATAAGTCGTATATAAGTCGATCAGAGATCAATTTTCTATCGCATAATGTATTTTTTATAAGCAAATATCAAGTTTTTAATTATAGTATATCTATATTTGGGTGTGACGTAGTATTCCAAATAAGGTAATAGTTAAGTGATTGGATGATTTATTTGTGAGAGTAAATCCGTGTAGTTTCTTGTGTAAATGTAAATATTTTGGTAGTGTTCGCTCGTGTAAAAGGAAATATATAGACGTAGGCTTTAAAAATTAGAGATAATCGTCACAATATATATACACACAGTGTTCCAAACCGACGAAGGGTACTTCACGTGAAATGTTTTAACGTAGAAGTTACCTTAGTTTTATTAAAGTTGTTTATAATACTTTCGCAAAAGTTACGGTTTTGTTAAAATTTAATTGTAAGTAGCTAATGGTTTCGAATATAGTATCATTACCAAGAATCGAAACACTTCATTCGAGCTTTTTATAGATGTCGTACTGCAGGTCATTGTAATATCATTTATTCAACCGAAGAAAAAAAGATGCACGCGAGTGAAAGTATTGATCCAGCGAGCATTCTCTATACGTTATATCGTAATAGCAAACGGCTATACAGAAATTGAGTCGTTGCATTCAAACTCAAGATAGAAAAAAAAACAATTATTTGAATAAAAGTGAACGGTTTGTAAGCTGACGACCGAGAGCGAGATTTTGCCACCTACAGTGTCTTTCTTGAAATTAGAAAACGCGTCAATAGTTATTCCGGATGGCATTATCCGTGCGATTTTTTTTCTAACACACGAGACCAATTGAATCCTCCTCCAATGCACGAAAAAGGAGGAAGCGCTCACGTTTCGAAAAGATAATGTGTTTGTTGATTCAAAAAAAAGCTCCATGCTGGGAGATGTACTTGCGACTTATCACGTGTTTAACTTGTTTCTCCCTCTCGCTTCACTCGCTTTACGCATGGAAATTTTGTACGCGACCTAAAACTCGTACAGATTGAAAAAACTCACGGTTTGTCCGAGGCTGGAAAGGTACGATCGGATCGAAGTGCTATACGGCCGCTGTTGAGGTCCGTTTAAAAAACATCGCAGAGGAAAAGAGAGGGATGGAACAAGTAGGAACCCGTCCGGAAAAGCGTCGTAGAAGAAGGGGGGGAGGAAGCAGACAGTTTCGAGCCGTCGGACGAACGAGTCAACTCCCGTTTCGTTTCGACTATTTTGAAGCGACTAATAAGCAAAACAATCTGTACGCGAACAACTAAGATGCCTATACGTACAGCCAATAAAAACAAAACCAGTAATCTCGACTTGCCCTTACTTCCCTGCACCTCACTCGAACAATGGTATTTAGACCAATTTCCCGCGATACTTTCGTACGCGTTTTATAACATTTTTGTTGTTTTATACCGTACAAGGAAGGCTATTATCGCCAGATGCCAAAGTTAATCCTCCAAAAAATAAAGGAAAAAATATATAGAAACCGCTTTCGACGTCAATCCCAATCAACCAAGCAACGTACTCTTTCAAACACTTGTGCACTCTTCCGTGAAAGTTGCACTTTGTATTTAAAAAAGAATACGAGTGTTGAAAATAAAAAAAGAAAACTTTCACGAATGACAATTGCAATATGACGTTGTCTTCGTCAATTTAAACACCCGCTCGTTCTATAATTTTTTTCCGCGAAAAGTTTAGCTGCTATATATCTAGCGTGTCGTGCTCACGCATTTGCGCTTTTCTTGGCAACAACGTTTCTGTCTCTTTCTCTCTCACTCTGTCTCACGACATAAATCAGGCCGATAAGGAAACTGCGAGCGCCTGCAACCGGGGTCTCATAAAAAATACAATGCCTCCCATGGGAGTAAACGCAAAGAAGAGAGGAAAAGCACAACACCTTAAATGTACGGCGAAGCGCTCTTTGTTTCTGCTTAAGGACGCAATGAAAAAACTCAACTTACATCAGGCTTTTAGTTAAGATTTCATTCGAAAAAGGTAATGAGATTTTTCATTGTTTGTTAACGCACAATCGTGGATCTTTAAATCGCCATTTCGTCGAAAAAGTCCGGCATGGTTTCCATCTGTTTTATCGCTCTGTAAAATACTCTCGAGTGAATTCGCGACGCATTTAATGCACGTGAGATATAGGAATAAACGTAAAATATTTTATAGCCAAGAGGGAAGGAATTTTTCTTTATCAGAATTCTCGTTTTTATTAGGTAGCTAAATCTTTCTAGAATCACTCAGTCCTCGATCAACAGTCTTTTTATTTCACGATCCACATGTTTGCAATTGTCTTGTTACGATGTCTCACTTAATCCAAATAGAAAACGTACGCTAAATTCACTCCGACATTTCGACCTTTTATTTACTTTCCCGATATTCTACAAATGTTATTGTACCAAACATCGAGAACTTCTTTTCAATGCAAATAGACGTTCGATAACATCGAATCCTGTGAAGAAAAAACAACGCGATGTACTATGATTTTTTTAGTTTGTCAATGTGAAAATCGCATAAACCACGTGTTATCGTATTGAGCAACTGCAATCATGGAAAGTAATAAAAAAATCGCAGAATAACTAACGTAGTTAATCTCTGTATTTTCATTTGTTCAGCCGAGCGCTTGCGATCGCAAAATTGCCATATAAAAATAAATCGTTGTATCGTAATGTGTTCTCGTTCGTACAATCAGTCAATTCCGCCGGAAATCACGATTTTGATGTCGCCCCGTTAATTTTTCCCTTCCCGCAAAGCTCATCAATTCAGCTAACGCCACGGTAGTGCGTACTCTATCGAATTTTTATTGTTTCATTTTTCTAACTGTCGGTTTTATCGCTCGCCATCGCCATGCGTCGTTGCACGCGACAACGGAAAAAAAGAGAGCAAAGAGCTATTGGTGTATAGTGAAAGAACTAATTTATCGTATGTGGCTTGTGTGAAAAATTGATTGTTTTTTGTAATTACGCGGTTTTTCTATTTGTATACTCTTTCGTGTATTCGCACGAATAACGATCGATCGTTTTCCAAATATTTCAATTGAATGCAAACTTCATCAAAGTTATATAATCGCTTGTTATACAACATGAATTTGAGATATTTAAAAACCATCGAAATTACGAGGGGTGTTGGTTATTTTCTAGCTAAATTAGTACGCATTTAACTATAACTGCTGGTCGGACCAAGTGCAATTTACAAATTTTTATTTCAGTAAAAAATATACAGCGATATACTTTCATCCGATGACTTATTGAATTTTTCTTTTAAACTCAAATTTCGTAATATAAAATGCAGACGTCGCTTATATTTCAATACAGCTGTATTCGCACACTCGATATCGAACAAAGCTTATAGAGCATACGGCAGTCTTGCGTGTCCGAACAAAACGCGCGACGTCGGTGCCAAAAAGTGCTATTCTTCGCATGAACTCGTAACGCGCAAGTACCAGTTTATAGTGATATATTGGCGAGACGAAACCAACTTGACGTGACTGTATGCATTGATGCTTTCGTCGATCAATTCGTGTTGTGTTCGCTTTAAATTCTATTGGCCGTGACTGAATTGTCAAAACTATCGTTGCATCCAACTGCTGTTGTCCGTCAATCGTTACGGAAACTTTTGTATTTAATTCGTTGGATTCTATCGGTGGTAGACAACAAATGTTGAGTGTTCGGTAAAACGTAAAAATTTCACCATATTTTTACGTAGATATCACTGATACTTGAAATCATTATCTGAAATTTAGTGATTATAACGTTAACTACGCAGTAAACGATAACTTAAGAGGTTTGGAAAAACTGCCAAAATTGCTTGCTGGCATCTTATGCGTATCGTCGTTTTACCACACAACTAAAATTTATTGACGCTATTCTATGAAAGTTGATTTAAGAATAAAAAAACAAGTTTATACGGCGCTAAAAGCGAAACAGTTTCTTTATGATAGATACTTTCATAGACACCGCGCCATAAAGAAGTCTTATTCGCGCTCGGTAAATCTTACGGAAATTTCCTCCCCACAAAGACGCAACATTACACCACTCAAACTATGCTACTCGTAAATTTTAAACAACAACAAAAATTGGGTAATTCTTAGTCATATTCCAACGTATACACTGGAACACCGAATCTTCAATAGAATTTCGAGATCATTTCTCTTTCGTCCACGACAAACTTTACCGTGTCGGCTATTATACCCACGTATATCTATCTATACTACTAACAATTGCCTTGAGCGAGAATTTTTCAGCGAAAGACCAAGAGATAATCTATTTTCGCTTGCGCTCATCAGCAGCGCGAAAAGTCAATCTTGGACTCGAAGTTTAATAAGCCATCCGGCTCACCCACCAAGTCAATCCTTTATTTCGAGTGGACTTTTTTAATCCAATTATTTCATTAAAAAAAATATATATATATATATGTGTGTGTGTGTGGTTGCCAAGTAGGAAGCAAAAAAGTGCAGGGTTCACTACAGCTAATGTGCGAGACAGATACGCGAACCGTCGCACCTGCGCCGTGTTTATGAGCGCTCTACTTGAATATTCGTCGTATACACTCTGGAACTAATTTTTCAAGGAATTTACAAGAGGCGTTCAAAAATTGCCCGCGTCAAGTTCTTTTAATACAATTGAAAGTGTAATTACAACCACGATGTATTGTACTTAATAGCTCTTCGTGCTTTAAATAAGTATTAATAAATTAGGCAGCAGAATATCTAAAGCGCGTGAATATTATACGCGGTATTTCTCAAAAGTATACCTATTACTTAAATTCCACTCGGCATATTAAAATAGGCACTTTGTTTTGTAACGTATTTTGCTCGCTGAAACGTACATTTGTAGTTCTAAATTCAGAGCTGGATGACATTCGCGTGCAAAAAGTGCGTTCACTCGTAACTCTCAAAGCGAAAGTTTTGTTTATTTTAAAATTACAGAATAAAACTGCGTCACGCACCAGTATTTTTCTTTAATTACTCGCTCCACGGCACAAAGAAAACGCGCTTTGTACTTGTTGAAACCAATCTCGCCCCAAGCATTTATACTTCAAAACAATTTACTTTGTAAACGTACTAAGTGAGTATTGGTTTGCGTACTCGTTGACATTCACGTTAAAAGAATAAAAAGCGTAATGTCGATAGATGGATAGATAGATGAACGTAAACTTACATATGATGGCTTGTACTTTGGCCTTGTCGAGGGCAGGCTTGACAGGTCTCTCGGTAGCGGTGCCGGCACGGCTCCAACGTTGTCCAGTAACCGAGCACGTCGCCAGCTCGGTCGGGCTAAAGAGGATCGCCGCCAAACCCCTCGTCAACTTACGATAGTCGCTCCACTTGACTGCTCTCAGTTGTTCTTCGCACACTGCTATACCCTCGCCAATATGTACCTATACGCAGATATACACGTAGAGTTTCGGATTCCAAAATACGTCGCTTATAGATATGCATATCGATACGGCGTGGCTTATCGAATTTGCGCTTATGGCGCACTATGCGTCGACTTGTACCCCTGATACAGTACACGTGTACGCATTACGCTTGAGCATCAATTTTTTATATTTTTTTATTGGGATTTTTTCATGGAATTCGATAATTACGTGTGCCAAGATTATACATTTCATTAAATCATTCGAAATGAATTATATCGATGCAGTATTACAAAGAACAAAGAACCTCGCAACATGCATTTATATATTTAATTACGAATGACATTAGCTTGCCTCTATCGCAAATGCACCACATTTTAACATTAATTTCAAATCGATTGATCATGAATTGCACATTAATAATGACTTTGAAATCATTTTGTAATAATGTGAGGTGATAGAACTGTCCGTCACTCCGATTATTCGCGTATTACTGCCTAACGAATCTTACCGAGTGAGCTTAATGAAATTATAAGCCTTATCGATATCCTACAAACGACGATTATTTTACTTATATAAAGAAAACTTGAAAAACTATTCTTATACGAAAAGTACTATTCGTTCGTTGGAAAACTTTGTTTTTTTTTTTCCTTTTACACTCAACTAACATTCAGATAACGGTAGTCGGATTCGTATTTAGCGGTGCCTTCTCATTTTCGCATTGCAAGATTATGCGATTGGTTTACGTATAAAGATAAGAGCAAATCTCAATTCATTGCACGTGACTAAAATGTAATACGAGTGTTTGGTTGTTGTCCGTGAGATTTTCACTTATTTATCCGCAGGATTGCGGAAATGGATTAATTGCTAGGAAAGTGGGATTCAGTACATAGTTTCAGTGAATGACTCAACGCGTTCATAGTAAATAGTTTATCGTCAAGAATAATTACAAAAGTTTAACGAACTAATTGAATTTTTCCACGTGATTACGGATTATATTGACACTTTTCACTTATAACAGGTAATGTAATCTGCGATATGACAATCTTTTGTAATAAATGTGACAATTTATTTCTTAATAATTAATAATTCACCTATCGTTTATCGAACGTCGTTTTACTCGTGAAAATTGAAACTCTTACGGCTGATGAAACTATAGTGACTTTTAATAGAAAGTTTCGAATATCGAAAGCACACAATCATAAATATATTTTTATACGTGATAAAATAGTTGTATTTAGGTTACATTCGTATTATTATTTAGAGAGTATAATATTCCGAATGAGATGTTATTTACAGCTTGTCATAAAACATAATTACAAATTTTATTTCATATTGATCCAGTAATTTCAACACAATTACTTGGCCAATATATCACAAGCGCGACCATACATCAAATACTTTATCCTCGCCAATAAAAGAGCCAGAAGACGCAGAGCAATATCGTAAAGTTGCTCGCCGAGCAAAATTCCAAATGACTAAGTATAAGCTCATCTAAAACTTGAAAACAAGTTGGAACACAACCCAAACCGTCCTCACTGAACTTACAACGTTATCAGTAGTCGACGGTCAAATGGATTGGAGTGCACAACCGGCAGTTTATACTTGCGTATAATAAATTCTATTGAATAAAAACAATAACTCCAAAACTATTTATAGCATCGAATAGGCATATCTGTTTTAATTAAACAAATAATCTCCCATAAATAATACATCAATCGTCAATTTCATGATTTATTTTCACGGGGAAAATGAAGCATTTGAATTCCGACGAGATTGCAGCTGAATTTCCGAAACAGAAAGAAAGAGAGAAAGGGAAATCACGGTATGAGAGACTTATCCTTCAGCTGCTTCATTTGCATAGAATGTACGGGAGTGTATTTGTGATCCCGACTCAACGGAAGGATTTCCACGAGATCTATGGGTCGCTTTTTTTCTTTCGGGACTGTCGATTGAAACTTTCCATTCGCTAGCGAACAAAAGTAAAACGTTTGTTTTATTCGTAAAATATTTCTTTTTTTCATATTTTCCAGTGTAACAAGCTTTAAATGAGAAAAAGAAGAAGACAGACACTCTTGCAAAGTAAACGACACATCGGCTGTTTTGGTATAAGCTTTGTTCTCGTGTGTAGACGAGATACAAATAGACTTGTGCACCTAGGAAAGATTCTTGATTTACCCAACCTGTCAACATACTGTTTTCGAAGAAAAAAAACTCCACTTCGAAATACGACCAGACGGTTTCAAGCCAGAAGGGTTGAAAGATAAAAATGCTACAATTTTGAAAAAATTTGATTATTCGTTTTTAGTAAATTAACGAACATGTTCATCGACGTCGTCATTAGCATTGATCCCCTTAAAACTATTCCAGTGTTCAAGTGCGCCATAAAATGCGAAATAGTTGAAATATTCAATCGGCAAAGTATGCTAAGTATTCTAAAAATACTTTCCAAAAGAATTCAGTCATCTCCTTCTCAAAGTTCTCTCCTTCTTCAATAATACAACTTCACTGTGCGAAGAGATCTTGCTTACCCTCGTAGCGTATCTACAGATAAACTTTACCGCGTCAACTGTTCTCTTGGCTAGAACCATTGAAATAAAGTACGATACGAATGGCTTATAACAAAGATAATCTTGCGAGAAAAACGAAAACACGCGCGAATTTTATAGAAGCTGTTATAAGTATGCGCTGTACTCTTGCGTCAATTCCTTGGAGGAATGATCCAACCACGCTTCGGTAGTGAAAGCGAAAGAGAGACCGAGAAGAGAAAACGTGGAGAAAATAACGTGAGAAAATACGAGGAAAAGGCGAAGGTAAATAGATCTATTGTCTCGCTTGAACGCGAATACGTATACTTTAAGCGAGTTACCGGTTATTCGTAAATATCCCTTTAAAAATCACTTGTCTATACAGTTACGTATATCATCTTTTGTTTTTCTTGCTCTCTCAGTATTGGTAATCACTTGTAAATTTAATTCGACTTCATTTTTCCTTAAAACGAACTTTATATTACGTCGTTGTACGAAAACAGTTTTATCGAACAAAGTCTGTCGTATGATCGTACATTGACGGGTCAGAATCGATCAATAATCAAAATTATCAATAACACTCGAGATAAGATTATCCAACGGTCTAACTAACCGTAAAACGAAGTTTGCTCGAACATGTCGTTACTATTAAAAGAATGCGCGTAACGTCGGAATAACGAGTTACGTTACAAAATTAATCCCAAACACGGTCAAGTATCGAATGTTGGCAAAGCTTTAAATACGTCTACGCATATTTCTAATGAACATCTCGTTCAGAGCTGTAATTATCAAAATAATTTTCAAAGCAGTCTTCACAATGAAAACTAGCGCGAATTACTAAATATTACTATACTAATACAAAAGCAATACTTGTTAGATCTATAGTATAATGGAACAAACATCTCATCCCTTTAGCCATCACTTGCGAGAAAAGCTCTTATTCCGTTGGCGAGTTTGCCACGTAATTGATCGAAAGTTAACGGCAGTTTCGAGTAGAACAAGTACAGCAGACTTCGTGTTCCGCGGTTTCTCCTAGTGTCTTCGTACGTGAGTCTGTCGTCGTTCGAAAGTTGCATGAGTTACACATGCAAATCGTTGTAGAGAGGGGGAGAGAGAGAGAGAGAGAGAGAGAGAGTGAAAGCTCGTCAAAGTTTGTAGCCTCAAGACTAAAAGCTCGTTGGAATTTGTACACTGAAGTGTGGGGAAGAGAAAACAGAATTCCAAATTTTTTATCGAGAATATTTTGCAGATCGCATGCCAAAAAGAATTCTTTGTCCAGAGTCGAAATAGTAGTTGACCTTTTTTGTTCACTCCCTACTCCCTCTCTCTCTCTCTCTCTCTCTCCATCTCCCTCGAAGGTTAACAAAGGAATGTTGGATAAAAGAATTTTTCTAGTCAATTTCGGAGAAGACTTTTGAAATCAGGAACAGAGGGGAAAAAGTGGGGCACGAGAGACAAGCTTTGAGATTTCTGCGATCTACTAGATAACGATACGATTGGTTATGGCTGAGAAGCAATCTTAAACACAAAGATGAACGTAATAATATATAAATTTCGTTATTTTTGTTATCTCACGCCAACCTATCGTTCGTTTCAACGTTAATTCGGTAGCGGTAAATTATTGCCGAGGATTGCTACTTGCTAAATGTTTCGTGTGTACCTTCAGGGGTTCATGTCGACTTATGTTAATTAACTGCATATTAATACATTTTTAATGCATCGTATCAGATCAAACTTTGTTTTTTTAACAGCTAAAATCGTTTTTTAGAATATAATTACACGGATCTATCAATTTAGGAGAGAAAAGGACAATGATACTTACCACACCATCTGCAGATAAGCTATCGTCAAAACCACGAAAAGCAGGCATAGCCGGTGGTGTCGTCCTCATGTCAAGTGGCAACCAGTCACTCCTCGATGGAGAATTACCATGACTCGCGCCACTCTGGTGTTGTCTTCCACTACCAGCACTACCACCTCGAGCACCGAGTCGCGGCCTGCCGCGTCGAACTCGTCGACCTGCTGCTGGAACATAAACGAAAACCAACGCAATTGCGTTCTCAAATCCACGAACTTATTTTTCTAATGTTACGTCGGACAAAAACGAATGCTCGACTACTAGCGCTGAGTTTGAAATCGTGATAGTTTGTTTTGTTCGTGTTATTTTGTTAATCGCGTGATTTTTTTATGAGCAACACTTTACTTAGAGGCTGTAAAGTTTCAAGAGTTGTAAATCCCCTAACATGTCGGCTAAACTAAGATGAACAACGTTTTGGCGTAAAACGTCAGTCGTAAATCAGATTTACGCACCGTAAAAGGAAGAAAAAAGTAAAGATCAGTCCCCCCCCCCTTCTGTCTCCCTCTTTCTTTCTCTCTTTCTCTCTCTCTCTCTCTCTCTCTCTCTCTCTCTCTCTCTTTCTCTCTCTCTCTCTTTCTACACGCAAGATGATAAATCAAAATTATTAGTGTTCCGCGATCCCAAAAATACCAAACATTCAAAGTTGGCAAAAAAGAAAACTTTTAGCAAATCCATAATACACCAAATTAATCCACAAGTGGAAATTATTTTGCGCAGTGATCGATTGAACAAACCAAAGAAATTCAATCAAGAATAAAAGAAACAGGTCAAAAGAAAGTAGAGAAAGGGAAAGAG
Organism: Chouioia cunea; assembly: GCA_030064505.1. NCBI lineage: Eukaryota > Metazoa > Arthropoda > Insecta > Hymenoptera > Eulophidae > Chouioia > Chouioia cunea. The sequence goes on along the minus strand of JAOPFQ010000001.1, from coordinate 9,436,689 downwards.
ATAGAGAGAGAGAAAGAGAAAAACTTCATTTATTGAATAACTGTATACAAAAGTATCGCGGATAAACGTAAAAAACGCAATTTTCTCTGAAAATGATATAGTAAAACGAGTTATTTACCTTTCTAGAGTAGCTAAAGGTACTTTTAATCAAAAGCTAACTTCTCGTCGAGCATTTGACGAATATGTTTTTTTTTCTATTTCCATGCGATGGGATTTTATTTACAAAGATTGTACGACCTTCAATTCGCCTCGTGATACTTAGTTAAATAGATTAATTAATTCTTTACTATTAAGTGAAATCATTTAAGTGCAATAAAATTATATTTATACGTTTATTACGAATATAAAGTTTAAACTTAGTACAGAAAATTAATGTTTTGTTTCTCTTTATTACTATTTGTCTGTTTTTCTCTTTATTAGTATTTTTCCCCAGATTTTATTAAATCCATATCACCACAAAATCCTGCTTTTCGCCACGAATGTTTGAAAGAAAAAACTCACAAATTCAGCAATAGAGTACGGATCAAAATAAAACTTGGCCAGCTCTTGCTTATACCTACATAAAATAATAAAGAGAACCTTTTCAAAGCTACAGCGTAATCCAGAAAAACCACGGATCGTCGCAATTGCATGTAAACGCGAAATTTGGTTTCAAACCCTCAACTAGTAAGAGAGAATCAGATAGAGAGAACGTACCTGCAACTAATCCATAGCTGTGAATGCAATCTCACTCTCTGGCACGCGCGCGATCTGTCATTAGTCGCGAATCTAGATTAACAGGGGAGAAGGAGATAGCGCGTCTAATGTTTTACTTATCGGCTTGGCTTGCAAATTGTGTACGCCTTCTATGGCTCTGTATATGTAAGCGATCGTCAATCAATGCTCCCTTTTTAGATTAACGTTAGTCACTCGGAAAAGACCTAACAAGACGACAATTCGATCACAAAATCCTTTCTCTCTCTCTCTCTCTCTCTCTTGTTATTCCAATGGATTGATTTGCATGTCGACACCGGAGACGTTGCGTGTACTTGACCTTTTCTTTTATGGGTAAGCAGCTTACTTACTCTGCTTTACAGCTTTTCACAAACTCAAATGCTCGCCTACGTATTGCTATGATTGGCCAACTGACTTTTAGAGCTCACAATATGTGAAAAAAAATACCTTGATACTCCGTACATTGTACTTTGAAACTTTAATACGTGCGTAATAGGAAAATGTTCAATTACCTTGTGCGACATAGAAAAAGACGAGAGTGTTCAACAATGACAATATCCATGTTTCTCACAAAACTCCTGACAAACAACTCGTGAAATGACATTATAGTTTCATCCTACAGCTCAATTTCCCTAATATCCGATTCCCCACGCCGTTTACCGTGGTAATTCGAAGTCAAAACGAAGAGTAATTTGAAACGTTGTTAATGTCGTGCGTTACATCCCGGCGATTATAATTTGTAATTGATGTGCGCGACATTCGTTCCGATCATTCCGTTACCATGTTTCAAGAATCATCGGGTTGAACCAACAGATTTGGGTATTGTGATATCTACAGTATCGATTATTCGATTAACGACAAACGGTTAGTCGTATCGATTTGACCACCTTTAAATCGCAACGTCAAACAATTCTCCCCGTGTCCATTTTCTCTTTTTTTTGCGATTGAAGAGTAAAAGGTGCCGTCCCCTTTAATACCACTATGTTCCGTATACCCTCAACGCTAATGGCCTCGAGCAAATTATTTTTTGTTCTTTGGGTGATGAAGAATGGTAATCGTGCAACGGCGAGAAAGAAAGCATGAATTGGTGCGCAATTTTGTATCGCTTTAATGGCTACGACCTTGGACTCGGTAAACAGAACAGACGTAAGTATTCGTTTGCCTTGTTCTTCTTTATATCGTGTCCGCCGGCGAACAAACTGGTATTGTTGTATACATTGTATACATTGTTATATTTCATAGAGTGAAAGATCGTTAGCTGTGCAATATTATGCGTGCCTACTAAAATAATGCCTTGATAGAGTACCAAAGATGAAGTCTCTACGTCTGTTGGTTTTTGCAATATTCTTAGAGTTTCGGGCGATGCTTCTAGGCAATAAGCTGATTTTTATGTTCTGGATTAAAAGAAATTGTAGCGGTCGCGGCTAGAAAAAAAATCGATACTCAAAATGTATAAAGCTTGGAGCTTTTTTTTGTCACTTAGCGTAAATTCGATGAAGAGCGCTTGCGGTATATATATATATATATATTATATCTTGCAAGCGCCTATATACGGATGACCGATCGATCTTCGTCGAAACTTGAAGTTTCTTCGAATACTTGATCAGGAAAAGATACGGGAGGTAAAAAAGATTCGTCGTTAGTTTGTGAACTCAATCTGTCATTGTAGAAATAGCTTATCTAATCTTTGATAATTTCACGCATATGTATGTGAGCGAAGAATGACGTATGCGTTGTATGGTCGAAGTTTCAAGAATTTCTGTAAATTCACGAGTCTTCAAATCCCTTATATATTACGTCTGGGAATACGTCAAACTGGTTTACGAAATTAAAAGATAAAAATACGTCAGGTGAGTCAAAAATATTGTTCGAGTATCTAATGAAATGACAATTCGAGACTAAAAAGAAAAATGTACATTTAACGAAGCCAACATTTTTTTGAAAAAAATCTACAATCCGTTTATTCGCGTTGCATGGTTTGTGTTGAAATTCCTCAAAGGATCGCGCGATTCTACTTAATTTGTTGTTGTCTCTTTCGAGGAGCACCCTTTTCTAAAACTACAATTTCTCTGGCAAGCGCTACAAATATTTATCTGGCTTTAGTTGAAATTTCCCGTTTCAAGTTAAATTGCGATTCAGAGGATGTTGAAATAACAGCACAGTGTAAAAAGCACAGACACGCCAACCATTCACACAATTGAAACAGAGAGAGAGAGAGGGAGAGACCGAAAGAGACAGAGAGAGAGACAGAGAGAGACAGAGAGAGAGAGAGACAGAGATAGACAGAGAGAGAGAGAGAGAGAGAGAGAGAGAGACAGACAGACAGAGAAAGAGAGACAGAGAAAGAGAGAGAGATAATGTATCAGGAGAATAAAAGACGAAGTTTTATTTATATAGCCGACAAAATGTGGTTGTTTATTATTTCCTTTTTCATTCAGAATAGTCACTGGGTATAAAAAACAAACGTAAACGCTTACATAGGAACAATATATCTATTGCAGAGTTTTACAATGATTAGTAATGATAGTGAATACCGTGAGTGTGTGTTTCTTTATTTCTTTATGTTCATCTTTTTTTCACTTTTGCTCGTGAGATAGAATTTTCTCGCCATTTATTTTGACAAAGTGAAAATATAATTAGTCAAGAAATTGAACATAAACAATGAATTGTATCTCTCAAAAGCTGATCGATCAACAAAGAAAAAGAAAAATGAAAGAGTCGATATGCCTTGGATGCGAGAGATCCAATTTCGTTTCTACAATTTTGTCTGCTCGCCGAAAAATGTCTTCTTCTTTTTTTCCCTTTTTTTACCCTTTCTTTTGTACAAAAAGTTCACGCAGAAAATTTACAATATATCAGTCTTATTCCGAATTACGCCGCTGTACAAAAATTTTCGAATCTTCCGAGATCGAAAGCACATCTGCTCGGTGAATATGCGCGCTTGTGCATGTGTGTGTGTGCGTGTGTGTGTGGGGGGGGGGGTGATAACGAGAGGCCATAAGCGAGAACAATGCACACTCGTGACTTGACCACTCGTAAATAATACATAACAACGCGACGAATATACGTGCTGTTGAGGAAGGGAGCAGGTAGTATGTGTGTGTGTGTGTGTGTGCGCGTATGTGTATGGTATGTGAGGTGTTTACCGGGGAAACGAGGAATGGGACGAATATTAACGAGCGATACACTGCTGCCTTTTGTTTAACGGAGACTTCGATATATTGACTATCGCTTTGTTTACGCGCTACTGCTTTTTTGACTTTGATAATACAACGATGGAACAATTTTGCACGACGTCAACTAGATTCGGGCAAATTCATTCAAAACTCGATTTCAAGCGAGATCAAAAATTTTAATTGAATTTCGCATCGTGAAAGACAAAAAGAAATTGGGTGGAATTAAATCAGTTTTTGTTCAATTCGGTGTATCTGATCGATAATTGAATGAAAGAAACAAAATTGTACTAAAGGAAACATTTACTTTGGAAAAAGTATATATTAACGCGAAAGTACAATAAAAACTTTAGAGAATTACATAAAAATCGAGACGACAAGAAAAAGAAAAAGCCTCGAGTTAATCTTTACAAATATACGTCGTGGCTAGAAGCAACGTCGTCGATAAAAAGAACCTCAAAGTCCCTTTGGCAAACAAAACTCCGCTCGAGTAAAAGAGAGAATTCGTAAAATCGTTGGAATTCAATTGACAAAAAAGCGTCGCGCGTAAACGACTCGATTTCCGGCTTTGCAAACGTTGAGCCAAATAGAGAAGTCTCCCTCTTTGTCCGTCTAAAAAAAATACATAAAGAAAAGAAGTCAAGTGGGAAAGAAAAGCAGACAGCAGAGTGAAGGTGTCCCGGCGATTTGTATCCCTTTTTCTTTCGCTAGTCTTTCCCAAATGTGATTAATCCTCGGGAAAGTGTATATACAGGTTCTTTAAATAAATAACAAAGTTAAAACAACCAGACAAACAAACAAAGTCATGTGTGTTAAAGAGAGTCTCGAACTTCTTTTTTTTTATTATTTATTTATTTTGTTGTTTCGCGCGTGGTACAAACGAGCGTATACGTGGAGCGGAGATTTCGCGGTACAAAATAATGAAACCCAGCTCTCCGATATCGCTCGCTCACCCACGCGACGACGTTTTAAGATCGAGGATTTTCCAGCGGCCGGCATCGTTAAAAATGTGTACTCGACTTCTTTCCAATCTGTTACTGGTGCACGAAGATTTCTTCTTTATTGTTTTTATGTGAAATCAAGAAGTGCCACGATCGATCGAGCATTGTAAACTCACTTGAAAATAACGAATGTATTTAAACGATTGATTGGTTCTGTAGACTTTGAAACGAAACGATTTAGGTCGATGAAAGATGATGAAAAGTTTGTTGATTGGAATCGAGTACACACGTGAAAAAAGAAACCTGTCAAACCGTCGGAAAACGTCCAAGCGAAAAACCTCGATCTTACCGACACACCTGCGCCAGTACAACTGCGTGCTTTAAGTAAGCTTGCCTCGCTCCAGTCTTTTTTGCCGTAGTGTGGGTTGAAAGGGTAACGTAACGTTTGACACGGACGGAAATAGCGTCATTATTGCCGAGCAACGAAAAGGGTGTATATAGCGTGAAAGCTAAAAGTACAATAGTAACAACAAGAAAACACGGTAAACCCTTTAGGATGCTACTTTTATACTAGAATAAAAGTTCGCGACAAAAAATCACGATATAGTAACCGGAGTGCTGCACTGACAGTATTATATATTAAAAAGAAAACACCACACTCACACACACACACACACACGCGCACACGCACGCGCACACGCACTCACGCATACAAGCACGCACACGCACGCATAGACACACACACATTTGAGAGTTTGAGAGTTCATTTCCAGGTCAGTAACTTACGTATCCCTTCAACCAATGATAATAATCACAGTGGTACAACGGTCACAGGTGTTTGTCAATTTACATCTGTCGTTGCTATTCAGGCAACTTATTCGCCTCCACAGTCATCCCTGTCTCAACGTTCAAGCGGGGAAAGTCGCATTGTTGTCGTTATTTTTCCGTGATATTTCATATTGCGAAAAAAACGAACAATAACGTCGACTAACAGAGTGTGACGCAATATTTTCCCTCCACTTGGATACTTAAATATTAGAGAATTGTTTTATTTTTAGTTTTCTTAAACGTTAAAGAGCGTGCTTAAAACGCAAGTTCATTTATCACCGCGACGAGTGTAAAGTGTTAACGGACGTATGTCTATGCGATACATCCTCATCGCATCGGAAATTTTGAAGAAGGTTCGTTCAACGGGAATGTTTATAAACTGTGTGAATTGTGTATGTCGTCGTCGTAATTTTGATGTAACGCTCGTTCGACGTGGACAGCTCGAAACGAATTCGCCATGCTAAATCATGGTAAAATAGCGTAGAGAACAGCGATATTGGTAAAATTCCGAAGTCGGTCAATTTTAAGAATCTAAGGGAAAGCTGATTGGTCCGGTAAGAGGGCGATTCTTCGTCGGTTGTCCACGGCGAAATCGTTCCAGTTCTTTCAAGTATAGCCAAACTCTCTTGCGCGTTTATTCTTCGTAATCAACTAGTTTTATTCATAACCCACTCTTACACGCATCGCGCTCTCGCATAAAACTTGCGCTCTCATTATTAATACCATATCAGTCGCACTTACATGCTAAAGAGTGTTTTACAACTATAGAACTTATGTTTTTCCTTCTCGGTATTTTCTCAAACGCGTGGTGTCCTTCAATTAATCGTTTACTTGCTTTTTACTATTTTCCTTAATTTGCTGTTATTGATGTTGTTGTTGATGTTGTTGTTGTTGTTGTTCTTTACTGCAACGTGTTTGTTTTTCATTCGTCCATCATACTCATAAAGTGTCACGTGTGTAGTATTTAGTTAGTAGTAATAGTAGTAATAATGATAATAATGACAATAAGAATAATTAATTCATGCTTGTGAACGTGTTTATACGAATCAATACGCTTTGTTCCTTGACATTACGATTTCTTATTGCATAAATGAATGCACGTGAGAGAGTTTATAATAATTTAATTTAACGTTTACACTTTTACGATTTACCTTGTTATTTTTTTTTCTTTATAATAATTATACGTTAAATGCGTGGACGTGATTAAGTAATTAATTGGCGTGTACTTTTTATTTTGGTGTATGTAAGTGTGTGTTTCGAGTGTATTATGCGTGTGTTCAATGATGTGATTCAAAGTGTTCTTTACCTAAAGCTTACATAAATTACCTTGGGTATGCCACGATTCGAATGAATATATAGGTTTCCTTTCACTTAGGGGAGAATACAGCGTGGATAAGTTTAATTACTTCGAAGCGAATTAATTTAATACTCGTTATACACGTGATTACGACTTTTTATTTTTATTTTTTTTTGTTTTAGAGTCTTTCGAAAGAGGCTAATCGTCTTCTGCTTTATTTTCTGTACTCGCCTTTCGTTCCTACCGCTAAGTTTCCTATGTACAAAATTTCGCCCGTCGGTGCATATTAATATGGCAGGCCGAAAAGGTTTTACTTCGTTATTGTAACTTTAATTTTTCAAAAAACTCTCGATTCCTTACAATGTCTTTGTTATACGTTGATATTCCTAGAAAACTACGCCGATGTGACCGACGTTGGATTTATAATCCGACGGCTGTAACTTTTTTACTTTTCCTTTTCTTTAATCTTTAATAGTCCGAAAGAAACAAGGATTCATAACGGCGGAGATCCATCAAAAGAAGCCTCTAAAAGAAGCGGCGAGCCGAAAGTTTGCTCATCTAAATACGAACACCACTCCTGGTTAAAGTTTTCTTTCTCCCGCTCTCTCGTTTACTTTGCAAAAAAAATGGACGTGGCTTTTTACGTTTATTTGGACAATACGATTAACGTCGCTTTTCTTCACTCTTCAAGACTTCGCCTATAAATTCTTTTTCATCTTCTCGAAGAGGAGAAACTTTATACTTTGCGAAAAAGGATTTTGCCTTTTTCGTCAATCGAAATATTTAATTTTCAATACCTAGAATATTGAAGACTAGAATTAATTTTGATCACAATTAATGCGCTTTCTTACGATAATAATTTTACCACTAATATCAAATTCAAATTGCACAAACATCAAAATGACAGAAAAACAACTCGAAAGCTTCCGAAAAAAAATTCTCGACGCGTTACCAACGATACAGTCAAGAAATTTTTCCGCTTGCAAACTATTCAAAGCATAAGACTCCTAAAAATATACTAAAAAGAGAGATCGCATTGCTATCCTCTTCATTTTCATCTCGATCAGTCGTAAAAAAAAGTGACTAGAAAAGAGAGAAAACTTTTTACTACCCGAAATCTCGCAACTTTTGCGAAGTAGATAGGCCTAAATAGGGCAAACTTGACTCTTAAAAAAATATATATATGTATATCTCCTTTACATGCTCGTTTAAAGTAGACTGCTTTCATGGACCATATTTCTTTTCATATTCCGCGAAATCCATTCATATAGATTCAATCCGAAATAAGTCGAAACAGGCAGAAAACGAGAGAGAGAGAGAGAGAGAGAGAGAGAGAGAGAGAGAGAAAGAGAGAGACAGAGAGAGAGAGAGAGAGAAATGATATTCCAGGAGGGCTTTGCCTCGCTTCTTTTCTTTCCATTTTTTTACTTTTATAGGTATATATAAGGGAAACGAGGGAAACCCCTTGCAGTTGACTGCGTGGAAATATAAATGCTTATCAGTTAATTTACATATTTACAGGACACAAACGAACGTACCGATCATTTTCTTTCATTTTTTTCGTTTCATTCATTTTTGTTTTCTCAAGATTCTTTTGGATATCTCCAGATGTTGGATGTTTTTCTTTTATCATCCTTTCAAAAAGTCGTCGCTCATCCGCGGGAGAAAAGTGTTACCTTCGTTTATCGTTCGAAAAAACGTCGCCTAAAGGTTATTACAAACGCCTATAACGCCTCCGAAAAAGTTTATCAACAAAACGGTCATTTTGAATTTTACAAAATTTACAAGTCTCGTTCACTCATTTTTATCTCCAAAGTGTCAGTTATTCCAAAATACGAACATTCTTTTGTTATTTTCTTTTTATCTATACATTACGCGCCGAAACGAAAAATAAATAATGTAAATTTTACAAATTTACGATTTCTCTTTATCTTACACGAGCTCTCAAGTCATTTTTTTTTATTATTATGTTACACTTTTCAAATAACACTTTTCTCGATCTAGTTATTTTTTGTTTGCTTCACTTTTTTTTGTTTTTGGTTTGTTTGTTTCATTTTTTATTCTCTTCCGTTTCTGGCCATAAACGAACTTTAGTCGTTCCACAAAAAGGTAAATGTCCGAAACGTAAGTGCAAAAAGGTGTGTGTTAACGATATCTCTTTCTCACGATGCGCCATAACATTATTTTACCAAACTGTGATTGCGAAGAGATGAATTTTATCTTCGTGCCGTTTTTTATTTTTCCGTTGGTTGTTCGTTTTTTTATTTTTTGCATTAATTTTTGTTTTCATATCGCGACGTCGGTCTTGAATGTGTTGGAAAATCCTGTATTTAGATGTATACCAATAATCGGTTGTATAGTGGGAGAATAATCAAACTCAAAATTTTCGAGAATCGACAAAAAAATCCATTTCTCTCAGCGCTGCGAATACGTCAACGTCGACAAGAGCGGCGAGATAAAAAGAGAAGATTCTCGTCGGCAAGAAAGATAAAAGTGGAAACGAAAAGTTGAGAGAAGATTGATGGATGATGCGCCTCTCGCCGAGAAAGGGGCGTGCACGTCAAATTCGCGTACAAAAGGAAATATAATCATCCTGTTTACTTGCATTTCTGTTCGCGTGTATGTCGTTTTATCTTGTTCGTGTACACTTGTGTGTGTGTGTGTGTGTGTGTGTGTGGGTGTGTGTTAACTTTATTATTATTTTTTGTTTTGTTTCGTCTTGCTTTATTTACGCGTGACACACTCAAAGTGTCGATTCGATTGAGATTGCTGCGGAGGATATAATAACTAGGTTAACCGGTTTAATGCCCAGCGAAGTTTCAGCCTGTATATGAGGATTTGCGCTATCGCTTTTTTTCTCATTCTCGTTACAAACTGCGTGTAACCATCGAGTACACGACATGAGTGATTGATTGTTTCTATACTTCATGTGTACGAATGCTTTCGTATATAATCTATGATTGAAGGTGTGTAATACGAGGCAAATTACTCGATAACAAAATTATCTGCAATTATAATCTATCGCTATTGTCGGAAAACCATCGTGAAATTGTACGAAACGGCAAAAAGATCGCTCGTGTAATCAACGGATTACCCAAAAAATAATAATAATGAAATTTTACTGGAAAATTGGAATATGCGCTCGCAAAATAATTCATACGCATAAATGAAAACGCGCACACTCTTACCTATGGTCAAATGAAAATTACGCGATGAAATTAAAATTCATGGATATGCAAAGATAAAATTCATTGTTGATCACGAAGAACGGAGTAATTAATTCTGCTCGTAAATTTTCGAGTGCGTGCGTTGAGTAAACACTCGAAAATTAACTATTGCATAAAATAACACGTATAGTGAATGCAAGAGCTCAATTTAATACGGCATTCGTTCGACCACGTGAAATTTCCAGCATGGATTATTGCTTCTGTAGATAACAACAAAACGGTTCAATTGTGAATTGCATGCCATGTTAATTGACATTTATTGATACAAAATAATAAAAAATAACATACAAAACCAAAATGCTTTTGTAAAATAATTTTGATAACAAATTTAAAAAAAGAAGCATTCGTAAAAATCAAAACGTAAAATTATCGCTATAAAGCTCTTAGATAATCACAGAAAGAAAGACAATTTCGCTAATTGAAGTCTTCAAACAATAAATATATATACGTTGTAGTAAATAAGGACGCTTTTACAAACAACATAAAGCTAAAAAAAATAATATACACGTATATTCACGCCACTCAACCATTTTGTCGTCGCTACAACGTTCACGACATAAGTATCCGAGTAATCATCGTTAAAGCGAATAACGCGCGCTTGCATTCCCTTAACCAGGGAAAAGGTCGGGGAAGAGGAGGAAGGAACAAGAGAGGAGGGTCTAAAAACGTGGCAAGGGAGAAGGGGAATCGTTGCTCGGACACCGTCTCGTAGTTTCGTTGATAATCGTACAAGTGCAGTCGCACGGCTCGCTGAGCCGGCGAGGACGGAAAAAATTGTCAGCTGCGTTGACAATCATGAAGTTTCAATAAGAGATGTGTTATACACTGGTCGATCTGTTTCTATTAAGCGCTATTTCATTATTATGTACAATATCGCGACAGACTCTCTTCGTAAAAGAGCTATCAACGTGAAGGCTGTGCGAGTCGGTTTGTGAGTTGTTGGCACAGTTTTCTGTATTTATCAATATCTACGAGTACAAATGAAACAAATTGTAAAATTAATATGGCCAGCTGTTTAAAAGAAAACAAAAACCGTTATATCGGAAGACGGCGAGTGGTGTCTGTAATGCACTGTGAAAAACTATACCGAGCAGAAAACAAAATCGACTCGCGAAACTACGAGATGATGCGGGGTCCGAGCTTTCGCACAACTCACGTAACAATTATGTATATTATTATGATATGCAACATTTATAATCCTATCCTATCTGTGTCGGTTAAAACGCTGGGCATCGATCGTATAATCTATTGTTCTGTGTCGTCGTTCGTCGTTCATCGCTCGCTGCCGCTGGGATATTTTTTATTTATTTACTTTGTTTTTGTGTTTCTTTTTTTTATAAATTCGCTTTGCTATCCCAAAAACACGGCGCGGGGCTATCTGCAACTAATGGAACGCGGCTGGTGTATACAAAATATCCCTTATCAACGTAATAACAGGCGTTATAAATACAAAATTAATCCCATTCACAAGAGGTGTGGGCACAGAGTTTTTCTTTCGTCATTTTCCTTTTTTTTCTTTTCTTTCTTATTATGTACACGGCTGTGTGTCTGTTTGTGTGCTTGTGTGTGTCACGTGTGTTCAAAGTGTGCTTAACATTATTACAATATTCGTACAGATAAAAAATCCGATTTGTTTAAGTTTGGATTACGAATCGCGTCAACTGTATTCCTTTGACTATTTTTGTATTTTTATTATTTTTTATTTTTTTAAATATAATCTGTGAAGTGAGGCGGTCTTGCGCGGCTATTACGGTGCAGTCGTTGCATCGAACGCGCGCGACCGCGACAACGTGTTCTCGTCGACCGGGCGCCTTTTTGTTCATTTGCTTTACAAAAACTTGTTTTTAATTTTTCTTTTTTTTTTATATATTTAAATATATTTCAGTTATATATAGCTGCTTTGCGGTTTGCTTTTACTTTTTTCTTTGCTTTTTCTGTTTGATTGTTGATTTGTTAAGGTATGGAGCCTGTTGTGAAAAAATGGCCGCGCCAAGCGTCATATATAGTGGGCCGCGCGCGAAATCCATCGCGAAGCCAAACGAATCCTCGATTATAAAGAAAAAAAGAAAGAGAAAAAGAGAGGTAGATAGAGAGAGAGAGAGAGAGAGAGAGAGAGAGAGAGAGAGAGAGAGAGAGAACAAGATTCGTTTGGCACTCGGGACTCGTGAGATTGTCGCGGCGACTTTTACAAAGGCGTTCAACGCGGTTTGCTGCTTTCGTTTTACATATACGGAACCCTATTGTCGTCTGTAAAATATATAATATAAAAAATCCCGAGTTGTACTGCATGGTACTATGGCTATGGAAATTGCGGTTGGCGAGCTTTCGCGTCACAATCGTTATATCGTGACAGGAAGAGGCGGCCCATGCCGATCGACCTTGTTCATTCTGATCGTTCAATTATAAACGCTTCATTTCGCAGTTTATCCTGTTAGTATATGTTACAATGTGTATAGAGAAACGAATCCCGTATACTGAACGCAAAACTCGGTTCCAGGTTCTGCTGTATCGGCCTATTATTATTGTGTATATATATACCTAAGATCACGTTACGTGAGTAATAACGAGGCACATATGTCGTCAATGAAATCACTATTGCGAGTGAGTGAGCTGAGAAAGACGCTGTGTTGTGGACAATATGCGCCGGGAGAATGCGAGCCTACTTCTGCCTGTTACTCTGTGAACAAAATAATTCGGGCGTTCGATTGCTTTTTCTCGTGCGTTCGCTCGGTAAAAATTCACGTACTTTGCAGTATTAAAACTAGTTTTATCTATGCGTTATTATCATCGTTCCGTTTGCGTCATTTTCAAAATAAAATACGATCTATTGCATTATATCTCTGTAAATAAAAACGGTGTGAACTGAGGCGAACGCAAAAGCAGATCTTTGCCATGCGATAACAAGTCTTACTATTGCATAATTGTCGCGGCATGACCGTGTTCGAATATAGCTTTGTATCGTAAAATTAATCGTTGTTGTTTAAGCTGCGGTTCAGTCTCAAACTGAATTGTACCAGTTATGAGGTTGTCATAGCATGACCTTGGCCCATCAATAAAACAATTATCAATTGTGTATTCAGTTCAACTGATTAAATAATCACTATGGCTCGTCGTATGCGTACAATAAAAGTGTTACGGATTGAGAGCTTTTCAAGCTCAACCCGGATAAATACTGTAGATCAGGGCAGAGGTCACGCTACGAAACTTATAAGAGCACCATCGTCTGTCGTTGAGAAAACGAGAAAGCAATATAAATAACACTTCGTATACAAGTTGATAACAAGGGAGCTTGCGTAAATGTCAATTCGAACAGGCCACGCCGCGATGTTGAACAAGCCAGTGGTTTCTGTATATAATATTCATATATATATATAATATTCATATATTGAAACATATTGCAACGAATCCCAGTGGAAAAAAGAAAGCCGAGGAGGCTCGATTCTGGCGGCGCATGTTTTGACAGAGAGAAGAGAGAGAAGAAAAACCACACGAGAACCCTGTATTAGGAACTAATCGGTCTCGAGTTCACTATAAAGTCTGTCACTGATCGGCATGGACCTGCTGTACCCTTCGCTTTGCCTAAACGCGAAATCTCGCCATTCTTAGTTATTTATAATATCGTTTCTTATTATTTGTTTAATGCTTTCATCATTCATCCTAATTAAATCAGCTGCACAATGTGTGTGAGCGTTTTTTTGCAATCACGATTTTGTTTTCGGCAATAACTGCTTTCAATTAATAAATATTATCACTCTTGCTGAGCTTGCATTATCAATTGGCTGTATACAATGCTGCTGCGCGCATCTCTCCCTCTTCATCATCATCATCATCATCATCATTTTTTTATTTCAACCATCCTTTCTTCCTATTATTGTGAAAAATATATTGTTATTACGAGCCTATTATTTTCAGTTGTTGCAATTGCACATCGCGATTATCTGCAATAATTATTAAAAGTAAATATAATTCTCTGTAAGAATATAATATTGCTGTAAATATCTGTAGTCTGTGTAACACTGTATAGCATCAAATAAAACAACAAGTCTTGTGTTTACTATTATTTCCATCCGGGCTATTATCGAGAAGTTTATGTTCAAAACGGTACGAGGTGGGGTGGCCGCTCCACCATCGTTTTATTTTTTCCTTTTTTCCTTTTTTTTCCATTTCTTGCAAAACTTTTTTTCTTTCTTTTTTTGTTCTCTCCTCGTCGTGCGCGCGCGCCTCACATATCTTTTTTCTTTCTACTTTAATACGCATCGTCGTCCGCCACTTTCTCTCGGCTTAGCCCCAAAAGCAAGGCGGCGAACAGGCACGGGATGATCTGCTAGTCTCAGTACACAAGCAAAAACTAGACTCTCTTGCTTATCATCGTCGCTCACTTATCCTATGTACATCACTAGTACGCGTACGTCGTCGTTCATCCTGCGACTTAGAAATAACCGCCTCCACGGCCGGATTTAAAATCATATTACTCGTGTCGAAGGTGCGAAGGATTAAGACATATATCTTACTCGGTTGCGCTCTTTTTTTCTTATCTTTTGTTCTGTGTGCCTTAAATAGAATCAGCCTTGTGGTTTGTTTCTTTTTTTTTTCCTCATTATTAATATACTTGCCTAAAAAAACTTTGCTCAACAGACTACCGTGTAGTCTTGCGAGGCTTTATCGTACGTTTCCTACTTCGAGTCGCAATACCTCTACACGATTTTTATCGAAAACAAAAACGAAGCTCAATAATTTGTTTTAAAAAATGAGAACGCATACTTACGTTATCGTAACGCAACTAAACAACCTATCAACGACATATAAATTACGATATAAACGTAGATATCACAAAGAAGATACTGGGCAATTGAGCGAAACAATAAACGAACGCTAAAAAACTAGTAAATCACCTAACAGATCCGCATGAGCGATCGCTACGGCCGAGTACGTTCCAGAGCTTTAAACACAAATTGTTACTATTATTATTATTAGTATTATTATTATATTATTAAGTTAATGTTATGTCTGCATTCAACAACTATAGCCAATCGTCTCTGTTATGCACAATATGGTCAATGTAAAAACGCAATATCAGGTACTCTGTTGCAGTGGAACAGTGTAAGTTCGTTCAATTGATAAAACTGTTACGGTATAATCCGATTGCACTTGCTATTGTTACTTATCCATTATTCAACTATGTAATAGATGTGTATTGCTTTTCCATGAGGCCTGTGTCGACAGACACTCGGAAAAATCACAGATTTCTTTGGCGGTTGATGTCAGCTGCAACGCGGCGCGCCGACTCTTACGTGAATATATAATAGTCACGAACTTACACTGGCCGTCGATAAGTGTGTGTTTTTATCTCGGAAAAAAACGTACTCGCCCGCTCCCGTCGATCGCTCGACAACGTATCGAAGAGTAAGAAGACGAAGAAGAATTAAAAAAAACGCAAAACGGGAGGCTATCTATTAGTGAAAGGTCGCGTTGAACTGTATCATGCCCCCTGCGAAGCTACTAGCTTTCGAGTCCAACTCAAAGCCCTGTCCAGCGTTAACGTCGCTCTTGGGAGACGACGTCGTCACGTCCTCGAGTTTACCCTCCGACGACGAGGACGGCGAGCTCGCCGCTGTCGTCGTCGTCGTCATCGTAGCGCTCGCGGTTGTATTGTTGTTATTAGCGGCGCTTGTCGAGGACGAATTCTTGAGGCTGTTGCTACTGTTGCTGCTGCTGCCACCGCTGATCGTCGAGACTGCGGCTGTCGCCGCTGCCGCTGCCGCTGCTACTGCTGCTGATGGCGCTGACGACGGCTGATGATGATGGTAAATCTCCTCCTGACGCTGACGCTCGGCAACGCTCAGATCGTGGAAGCTGACAAGGTGTCGCTTGAGGTAGAGCTTGGTCTTGAACGGCTTGCTACATAGAGGGCATGTGACACTCTGGGGGTTGTGGATGAGGCGTATGTGCTGCCGCAGGTTCGACAAGTTACTGTACATGCGGTTGCACACAGGACAGGGGCGCGGGTCCAGCGAGTGCAGTTTGCGCAGGTCAGCTGCAACACACACACAATTCTTGCTCTAACCACGAGGAGACGATAGCAGAGGCCCACAGCAATAGCACGTTTACAAGATTTTTTTTTCAATGATTAAGAGCAGCAACAACAAAAAAATATGAAAAAAAAACAGAGAGAAAGAGAACAATGTACATGTAACCAACAGCAATATAGCAACCAAAAACGCGTACGCAGAGCTTTATTTTCAAATTATGCACGCGAGATGTGAGACAACAGCAATTAAAGAAACGAACAACAGCAAGAGAAAAAAAAATTGGAAAAAATAAGAGATTAAAGAAAAGAAGAGTTATGAGTAACCACCCACCACAGGACAGCAACAACCAGCGAACGATCTCCTATTTAGCACTACACCCAGTCAATGAGCTTTGCTGTCTTCCGGCTCGCGGTCTCTCGTCAATGTTTCATCATCAAATGTATCGTGAATCAATTGTAATGTTCGATCAATTTTGTCTTCGTACGCGTTCGTTAAGGATACAAACAGGTGCGTCAGTTCATTGTGTCTCTAAGTCTCCGTCTGATATCGAAGATTTCAAGATTATTGTGTACATAATTTGTTGGACTCAACTCTTATGGATACAAAATTTACCTGTCCATATCCTTACAATTAAAATCGATAAAAAAACCGTTCGTTTCCAATCAATAGACAAATTAACATCTTTTTATTTTCAACGCGAATTTTAAATTAATACCACGATCAAAGTTTCTTTGCAAGTTTCATTTTAAGAAAAAACAATTGTCATCGCGACGTTTCGATTTTCGAAGTTGGCAATAACAGACACATTACAAGTGCCATTAATCAAAGAAAGCACTTTTAAATATATTTTGACAAAAAAAAGACACATACGTCTTCGTTTGACGAATGAATTAAGCATCTACTTGAAGACTCAAGGAGTTCACTCTAATTTCGAAACGATAAAAGCATTCAATGATGATGATGATAAACGATAGCTTTTGGATAGAATATGCAAGAAGTGTGGTGTTAAATATATTGCTTTGAAGCGATCGTTCGTTAGCATTAATTGATGTATTTTTATAATGAGAATGTCAATGATTTGTGCTTTTTCGAGAAGTATCAACGAAACTTACACGCGTGATTGGAAGCATGAGAAAACAGAATAAAAGCAAAGGGGGACCCAAGGATTATGTACACATAAGACGTTTTTTTTTATATTTTGGTTAATGTTTTAGTTTCTATGTAATAAATTTTTAGAAGCCTTTTTTGTTTCTTTTTAATAAAAAATCCAAAGGTTAAACGTCAATTAATCTTTCATACATATCACAGCTGCAAACTGCACTCTGCAACGGACTCGCGCCCGTCGAAGCAGCCTCTCCGAGTGTCAAATGTCTCTCCTAACACCTACCACAAGACCTACCGAGCTACACACGAGCTTACCATTTCAAACCGTCAAGATTATCCGTCCTCCTCCTTTTATCTCTCTCTCTCTCTCTCTCTCTCTCTCTCTCTCGCACTCTCTCTCCCTCACTCTCTCACTTTCTCTCTCTTTCTCTCTTTCGCTAACGTTTTCTCACTTTCACTATCACTTTCTTTTCATCCATTTGCTCTTTCACTTTCTGTCCAACTACTCACATTCGATACTTGTGATGTAAACGGCTAGGTTGTTGCTGTTTGTAATGGTGCTCGCACTACTAAAGTAATGACAACAGTAATAATAATACTTACCCTGCTGCTCCTGATTCAACTCCGTGTTTCCATGCGACGGCCCAGGCATTCCTCCTTCCATTCCACTACCTACAGAAAATAAATTATTTTAGAATACTACTTAAAAAAAATGTATCGGGTGCAATATCCTATAATGCATCATGCTTGCCAAAGTAACGTTAACTTTGTGAGTTTATAAAGACAATAATTGTACTGTTACGCATATGCAACTAGAAAGATTAATCAATTAAACCAATCAGAAACATAAAAAAACACACAATATTTTCACTAATTATTTCAGTAACGTTGTATTTCATCTGGGATTGTTCAATGTTAGATTCTATAAAAATATATAAATGAAGTTATGAAAAATGAACACTTATATCATACCAGAATATGTTGGTGGATAGGAAGGTAAAACCTCCATTCCACCATCCAAACTAAGAAATGCTCCAGGTAATGCATTGAGTTCTTGTTTGGATTCATCATCACTTCCGTATTCTGGTAGTTCAACTTTCGGCTATTAACACATTAAACGTGTTATTAATCACAAATTCATATTCTAAATACTCTATCTATTGAAGTCTTTAAGTTTTTAACCTCAACAATATCCATGTCTTTGTAACAATCGAGCTGGACTTGAGGTTCAATGAGTGGTCGAGAGCGAGGTGTAGTAGTGGCACATGATGGTACAGCCGGTGCTGGACTAGAGTTCTGAGGTGAATCACTTGATTTGCACAGCCTTTTAAGAGGTGGAGGACTTGACGATGGCGGCGTTTTACTGCGTTCATCGTCGAAATTTGGCGAAACAACTCCACGCCCATTCGAAGCATTGATGTTATTTAGTTTTGAATACTAAAAAGTTGATTTATTAATTATAAAATTCTACTAATTCTACTATTATATTATTATATTTCTAATGCTACTTTTTAATATTTCAGTAATGCCAACAATATTGGAATAGCAGCACTAGATTTAAAGACATTGAATTAATTACCTTTTCGTTGTTGTGCTGATTGCTTTGAGAGTCAGTGAGGCCACGAATTTGAAGAGACTCTGCCGTACGCAAAAATGTTGGCAGCTCAGCTTGAGAAATATTAACTTCTCCAGCATACATAAACTCCAAAAGAGATTGTAGATGTTCAAACTCCACATCTCTCATGAAAATTATTGGATGCTTACAAGGATTTGTCTGAAATCAAAAAGTAGAGACGAATAAGACAACTGATTAAGTGATATGTATATAAAAAATTATCAACTTCAAGTCTAATTATTGTAAAATTGTAAACATCTTCTTTCAATTAGATACCATATTTTCCTGTAAATTATCAATTCAAATTTGATTGTGAAATTCCAAGGAATTTTTAATATAGTCATAATTATCACACGTGTACGAAAAATTATCACTTCAAAGTAGATAATGGTGAAGTTTTTTGAATCTCTAATAATGGTTCTAGATATCAAGTGTCCCTGAGACTTGAATTAGATACTCATACAAAGATAAGAGTTATATAACACTATAGGTATGGTGGCCCTAGTTTGAAGATAAAAGTTTGCCAGACATTATTCAAAATGATACAGCAATGACTGCCATGTGCCAACGTTATTCACTAACTTAGCCATGGATAAATATAATTTCACACTTGATATCAATCTCAAAGACACTTAAACTTTCTCTAGAACTGGCATAGCAACACACTGATCAATCGTTTAAATATCTATATCTATTTATCTTGGCCTAAAATCGAAAAAGGCATTTCAACATTTTAAGTAAAGTTTAAGGCAGTGTTCTTAGTAATGGCAACAAGGACACTAACAACTCTATATACAGCACTTGAAACTAAATCTCACAATGTTTCATAACAATACTATGGTCATTCTCTCCATATTTTGTCTCATTGTCAGTAATGATCGTAAAAAAGTAGAGAAGTAGAGGAAAACACACGCACACAGAGGCGTGCGCGCGCGCGCGCGCACACACACACACACACACACGCGCGCGCATAACCAATTTATAAATATAGTAGTAACAGCTGTCATGTAGTCATGGAATAACACAAGCAAGGACCAAAAGTGCACTCAACTGAACACACATGCACACCTTTATCAGGTCTACGAGTCAGAAAAAGAGGGGAGGGGAGAGAGGGTGGGGGGACCAGACATAGAATGGCAAAATAAAAAAAAGTAAAATAGGATGGAGTTTTTTGTGTTAAAAAGAACATGCAAAAGAGAGACTGAATGAGCTGACTGGCAGCAGACAGGATCATGGATATAAAAAAAACTTGGGGTGGAGAATATAGATAGGAGATACAAGGGTAAAAGAGGGTGGCCTGGGTAAAATACAGCGGGTAATTTACGCACGAACGAGCGCAGGTACTACGGTAACTACCAACCAATAATATGCGAAAAAAAAAGCGATGTCTTTTTCTGCCGACTTGGCAATGAATTTCTTATGCTTTACTCTGACAAGTTGTCATGAGTTTTCTTGTTTCAAAACAGTATGTGTGATTCAATCCAGTGCATTTTTAAACACTAGTAATTTGTTCGTTTTTCTATTTTCGTACAAATAATAACGTTTTCAAGTTAGCTCAGTTGAAAAAAAACAAAGAATTTTCACGTTGAGCATCGTAATATGGCTTATGAAATTTTGCAGATTTATTTGCTATTAGAAACAAGAATTACAGCGTCAACAAAAATCCAATCGGACCAAATATTTGTTTGATCACACGGCGTCTCACGTGTGCCCCGCGCGATAGATAAAGAGAGACGGCCAAGTGGTAAAAAAAGGTCCACGGCTAGCGATCTACCCATCCCTGGTCGGCTATGTGTATATCTGTAAGTGTGGTGTATGTACGTGTAGTGTATATTCATGTGTGCGTATACGTGTACGGCTATATGCGTGTGTTGTGTGTGTGGGCGCGCGCGCGCGTGTATGTGTGCGAAAAGCGAAATGCATGCATAAAGAGACGGAGAAAGAGAGAGACGGATAGAGCAGACGAAACCGAAGGGGAAACGGCATAGCAGCAGCGAAGCGTAGGAGGCGGAGGAGGTGGAGGAGGTGTACTGAGGGGAAACACTGAGCAAGCGAGCGAACGAGCGAGCGAAAGAGCGAGAGAGACAGAAGAGGTATAGCCAGCCGCACTCTTTTTCCCGTCCCTAAGGGTTGACCCTCTCTATCTTTCTCTTTCTCTTTCTCTATGTGTGTGTCTCTTTCTCTCTCTCGCTCTCACTCTCTCTCTCTCTCTCTCTTTTACTGGCTGCGGCATCGGTGTCAGAGGGGGCGGGGGTGGGTGGAGGCACATACAGTAGCATCGCAGCACCAAGCGACACGAGAGAGGGAAAGAAAGAGAGAGAAAGAGCGACAAAGAAGGAAAAAGAGAGAGAGAGGACTGAGGACAATCTCCTCAGAGATTCGAAAGAGAGAGAGAGAGAGAGAGATGATAAGCTAGCGGGTGGGTAGGGAGGGGGAGGAAACAGGTATGTTTCTAACCTTGAAGAGCTCCTTGAAGTAGGGGCTGCACGCGGAAAGCACGACCTTGTGTGCCTGTAGCCGTCTGCCGTCGCAGGCGAAGGTGACGTCGACGAAGTCCTCGTCGTCGCGCAGCGCCTCGAATTGCGAGGTGATGTTCGCCTGAAAGTTGTTCCATCTTAAGCAGAATTGCTGCTGTTGCTGCTGCTGCTGTTGCTGACTGCTATCCGTCATTTCGTGCGAGCTTCGCCACTGTAGCTGCTGTTACTCCACACCTCACTCGCCACACGCCTGCGATGGCTGCCTGGCCTAACTACCTCCTCGCTGACTCGCGTACCACTCGCTACTGCTGATACTGCTACCGCCACCGCCGCCGCCGCCGCCGCTGTTGTTCGTCTCGCGTCCGTCTATGTGTCTCGCTCGATTCTGCTGCCTGCCTGCCTGCCTGCTTCCGCTGCGGCCACCTCTTATCGACGCCTGGGTTCGCGCATGGGTTCGCCCGCCCTCTCTCTCTGTCTCTCTCACTCTTTCGCTCTGTCTCTCGCTCTCTGACACTTGACCGTATCCTGCACCGTCCCGAGGCTAAACTAAACTTGTTTCCCTCATTACTGTAAAAATGTAAAATGTAAAAAGTGAATCGATGACTGAAGAGGAAACGTACGATATAAATAATGACAATCGATAGACAGGCTCGGCAAAACAATCCATACGAATGTCACTAGATTCGCCATGTAGTTTTTGAGCTTGCAGCAATCAGATATTTCGCAAATTACTCCTCTCGACGTCTGCTCGCGAACTTGCTGCCATCGATCGTCTTTGTTTTGATGATTTTTTCATTGAAATTTATTTTTCGCCGTACTCGAAAATAAGCTCGCTCGGCCTAATTTGAGCTTTTTGCAATATGCCGGCTCATTGCAAATTTGTCATTTCGTGCTTTCGCGCGCCAACGTTGCATATCCGGTGGCGCTTTCTCGTGCCAACTTCCCCACGCTTTTGTCACCGAATACCCCATAATTTGATAAGTAAGCAGGTTTCATGCGGGACAAGCTATAAAAATAGCTAGATTCTGTTCTATTTTCGTAATTAACGCCGCTCGATATGCATAACTATGTAATTCTCGGGTGGAACTACTTGAGTATTGTAGTTTTCCAGAATATTAGAGAGTATCATCTGATCATCATTGTAGCTATATACACGATATAACCATTTGCTCGGAGATATATAATAGTAATAGTTACATTGGAAAAACTGCGAGGATGACGCAAATTTCCGAGCGTTGTCTAGTTGAATTTTCATGTCAGTTGGAAGATCGCGCTGAATAAACTACCGATTCATCGAGATTAGCCGCTTCCGAATTTCAACCAGATTTCAACAATACGTATACGCTTCAAAGATAAACTTGGCTGAATGTCAAATTCCACGCGTAAAAACAATTGGGCTAATTGTATTTAAATACTTATCCATATGCTTGTAATTTATTACGAAAAAGAATATTGATTGATTTTGGAATATGCTGCTTCGGGAGTTCAGTTCAACAATAATGTCGTGGTCTGTGTTAATGTACGAATTAAACTCATGTACGCTTACGATATATCATTGACAAAGTAAATAGACCGTAGTTCTTTAATAATTTCGATGATTTCATACACGTTCGTCGCATTTTTTTGTACTAATTCATCCCAAATATTCAAAGGTTTAACCTTAAGATGTACCAATTATTTTCAAACTTGCCGCTGCAAGTACTGATCGACACTGGCAGCAGCACTGTCGAGCAGCCATTTTCTTGTAGTCTGCTTGTCGCAGTCGCGCGCCTCATCCGTTATTTTCCATCTCTTTTCCACTCTCGCTCGGCCGTTTTATATACTAAATGCCAGTGTCGTTTCCTCGGCGATGTACTAGTGTATGTACGACAGCTCGTTGATCGTCGTACGCGAGCACAAAAAAAAAAATAGAAAACCAAAGTGACTTTTGCACCCCGTTAGTATTGCGATACGGGGGTATAATCGACGACAACCCCAAGGAAAACGACGATGCTGAGTCGCGGGACAACGTTGAGCAATAACGATGGCCGTTATTGTGTCACAGCTTCGTGAAAATTCGAGTAGAAGCCGCGTGTGAGCATGTGTGCGCGACCTAAGGGCCATATCTAGTTGCCCAAGGATGCGTAGTGAAACCCCAAACACGGTGAGTTGTATCCCCTCGTGACGGGTCTTTTGTTAGTTTACATCCCCCCAAAGTCTCCACGTACAATATACGTATCCGTAATACGAGTGAGTGCAGTGTGTCTGTGCCCGATCCTTTGGAATGTTTTGCTCGCGAGCGCCTTTTTTGAGGTTGTCACAGGATGTCAATCGATATGGGCAAGGAGCACGGTGGTTTTCCTCCAATTTAACAATCTCCCGCAAATTTTCCAAGTTGGCGCTATATCACGAAGACTTATACCGTAAGTCGGGGGTTGCTCTCTCGCGAATAACCTTGGCGAAGGTTTTGTATACCGAACAATTGTCTTTTTGCTGTTTTTCTAATTTGCGCATGAGCTCGAAATGTCTTTAATCCGTGGCTTAATTTAGATTGTGGTGCTGAAACGAGGGACTGGTCTAGTGCTGTACAATGCTGTACACTGATTTGATCTGCCCTTTGATTTTTATTGATAAACCAGTGTGACAGGTAGCTAAGGGTGGTTATTGATTTCTTTAATATTGATTGCTCCAGATGCAATATAACGGTGCGAAATTTTGTAAATGTAAACATTTTATTTTCAAAAGCTGTAAATATATTGTTATATGAATTTGTATAGATTTGTTATCAATAATATGTCACCACTCGTCGAAATGATAAGGTAACAAAATGTCTATAAGTTGAAATTTTAATATTTGTACACTTAAAATAAAGCGACTGAAGTTCGTTTACAGAAACTTTTATGCTCTGACATTTGGTTATCATGACTAAAACTATCTGTTGTGTGTTACATAAGCAAACTATATCACTTGTGTTCTATATCTATCAAGAAAAGCTTCATCTCAATATTTGTACAGATGAATAATATTTAAATTTCATTTACAGTGTCCAAACTTTATCGATGCCCACTTGCACCAAATTTTCAGTATTTTAACTGTAGATCATTTTTTTAAATTGAAGTTTGATACATTTCTGTTCTTATTTTAAAAAAAATTTTCCAACGAAATATCATTAATCAATATCACCCATCGGCTTATGCAACGATCCAATCGCTCTATCAAAATCTCATTTATCTTTAATAACACTCGATACATTAATCAGTGCAGCATATTCATATAGTATTTTATGCATTTTCAGTTGCTTTGGTACAAGCTCAATCGGTGAACACTAGGGTTTCTATAGACGAAACCAGGACCACTATATCTAACCATCTACCCGACGGTGAGTCAGTCTACGCTAAAAACTTTGGACATGCATGCTTTATTGGTGAGCCTGGAAACAGATCAGTTGCACTTAAGAAAGAAAGATAAAGCGACAAAAAGGAAGCTGGCACGTGCGATAATGCCACGTTATCTTCGGACTTGTTGAAGTGAAAGTGGCCGTCTCTCGCCGAACGTAACCGAGTCTCTGATGAGAGAGAGAGAGAGAGAAAAGCGATTACGCAATTCACGGCTTGCAAACCGGTTACACCTACGCGAAAAAAAAATGTTTGGTTGCTTTCAAGGGCCAAGTCGATGACCTTGACACTCTAATGCTATGCGAAGCGTCTACGACACGGCCGCCGATAGAAATGTGACTTTTGACATCAGCCCGTAGACACGCTTGATGAATCATTTGTTAAAAGATGCTCTTGTGAGAGTACGTTGTACGTCATTGTTCTTGCACGTGACACACGTTTCTCTGCGGATCGTTCTTAATACTATGCGTTACAAAAACTTTTTGTCAATTTTTACGATCAGACAAATACATAAGTTTACTATTTTCACTGTTTGTTTTGCGAAATCGAAAAATGTACACTCTATGTCAATCCATTTCTTTGGCCAGATTGATTTTTCATCGGCATTTATAGCCATTAGCGTTACAATTTCACGGAATGTAACGTCAAAACAAAATCATTTAATAATTGTTTAAAATCAGAAATCCTCAAATCGGTAAATACACAACTTTGTATTTAATTATTAGATCATTTTTATGACTACGTAAAATTGTTATAAAATTAGAATTCATATTCACGGCAAATCTTCTTTCGAGAAATTTCAATCAATGACGTAGGTAAAACACTTTGAAAATCGAAAAAAAACAAATCGTCAGCCGAACGTGTTTGTATCTTGTCGTGTCAAAGCATCGCCACCAAGTACGTTGGCTTTAAACGCTACATCCCTTCTCGACACACAACTAGTACCATTTCCGATCATAAGATGTAATCCGCTTTTTTGTCCATTCTTACGAATGCGCCGTACTAAATCGCTCAGGTCAAAGGGCCACCATAATTAGCAGGCTCTCTCGGCCCTCCCGTGGTGTTGTGGGAAGGCACTTCGAGGGAAGAGTGAAAACGAGAGAAAGGAAGGGATAGAGTGGCTAGCACGACAAATTGAGAAAGAGCCATAGTTCAGTTTTAGCTGGGACACTAAACACGACGCACACCATCTCTACATCTCCGCAAATGTACTTCTCTCGTTCTGTGTCTTTCTCGTACTCTTTCCAGTTTTCAATAGAGTGTTTGTAGTTGATTGTAAATGGTGAGCGACGATTCATCTATCAATGTGTTGGAAGTGATACGACAATTAATATATGCGTGCGTGCAAAATTGCGATTTTATCGGTGGTTGGCCGATGGCCAGTGGTTGTAATGTGCGCTCCAATCGTAAATTACCGTTGAATGAATTCTTTTTTTTAAGCCGAGATTTCGAACGATCGGAAATAACTTGTTTATTGACTTTCGTGTATTTTTAGTTGGCGCGCTCTCGTTTACATTACGAATGACTGAATAAGATTTCGTTTCTCTTTAATTTTGTTATTTCCTAATTGTTTGCAAACGCGCGTACCGGATCTCTATTTTTCGGAACCACGCGAACACTGTTGACTATATCACTGTGCACAGTGAAGATCTCGATAGTAAAAGACGAATCACGAAAGTGGTGTAGTGCACGTGTAAGATCCCGATAATGCATTATAAGTATGTGTGTATATATACACACACGCATATGTATAAAGGCGAACTCGAGTCGCGTGTTATATAAGCCGCAACGACGCGTCGCGGGAGCGTCAACGCTGGCTTCCTTCTCGGGTGGGTGGCTGGCTATTTGGAGTCGAGCCGGCATTAGACGAGCCCTTAATATCGCGCTTCCAGAGCTCGTGAGATATGTATTTTAGCTGCGTCGTCGCGCAACTCGTTCGACGTACGCAGACGATTTATTAACGGCTTGTGGTTCTCGTACGTTCTTAAAGCGCTGAAGATGATTGTTTATTGTTGCTTTTCCGTCTGTACGAGTTATGTCGTGTGGCGCAATCGATCTTAACCGTTTCATAGGGGGCGGACGGTTACGTAGTGGTACAATTGATCAATCTGTTTGCGTGCAGATTTTAGGGGAAGTACTTCCTTGTTCCTCTCTTTCGCAAATGGGTCGTACGAGTTTTACTTTTGGACAAATCAAAATTTTACACACTCGTAATAGACGCAGTCGACGACTTAGCGCAAAATTGCCTAACTTCAAATTCAAACAGAAATGTAAAATCGTAGAAATGCTAATTTTAAATAGTCGTACTAACGTTTCCACGCAATTATCGATTGTAATTATTTTTGTACATTGTATAACTAATTATTCACGTTTGTTTTATCGCGAACAATTGGCCTATCATTTTTCAATCTGAACTTCCATAGAATGCAAGATAACAATTTAGAACGTTAATATTGACATGGAGAACTATGGATACGTAATTTATTTAAAATCATTACTTACGAAATGTCATTACACGTATAAATATTTTCTTTTCAGACAGGTGAGGCGATCTCGTACGTCGCCCCAGCTGCGTCCAAACTGGCCGCCGTGAAAGATGTGGGTCCAAAGCGGCCCGAGGCCTCACCGACCGCCCCCGTGAATGTTTCACCGGCGACGAGGGCCACCCTGCACAAACTCAAGTTCAACAGGATCAACGCACCCGCTAAAACTTTCTGCGACGCCGAGACTATTACCGGTAATTATCTTATACCCGTTTAAGCAATTTTTTTTGTTGCCAGACTGGCCTCGATAGCATATCGAGTATTATCTAAATGTTTTTTAATTAATCTACAATTAATACTTAAAATCTTATCTTGCTTTAACGCACGTGTTCGATCTGTAAAATACGAAAAGATATAATTGTCAAAGAGCAAGATGAGATATGAATAATGCGATATACTAGAACGTGTATAAATAGACGTGAACTAGGTAACCAAGCCCCCATATTCTTCCGCTTATCAGTTGTAACTAGACAAACCAATTCTACTAGACTGAAATAATTATGTGCCACATAGACGAGTATTTTCTATTATTCGGAACAATAACCAGAAAACTCGACGATTGTGTTCTAACTAGACACGAGCTTAGCCTTTGCAACCTACTTATGGTTCGTTATTCTTATCTCTATTTTGCACTCGCCAATGCGTGTATTCAAAGCTATAACTTGTTCACGCGTCCTCCCTAATTACTCGATTAATTTTTTAGGATACGTTATTTTCGTACAGATAAATAATCAAAATCGGATAAAAAAACAAATTGACTGACACGTGCATTATACCTACCACTTGCGATCAATTATTGGAAAATCAGGCAGCGCGTACGGCTGCGCTTAACTTTTGGTTTTATATGCAATCGGTATTCGAAGCTTATCTCGCTTCTCACTCGTTGCTGCACGAGCGAAATCCGCTAAGCGACACTTGGTGTATATATAATTGAAAGAATTATTAAACGTAACCAACTGTGAATTCTGATAAAAAAAAAGAAACAAGTTGACAACAACGAGGAATCACCGATTCGCCAGCTGAAATACTACTGACTTCCCATCGGCACATCACGTCGACTTTATACTCGGAGTTCACAGCACACCTGAGAGAACTACGTCCCCATGGTGTTTCCCCATTGGTCGCAGCGCCAAATGATGATTGCTCGCGCAATATTCCCGACATCATCATCATCATCATCATCATCATCATCATCATCATCATCATCATCATCATCATCATTATCATTATATCCCGTCGTCATCGTATATAGCCAGCATCTCTTCCTTTCGCCGTAATCATCATTATCATCATCGTTATATCGTTCCTGCAACGCGTTTGTGGTCCTTTTTTTTTTCTTTTGTATTCCTCTATCGCGCAGTCGTGTGTCGGCTCGTACGAGTTATTGCGCGATGCGCTCGTCATTTTTAGGTGTGTTATTTTCCATAATACTTTAAGTCGACGACTTTTTGCTTAGCAAATGCTCTTTTCTTCTCGTATTTGGTCGTTCGCAGCTGCGAGCAACTACGACGACAATGCTTCGTTGTGTGGCGAGAAAATGTACCTCGCTAAAAATATACTCGTTCAAAAGGAAAAATTCATGGAATATCGTGCGGTACTGCGTTTACTTTGGAGGATTCACTAGCACTTCTATTTAGTTTCGAAAGTATTTCGTTTTGAGGTCACAAACAACCTATCAAATATATCGTTCACCCATTGATAAAACTAGATTTTTAAAAGCATACGAGTGGCATCAAACCTCTTTGAGTCATTAAGCTCGACTCCCTCTTTGCTTGTAAACTTCCTTAAAACAAAAAAAAATACTCCTCGTTAGTTCGCGTCGAGCTTTAATTGATACGTGGACTAAGTGAATTTATTTATCAAAACTCACGAGAGTAAGAGCTTTTCGGGACGGCTAACTGTTGCGTAACGGCCATTTGTCGAGAGAAGTGTCCGTTCAAAAGCTGGCCATGCGTCATGATCGCATGACTACATAGCCGTCGTATATAGATAGAAGAAGCGCAGTTTACAATGCTTTTTCAAATTCATTTTCTTTCGAACCCTGCACCATTAGGTTCATAAGGTAACTCGAGTTTTTTATTTAAAGCCACCAATTCGGTCGAATGAATTATTTCTTATCCGACAAATCGATCCGTAACAAAAGATGGTTATTAGACTTTTAGCGGAACCAGTAATAACCGCACAGCCGTGTTTCCTTACAATATTCATAGCGCGTGCACGCAACGTGCTCGCTTGCGAGAAATGATCCAGTGATGCGTTACTCGAGCTTAATTAAACCTTTGCACCGTTACGATATTCCGATTGCTCGTTTCAAACGTGGTGGCACCCGAATTAACTCCAACTGTATTTGATGTTGTATTTTAAATAAAAAAACAACACGCGCGTACGCATGCGCGTCTCCGAGAATAAAGCGTACGGAAGGAAGAAAGAAAAAAATAGTCAGACGGCCCAATTGCACAGGGCCGCGAAACTTCTTAAAACGACACGGCTAAAAGGGCCTTTAGCTACTACTGATTTTGAAGCTGGCCTTAGTCCAAACTCGCCGCTATTTTAGCGAGTCCATGCGAGGAGGCAGCCGAGTGCACTTAGTCGCGCACTAGTAATCGTCGCGAGCGCACTATAGTAAAAAAAAAAATAAAAGACAAAGAGGCCCATTGCAACCCTTTATTTTTGGTTGTATTTTATCGGTTGATGTGATAAATTCATTGTGAAAAGTGATTGTAAATTAAAAGAAAAAAACACTCGAGGCAACGGTGATGAAAGGAATTTGGATGCATCCAAAGCTCATTGGTGATGTCCTTGGGCTCGAGCGCGCGTATTAACAGGCCCAGGGGCCCGGCCAAGTTCAAGGACGTACTTGAGAAGCGCGAAGCCATACTCGGCAAGTGGCGCGATGGTATACGATGGCCTTTATAACTCTCTTCCCTTTATTTTGCTGTTTTGCTTTTTATTTTTTCGTCACGTTTAATCGACCTTCTACACACTGCTTTAAATTTATCCCGTGAACGTGACGTTATTATTATTAACGGTCGAGGGGGAATTTGCATACATACAGGGCCTTTTCACTTTATACGGGAATGCTTGTTAATTCAATAAAGTGATAATTGCTGTCACGAGATACTCATGATTTCTGCGCTGTAAAAGTGATCCTTTCTCGTCCGCTAAGTTACTTGTAAAATGCTTACTAGAAAGTTTTATAAATCGTCGATCAAATAGCGAAGACTTCTTGTTTTTTCGTCTTTAACAAGAAACAACGAGTGTTGTGGGATATTGCCTAGTCACGGATAAAAAATTTGTTAAGCATCGACCGCGAAACGTTTTGTTTGTGCAAGTTCCATTCGTTATCGATTGAAGTGTAGCACTTTATTACTTTCAAAGATATATAACGTCCGCATGTCACGAAACATGACGACAATTACGTAAATTTTCAACTCATAACCATTGATCTTAAAAAATTAAAACTTCTGATGGGTCTCACTGAAAAAAAGGAAGCAATTCCTTGACGGATAATTACACCTGAAAAATTAACGTTTTTTCTTCTCAATACCCAACAAATCACTCTATTGACAATCAGTCGAGTAAATTACAAAGAAATACCCCCCACAAAAAAAAACTCGCGTTGGAAAGGAAAAAACAAGTTGAGTAACGCCAATAATTAGATCAGCCTCCCAGAAAAGCCGTGGCAAAATACGTATCATTGTCCCGCGCGAATTCGGGCCATTTAAGTTAGGCATTTAAGAGTGCACTGGCAACGAGAGATAGAGTGAGAGAGAATAGTAAGTCGTCTATTTCGAGGCTTGTCCAATGTCATCGTTCTAGTAGACTTGCTCATCCTAAATAACGACAGCGACGAGCAAACGAACGGATATATACATCGGCGAGTTTCTTTACCCCAATTTCCTGCAAAATTAATATCAACGTTCTGTGCGAGAGAGCAACGTTGAACGTTGCTCTCTCTCGCCAAGCTAAATATAAATGTTCCGTTCAACTACGAATTTGGCATATGTTTAACAACTCTTGACACTGTGTACGTGCATAACGAAACAACGTTTTAGGCGATGAAAATGTCCTGCTACTGCTGCTGCAACCACTGTTGAATGCTTTGACAGTTGCGTAAGAGTTAACGCCATTGGAATGAAATTGCTGATATCTTAGTTTGTACTTTGTGGCCATAAGAATTGTTCAACAGGCGTGAAATCGAATGTCGTTTCATTTAATTAGTGGTTGAGGACAAAAACTACATTGTGAGCGAGTGCGTGACAACGCATGCATAAGTCAAAAGCAAAAACTTCGTTTGAAAAGACTCTATAAAAATAGTTTAATAAAAAGATCAGCAATAACAAACTCACGATAGCACTTATTCTTTGCAATAATCTCTCTTAACGATGTGGTCAGACGTGAATGAAATAACATCGGTTAAAATAAACCGATAAAAATCAATAGTATTGCCATAAATAGCATAATGTTTACAAGCCACGTGATTCAACTAGACATGCTACCATTGGTCGGGGAAGCTAAAGTGAAAGAACTTTCTGTTACAGAGGTGTGTAGCGGGGAGGAGCTGCCGGAGGTTGAAATAATCAGTCTACTCGAGGAGCAGATACCTAGGTACCGTCTCAGAGCTGACACCCTCACGCAATTCCAAGGTTAGAAAACCCTCTTTCAGTATTATTATTCGTGTGTTTTTCTTCCTTTATCAATGATTTTGTCGTAATGAAACTAAAAAAACAATTATCAATAATGCGTATCATTTCAGGCTACGAGAACGAGGATTGGTATATTCCATCGCAAAAAGTTCCGCAAGACGTAGATTTAAAATTATCACCGGACCAAATCCGGGAAACGCTTAACTACTTCAGTGAGTATTGTTCATCATTTTTTTTGTCAAGCGTTCAACGTGTCACAACTGAGATGTAATAAGAACATTTTTAATCAGAAATTTTCTCGAAATTAACTTGACGCTTCCTTTTGTTGATTTAATGATCTCAGTTTGAACAGACATTCGAATTACTAAATCTTTCATCACTTGCAAAAGCTTCTCAAATTTTTATAAAGAAGATCAATTTATGCAAACGTCCTTTAAGCTTCACAAATATATTAAAGTATCTTATGCGTATGAAGATGTTATTTTCTTTTAGATTGAATAAAATTAATGTTATAAGCAACGAACGGCAATACCAACGCTTTATGTCAATTGTATTCTAGTTTAAGAAGATACCAAAAATGAAAATAACGCGAATGACGTTTCTCACGTATATACTCATTTACATTTATTATCGAGCGAAATTTCTTTGGTAGGAAAGCGAGGAATTTTCTTCAAATGTAACTAATTATTCTGCATATGAGGAAAATTTTATCGCGTCGTACTCTCTACTTGAGTGGGAATTTTTTGCACATTCTCAACGACATGTTATTCTTATGAGATTCTTTTCCTCTGGTTGTTGTGTTTGTTTGGAAATCAAGGTCTTCCATCGCGAAAGAATCAGTTTCAATTATTTGGAAAATTACCATGGAGGTGATTTTTACATTGAATGGTAGAATTGTGTCACTATTGACTACAGAGAAATGTTATACATTGTGTGATTGTCGTTATTAAAACTTGTTTCTGTAAACGACTACAATATTTTCGGGTTATGTTTATGGATTTTGCGTTGTTCTTAATCGTACATTTTGACGCGAAGATGTATTGTCAATCGTGTTAGTTTTATTTATAACGCGTTCCTTGAAAAAGAGACTGAAAAAATACGAGTCTGTAAAATCAAGTGGCGTTAGATGATATTAACTTGATTAATTTTGATCGAGCTCATGATTATTTTTCTTTCGTGTGAAACCCTTATAATGACCTTGGCGAGATGCATTTTCCCATGAGCATCATCAGCGGAGAACGTGAGAAAAAGCTACAAGAAAGCAATAATTGCGAGGAATCTGTTCCCCTGCAAACTCATAAGCTCTGATTAACCTGTAGATTTGCTTTATCTATGAACTAATTATATAATATGCAACTGAGCATTAATTAGAAAGATCATCTGAACAAATTGGCTTGAACCATCATAAATTACAATTATTGCGTAAAAAATCATATGTTGATATTCAATGTTTCATTATATTGATTGATACAGATATCTTATACAGTAATAGTACGACTTGAAAGGTTCATTGATTATATCGGATTAAATGAAAACTATTTGACGATTAAATACGTTTGAATTTCGCAAGAAAAATTATGAATCATGACTTTCTTTTCAAAATTGTAAAACCAACATTTTGCCAACATAATTGTTTAAATTGTACATTTTTCTGCGGTAAAAGAGACAGATAACGACCAGGAAAAATACGAATTTCTAATTAAAATTAAATTCCAACAAAATTTCAACATTCGAGTGTCTCTTTAATGCATTGATTAAGTAATCATTTGCCGGGAATCCCGAGTGGTTTCTCACAATTAGAGAACAATTTTTATGTGTATCGTGAATAAACACAAGCACTCTTAAAAATTAGTTCTATTATTCCATTGTTCAGTTCATTTATTTAATCTGCACTACAACGTGAGAGACTCCCGAGATTAAGAGATTTTTTCACCGTTAACCACTCATGGAGTCATGTATATTTGCAATTTTACGGTTGATTCTCTCTCGAATTTGTTTTAAAGACCGTATTTATATGCTACGCAAGTTTTTCGAAGTATGTATTAGAAAATGAAATCTTGAAAACTGTCAGTTAATGTTTTTTACAATAGGTTTTCCTGTTGAGTAACTCTGTAAATCTTGTTATTTTTGAAATTTTAAATCTAAAAAACTCATCCCAAAACCGATAGACTACACTTGAAAAAACCACAAATAGCTTTTCAAACAATGCCTCGGAATCGCTTTTACAGTTCGTTTACTCCGAAAGATGTAAATCCTAAGATTAGCAACATGCCCGTGTTCGTGCCCTTATTTACAATTATTTCCATCTTGTCGAGATAAGAAATTTATTTTATCAATATTTTTTTATGTGACCATTAAATTCATCTTGACAATTGTACTCTTTAAGTCGGCAATCTAACTTTTTTTAATTATCAGCACTGTGGAACACATTCGAACTGTAGATCCCCATGGACTATCGTCGATAAATCTAAAGTTGTTTCAGTCAGATTATCATAACTGCGGGACTTTATTCAATTGTTTTTCCAAAACCCAGTGAGTCAAAAGGACGCTTTAAATACTTTCAAACAAACCAGCCGAGAAGAAAAACTGTGTCATTGTGCAAAACGCCACAGAACAATATCAAAGAGATCGTGTAAATTAAAAAACTAACGTGAATAATATCTTATTGTAACACACGCCATTAGCATTTTACCGTGTTTATGCGTGGTTAATATAGAGCTTGAAATATTGTTTTGTCAACAAAATTGATTCAATTGTCGAACCTAAATACGTTCATTTTTAATAGTTCGACCTGTCAGAAGAATGAAAAATTCTTCTACGGAATAATTTCTCTACGAACCTCTTGTCTACTTGCAAAAGAAAAAGAAACGAATTCTTGTACATTCAATCGTAAAAACGTGTTTCGAATTCATCACCACATACTCTCTCTCTCTCTCTCTCTCTCTCTCACTCATTTATCTTTCTCTCTTGCGCGCACACTCGGGTTTGCAGTGACGTAGCTATATCCGCGCGGCACGCCGCGGGAGCTGTCGCCGCGTTTGGCGCTCGCTCGCTCGCTCTCTCTCTCTCTCTCTCTGTCTCTCTCTCTCTCTCTCTCTCTCTTTCGTTCTCGAGTTCAGTCGGCTCCGTGGCCTCGTCGCGGCTGCGTTTCTAAAATTTACGGACATTCCACGCGTGAGTTTTGTGTATGTGTCTACACACATATCTGCCTCTCTAGCTTACATAGAAGCTACGTTAATAGCGTGTTAATTCAAGTGCGCGATCTAGTGCAAGTCATATATTTTAGGTTGTTTTATCTTATACACTGGACAAGTCTATAAACCGTGATAATACTTACAGTGCATATAGAAAGGTATCTCCCTAACGGATATGACATAACCTCGACGTATCACAAGATGGTCCATTCGACGATCTTTCTTGCAGTCTCGATATCGCACGCAAATCCCTAGGGAGACACGTGCGATTTTGCGATTGTTCTAGAAGATGTTTCTTTCTTTTTTTCTTCTGTGCTGAAGCATAGCTTGACTGTTTTGGAATGCAAAAGTTACAGCGGCAAACGTGCCGAAATAGAGCTTATTTACATAGAGCTAGCGAGAAAAAAATAGGGACGCGCTCTTGCTATCGAATCTAGGATACGTCGATAATTCGTAGGAGCGGTTTTTATTTGCCGGCTTTCTTGGTTATCCCGTTAGAGAGAGAGAGAGAGATAAAGACAATGGACTTCCACGGGGAGGATTCCACGTTCAAGGTCGTGCAAATTACAATAAGGTAAAAGAGAAGTAGTATTTCTCTTTGAGACGGTCATTTTTCTTCTTAGTCCGCCCATTCGACGCGTCAAAGTCTGTAACGATGATTTAATCAAATGAATTCGACTGCTTATCAGTGTATACTCTTCACATGCGGAATATTTTCAACTGGCGTAATATACGGGGCGAACATCAAGAGAAAGCATGATTGCACGCAAAAACGTCTACCAGCACTCGGATTTAATCAGCCACTGTCACGCGTAAATCAACTCTTGCGCGTAGTGACGTAAAAATTTGGAATGCTCTGTGATTAACAACACACTGCTGCACAATAATCAGCTGCTGTGTTGTGTGCATCGTCGTTTATCGTTAACGAATACTCACGCTGTAAAACGACATTTAAATCGAACCGCTGATGCGAGTTTCCAAGAGCTAGAGAATACGTTCTATATAAAAGATACGACATTCCTTCAACCTGACTAAGTACGCGGCCCTTTTACACTGAGCGCGAGAGATAAAAATAAGACGCTGCTTGAGTGAAAGAGAGAGGGAAATAACGTATACTCAAAGAGATTTTTCTCTCGCTGTAATATACGCGATACAGAGAGAAGGAAGAATGAAAGGCTTGAACATATCGATAAGACGTTTTTTACAATCGCGATAAAATTAACAGCCAGTCGTATTCTGCAAAACAAAAGCACACGTACGTAATCTCGTTGTAGAATCTCCGATTAGATGCGAATGAAAAAGCGCATATACTTTTGACACTTGTAATCGACTTGTTGGAGGTCGTGGAAACAAAGCGCGTTGTTCGGGTTAGAGCCCTTTTATACATACGATATGGGGAACTTTAGTGGCTCGCTCAAAATTTAATACTCGTTCTCTCTCTCTTTGCCTGTCAGTTTTGTAATTGAATCCAGAAGTGTCGAACGTTAGCTTGCAAACGGCCGAGTCACTTCCATAGTTTATTTTTACGCGTTCCGGCTGAAATAATTAGCCGTCGCGCCGACTAGAGAAATTTCTCGCAAGTTTTGGGTTTCGCGTTCAACTGGAATTTTAATGTAATGTTGTCTACGATTATTAATAGTACGGCACAATGTGATTGAGCAGATTTTCGACGAAAGTCGTTCCGTATAGATTTGAGGCGAGACATACGGGGCGCAAGAGATAAAAAAACTTAATCATCAAAGCCTCACAACTGTTTTACGGTCCGATAGGAAAAACGCTCCTCGAAAAACGCTCCTCAAACGTATACAGAGATAACGCAAAAGTAAAAAAAAGGAAAACACCGAAGCGACGACAAATCGCCGAAAGCTTATTACGTAAATTGCCTTACGAATATGTACACGTTATTTTTGTTTCTATTTTACCGAGGGCAATTTGTTTTAGCGGTTAGCGTGCTTGCGACGAGAGTGAAACCGGGAGAGATCTATTTAAAGGCAACAGGGGCGGAGGAGGGTGGGAGGAGCTAACGCCGCGTGATGGAAAAGCCAAATTAACGTTTGTACGTTAACACGAGTTGCAAAGGATTTTTTTGCAGTTGTCGAAAGAATTTTACCGCCTCGTTTTCTAATCTCGACGACCAAGCTATTCAACGATAATGTAGTCGTTATTTTCTCCGAGATTCAAACGCTATTGATAGCAATTATTACAATAATTAGTACACGATCGTCGATGAAATTTCTCTGAGCAAAGCTTCCTTCCAAATTTATACAGTTACAGTCGGTTAAGTGCGCGTTTGCGCGATTAATCCACGGGAATTTTACAAAAGAAAACGAACAATTTCACTTGAGCGATAAATAATTCAAAGTTCTTTATTTCTTCGATTTTCTTCACCTGACACAAAGTGCACAAATAACGGCAACTTTCATTGTTATCGTAAACATCAATCTTGGATTGTTTTGCATAATCCAATAAAATATCGTGTAATTGCCTCGAGATTTACCTCGTTGCCGATTCTCAATTAGCGCGCGCGTGTATCGCATGTCGTGTAATATCGGAAGTATTTTCTTCTGTTAGCGTATTTCGTTAACTTGTCTTCTCTTTTACGCGACGTATAAGATATAGGTATCTCGCGTTGTTTACGCACACAGTCACACTTTCTAAGCTCCTAAACAATATAATAGACGCTATATACACGTGCCTTTTGCGAAACGAGTACTTTTCCGCGTGGATTATCCTTACCTTTTTACTTCCGAACTGTACACGTATAACTTGACGTACTCCAGTTGGCAGACTAACGAAAAAAAACATACGCGCGCGCACACACACCTCGTTCGCTCTATTTCTTGCTTTCGCTTAATTAACATCGACAAGTACGACGCTTTTTCCTAAATACGATCGTACGTCTGAATTTGAAATGAAGAAGAAGAAGAAGAGGAAGAAGAGAAAAGTTCCGTAAGAAACTTTTACTACGCCACAGTAGTGAATCGTGCATGGAACTTTAAATTAAAAGGGCGAGAGACAATGAAAGACCCCTACTTTCGTCTTGCTCGAGCTATGCGCAATCGTTATTATTTATTCTTACTGTACGTTTGACACGGTCGTTTAATAATTGCATTATCGCCGAAAAAAAACAACATTCCTTCCATTTTCCAACAAACTTGTCGTGTATTCTTTCGATGCCAAAATTGCACGATAAATGTGTAAGACTCCGAATTAGGCTCGATATATTTGTGCTTTGCGGTTCCAGTCAATTGATCACTCGTATAGCTCGAGAGAAAGTAGCTTTTGGTCAAGGTCGCTCAGTAGCGAGTGGCAAGAGAGCGCAGCGCTTACTAGCTCTTTAATTAGATAATTACATATCGTGACCACTTGACTTTTTTGTTTTCTCTCTCTCTCTCTCTCTCTTTTCTTTTTCCCATCGCGTTTTCGACTATTCATAAGTCACGGTCGTTACTTTTTTTCGACTCTTCAAAAATAGTACATGCTTGAATTATTGATTCCACGCGAGGTATACATCGCAATAACGCACGCCCCACTATTATTAGGGGAAACTCGCTATTCGATTAAACGAATTTGAATTCCGAATGAAACCGATAAGTGCTTCAATGTTGTGCCGTGCGCATTGATTAACTGGACTGTGAAATCACCAACGAAAAAAACGCTGGTAATGCCAAGGTTTTTCGCAATGTCGCGCGGCAAAAGAACGATATTATAACGGTTATACGTCTGAAATCACGTTTGCGATAATTTGGCACCTAAAGAAGATCTGTTCTTGGTGATTCAAGTTCTCTCTCTCTCTCTCTCTCTCTCTCTCTCTCTCTCTCGCTCGCTCGCTCGCTCTCGTTGGGATAACGGCCAAAAACTATTCAGGACGTTGAGCCGTGTGCTTGCTCTTAATTCGTCGCTAGATGGCCCATTTATACATGTTACATTGTCTCGTTGACGATCGTTGGAATGATTTACCACTCGCTTGGCTAATGTGAGCTTGGCATTTATAAAAAAGCCAAAGCAAAGAAGTCGATGAACTGTTATCGTTAAAAAATCACGAAATTGTCGCGTACGTGCATTCCAAGACAGTTAATTCGTAATTTGGTAATGGGTTTTAATAATTGGCAGGGTGTTCCTTTTAAGAGACTTTCAACTTGTTAATTCGTAATAGCAAAACGAAATATTCCCTCGATATCAATGTGTTATTTTGCAAGGAGCAAACGAAAACTATTTCGAAAAAACAAGCTTCTTCGCGCAGAATAGCGAACCCAATAGTTCTCTTTACGTAACAAGCTACAGCCAAGAAAGAAACTTCTTCCAAGAATAAACTACCCAATTTCGAAAGCAATCGATAAAAAGCATAAAATTTGTCATCAGAATCACAGAGATACCTGTACTCGGGTAAAAAAAAGCACTCGGAAAAAAGTGACCAAGAAAGCAAACGTTATATGCAACAACAACGAGAACACCGCGCTAAAGCGACGAGTCCCGGCGTTGATACGCGAACTATGTCATGAACCATCGCAACGGCAGTAGCAGCTTGCCGTTAACGTCCTCCTCGCCTTCCTTCTCGTCAACGATAACGACAAACGATGCATCGACGTCGAGTAGTAACAGCGTATCCCAGCAAGAACATGTCAACGCAAGAAGACGAAAATTCGACGAATTGGCACTGGACGTGTCGGGATTTGGACCATCGTCGGCCTCGACGCCACAAGCGTACACTCGCGACGAACGTAGTCGCTGGCGACGACGACGCGATTCTAGCGAATGCGAGTTATGGGAAGATTACGGTGTCGTTGAATTTCTCGATCGCGGATTATACAGTCCGGATGAGAGCACCGAGGAGGAGAGGGTCGAGGCCATGCGCGACACGCTCAAGGACACCGATATCCTGGAGGCTCACGGTAGCCTCACGGATTTCTTGTTTCACGTCGCGAGGACTAAATACGGCAAAGTCTACATAAGGGTCGTCAGGACGCTGTTACTCAACAGAGGTAAATCACCTCGATTCTATTTGTATTTCGCGTCTAATTTAACTTAACGAGTTGTCGATGAAACGACTTGTTGGGAAAAAGAACATCGCACCGTACGAGTGCACGAGGAGGCGGTTGTCGTACTTTTACGGTAGTTGCGTGCAAACGATGAGTTGCGGCGTTCGATTTATAATATACAAGGAAAAGCAAAACTGCTGTGAAAACTTTGGAAAAGTACGTTGCACGCGTCCTATCCCTATAACGCGGATATACGTCTCGACGCCTTGCCGCCTTG
Organism: Chouioia cunea; assembly: GCA_030064505.1. Lineage (NCBI taxonomy): Eukaryota > Metazoa > Arthropoda > Insecta > Hymenoptera > Eulophidae > Chouioia > Chouioia cunea. The sequence goes on along the minus strand of JAOPFQ010000001.1, from coordinate 9,396,271 downwards.
CCTCTTCACGAGACGAGCGAAGGGCAACAATCGTTACAGCTTATAGGGATTATCAACTGACGTGTGACCTCTACGTATGTACAATTTATTCAGCTTTGATCGTCGCGACTCATCGGCTTTTCTATACCACGATGATGTTACGCGTTACACTCGAGTGCGTTATTGCCTGTACTATAATTTTTTATATCGAGCTTTAAGAAAAAGCGAGTTTCTCGCAAATGAACGAATGAAAAATACAAGTTGCCGATAAGCCGATTTTATTGCGTAAAGTTGACGTTATAAAAAGTGTCGTGGGCAAATTTACAAAATTGACATTGCCTGTCGTAAATTTGTATAAAACTGAATTATCTACATGTACTCCGTTACGTAAATTTTGAATCAATTGTAACTTACACAACACTGTATATTCGTCGCAATGTTGTTTTTATTGCGCTGTACAAAAAGCACGATGCGCCAACCAAATTAAACGAATAACATGAAAAAGTTCGCGACGGAACGTGAGAATTCAACCAAACGTATAAAACTGCATGATCGATCCGTGTGAACGAGTTGGCAAATTCTCGTCAAAAAGCACCAGACGGAGCTTTCTCCCTCTCTGTCGTCGTTATCCCAGCAGCTCGAGTGTATGCCCCCCCATGTGCGTTGTAATTAGAGTCGCGGGTGAGAGAGCGAGAGAGAGAGAGAGAGAGAGGAGTGGTTGGTGCGCTTGCGTCGGTTTTTCCACATCTACAGCCCGCAGCTTTACTGCACACATGCTGACGCATACACTGATGATTGTGTGTGTGTATGTACACATATATACGGTATAATACGGCGGCAGACATGGCCGATCGATCAGTGCTTGCGCCGTGGTGTGTGCGACTCCAAGCGACTCTTCTAACCTGCTTTATCTCGGTCCCTCTATAGATCCGATCCAACGTGTTTATCTCTTTTTATATTTGCATCTCGCCTTGTCGATTGCCATATCACGCCAAAACTTATTTCTTCTTTTTATCAATCGTTCGTTTGTGTGTTCTCGCGAGAAACATTCACGCATATCTATCATAAGTGCCGAAGAGTGTATTGTAACTGCATCCGAGCCATGTTTTTACCTGTATTTGGATAAGAATACCAAGGGAAAGTTCACTTGGTTCGCGAGATGACATTGTCTTGCGATCTGACTTTACGTCAATTTTAACTACGACGAGTAGTGCAATAACGAATGGTGTAGCTGATGACAGCTATAAGAGGGGCTGATGCAAGGGGTACTATTTCATCCCACCACCCTCTTTACGTAGTCGGAAGCTTTTTTCTGCAACATTACTGCACCTTTTGCTGAACGCGCAAGTCTATAGATAACCTCTTTCCGTGCTATTTACTGCGGATTGTTGTTTGTGGTGAGCAACAACAAATAAATTAATATAAATTGGCCATTTTTTCAACTTGGAATGTACGTAGAGAGAATGTGGTTTTCAAACAAAAATCAAGCCGATAAAACATATCGTGACTTTCCAAGTTGCATAATATTTTGCCCCAAGGCGTCGTCACGAAACTTGTCGACTTTGCCTTTTTTCAATTTCGAGCTTTAAGTGGAATAAATAGAAGAAACAGTTCCTTTCTTTTCGTTGCCATCCAAACAACTATGGAGAAGCAACGCCGGTGGATGATGATGATATTGCACGCGCGCGCGCGCGACAGACAGCGAGAGAGAGAGAGACAGCGAAGAGTACGTATAGTCATCAACACGAGCATGCGCGTTACGAGTTTCGCATACGAGACATTGTACAACATACGAAGGCCGTACCATTTTATGTCAAAGAAAGAACTCGTGAAATCTACCTGATAGTAACACAGCCTTCGGAATTCTGAAGATTGGCTGCGTTTGCGCTAATTGTACCCGATGATCTATGTCTATTTCGATAAAGTCTATTTCTGGGTGGGCTGTTCCTTTTCTGTTTTTGACGACAAGAGAAAGTGTACAAGGTGGGGTCTTTTATTTTATAAATACGCTTTTAATTAATGGATTGGCTTACTTTTGTATTCGATGTAATTAGGGCTATCGGATGCTATTTTCGTTCGTGATACTATCTACGGTTTTTGCCGATTGCGTACGTTACGTCAATGTGGTTAATATGCGGAAATATGTATAATAAATGTTTAGAGCAGTTCGCCTGATGTAGCGTATAATAATAATAATAATAATAAACTTGGGAAAAAAACAAAAAACAATGTTTTTTCTCAAATTAGTCAAGGGGCGCTGACGTCGTGAATAATTGCTCATTTGACGTTTGACGATACGTAAAATTTGTATGCTATTAGTCGCGGAAAAGCGCATGACTTCTTACGCAACCGAGCGTATCGTTCTACCCGGCATCTCTCTTTCTCACTCGCTCGTTCTCCTTGACGATACGACAATGCCAACGCTTTTTCGAGGATTTCTCTGTCCGTCTGTTTCTCTCTTTTTCTTTCTCTCCCTCTCTATCGACTGCCTCTCGATGACAATGTTTGCATGGAAACTAACAAGATTTATTGCTGTTATTATTATCGGAAAACTTGAAAGTAGCTACGATAAAGTAAGATTGCGTGACTCTCTTGTTTGGATACTTGTTTCAAGTACAAAAGTTGCTAGAAATGTTAACTTTCACGTTAAGAGAATATTATCGATTGTTGGAACAATCGGTTAATTAAAGAAATCCGCGAACAACGTAGTACGCACGAGAAATTATCAATAATAAACGAGTCATAAAATATTGAGGTCACCACTCGCTAATAATAATTTTAAAAAATACAACTACGATAAAGGCGGTAAAGGCTTTATTGACGTTTCATCTTAATACTTTGCGTGATCCATAAGCTATACCTTCGTTTTGATACATTGTTTTAAACAATTTTTCGATTCATCTAAAACGTCGTTCGTAAGAAATGCATAGGAAATCAAGCGAGCGATTAAAAGACCCAACACTGTTGTTGATCCCTCGATCGCTTATTTATATATCGCCCAACATAAAAGTGCAACGATAATCCTTTGGCGACTCGTACGGTTAGATGACGTAATAAATCCTTTTTCTATACTTTGAGGTTTCTTATTTGAACTTTTACGCAATACGAATCTTCCGTTGTCTTTGTCTCGTTCGACGAAGGCTTGAAATTACTTTGATTTGAAAGAGCGTCGTAGTTATTTTTTTTACTTGCAACATTTGTAGATTATTATGCATAGCAAACACACTGATTTCTATATTATTGAACAGTGCGGTACTTGGAAAAAATAAAGGAGGAAGCAGCGAACGAACAACGACATACGTTTAATTTTTTTGTAAAACCGTTCACGTAAGCGCGATCGGACTGTTACAGTTATTATATTTTTTCCCTGTCGTATAACCGCAATAATGGCAGCTATTGAAACTATCCTACCGTAAGACCAATTCGTGTAAGTTCCATCACTTTTGCACTCTACTTGTTGGCTGTGTTAAATTTACAACCAAAATGTCAACCCAATTGCCGCGAAAATTAAACCAATGAACTTGTCGAACCGATTAGGTGTTATTTTTACAGCTGGCTGTAAGATTTAACGTGGATACGGGTGAAAGAAGGACATTTTTTTGTATTCGAAAAAAAGGAAAGCCGAGTGCGTAAACGAATGAATGTCTGGCTGAAATTAAAGCTTCAATTGTTATTTTCTTCGTTTCTTTCATTTTTTGTTAATACTTGTTAATACAGTCAATGTATCCGACGTCAAGTCAATCGTTCGTCGTAAACTCGAGTAACAACGAAACGTTAAAAAACGAACAAACAAAAAAGCTGCCGCGAGAGCAAACAACGGGAGCAGCAGCGGCAGCTCGTCTTACTACAACTTGTTGTCGTGGATAAGTGAATCGCGAGGCTGGATGCAAATTTGAACATCGTGGCCGGCGTCGGTGAGGCGGCTGCAACCGACTCGCGTACCATAATAAACGAACATGGTCTGCAAACGGAGTTGGTTGAAGAGGATCCATACGTCTACGACGATGACATACCTCGTACCGAAGCCGAAGTATTGCGCGCGACTGGTCTCGGCCTCGAACTTGTCGACGCCGAGACAACGTCGCATCATCACACATGGACTACTTGTCAGAGTTGCGGCATGCCTGCCGCACCGCAGACACCCATCTTCGTACTCACCACACCCTCTGGCAATATGCCTTGTATTACAATTGCTCTTTCTCTTTTTTTCGTTATGTGCACGAAACAAACAAAAAACGCTTCTTTTTGCAATGTGTCGTATTGTTTTTTCTTTCTTTTTCAATCGACTCGGCATCTTCAAGTTTCTCGATCGAAAGAGAAAGTTCGCACTGTTCCAAATGAGTTTTGGAAAAGGTCGACAAATGACATGGCTTGTTCTGCTGGGTGACATCATATTTATTTGCATGAAAAAGTACGATATTGGTTTGATTTGATGGTTTGTAATTTAACGAAAAAAAACTTCAACGATGCCAATTTTAAAACAAATACATTGCTATAAACGTGTAACATTAAACGGTAACTTTTTATTCGAAACAAATGTACGTCGCCCTGCGCTAAGTACTCATGAATAAGAAGCCATTTCGACCTTAAGCCAAAGGTTTACATAGCTCTGCTTTTACTCCGATGAAAAGTCGCATTTCAAACGCTAAAAAACATCCACACGCTCACACGTTGCTTTTCAATGCCTAGGTCTGTAGTTTTTCTATCCCCCTCCCTCTCTGTCTCTCTATCTCTATTTCTCTGCCGTTGGAATCGCCCGGAAAAGTCGATGTTGGCTATAACCGCGCAAATCTCTTTTCCACTCTCATTAGCTTTGGTCGTAGTTTTTGTTCTTCGCTCTCACTATGTTAATGGAATACGTACATGTTGTTAGATAAACATATTCGTGGAATACAATTTTTATCGCGGTAACACACGAGATCCTCGTTATTATTGTTTTTGTTCATCTCCGACTAATTACTGTATTATAAATCAATGCGTTTGATTTCCATTCGCGTTTGTTGATCTTTCCACTTGAAATGTTCAAATTTGACGGTTGAACGTCACTTTTTTACGAAATATCGGAATTCGTAAATGACGATCGATAGGAGCAATGACCAGTGTCATTTCTATAATTTCCAATGCACAATTAAGTGCGATCCATTAGTTGATAATAAAAATGACAAGTTTATAGCTTTGTAACGTAGTTGTACTAATTAATTCCTTTTCGCCCTCGTGCGATGAACAACCAAAATTTTTTCATCGCGTACTCAGCGTGTATGTGTAACAAGCGTACGAACAAAGTATAAATGTAAATCTATAACGTATAGGTAGACAAATACAGCGAAAAATTGGAGAGAGATAGAGGGAGAGACGACGATACTGCGGACACATTAGCAAAATTTAAAAATAGTTATACAAATCGATTGTCGCTACGCGAATAACTTGCTACCGCACGATGTAACCGTGTCATGCAGCTCTGGGCGGCGTCAAGAAGCTTTTTTTACACATCACACTCACGCGATATATTAAATACTTGCTATACTATTTGCACAGCAGCTATGTTACTCGAGCTATTTGGTTATAATCTGTACGTCGAGAGATTTATCGGCGCAACACACTGAATTTCTACCACAAGGAGCTGCTGCTGTTGCTTCTTCGTCATCGTACATTCGCATCTTCTTTTTTTGCGCACAAATGTATAAACCTGTCTCTTGTTCTATTGCCGCCGTGTCGTAAATCTGTTTGTGTTGCGCGATTCGCACTCTCGTTCATAGTTGAAAATATCGCGAAATGAAGCTTCAAGGACGTTGTTTGCTCGAAAAAACTTGTACAATTAAAATAGTTATACACGTGTAGACGAGTATGAATTATCGATAAATTGCGTTTGTCTTTCTTCTCTTTACAGTTCTATGCAGCGACCGTGTGAGCCAAATGACCAAGACTTATAATGATATCGAAGCAGTGACAAGGCTTCTGGAGGAGGTGGGCAATTTAATTTGACGTTACTTGGAACAGTCCCTATCGAAAAGGAGTTTAAATTAATTATTTCGAGTTTGTTTGATTTATAGAAAGAAAAGGATTTGGAGCTGACAGCTCGAATCGGCAAAGAACTATTATCTCACAATCAGAAGCTCGAGACGACGGTGCAGGAATTGGAGAATGAGCTCAAAGTTGCCAACGAGAAAATTACTCAGCTGACTTTCGAAGTCGGCAAGAAAACCGAGCTCATTCACGTTTTAACGAACGATGTCGAGGAGTCGGGTGGCTCGGAAGCCGGCACACCAACTGGCCTCCGTGGTATCAATCTCGACGTCATGCAGCACAAGATTAGCGCCCTGGAGGACGAAAACAAACAGCTCCGTAATGAATTCTCAAAACTCGTCAGTGAAGCTGACGATTGCGAGGAGCAGGAAGCTCGCCTAGTCAGGGATATTGCCAATCAACTTGGTTAGTTACATTTGTTGAACCTTTAAACAAGCAATCCTAAATAGAATTGTTGGGCTTATTGCGACGTTTCCATTTGACAGCGAACGCAAATATGGAGGTCGACGGCATAGCCGAGGAGTTGGAGCGTCAAAAGGAGGATAATCGGTTGCAACACGATCAAATTCAAAATCTGACGACCAAATTAGCGGACACGGAATTAAGGTTAGCGCAACTATTGGCAGAGCACGATGAAGTTGGTACGAATTTAATAATTACCAGGGAAAATCAAAACGCTTTGGCCAATGAGCTTGCCAGGTTCAAGGACCAATATGCCGAGGTTGGTGGATCGATTTACCGTACACGGTGAACTTCATTACGAAATCGAAAGTAGCGGATTTCATCTAATTCAAATTCTCTTGTTTTCCTGTAGCTTGTTAATGTGTTGGCGGAAACGCAGGATCAACTACGAAAGCAACGCAAACGAGCGATGCCTATAGCTCGTGGTGGTGCACTTTTCCCTTCGCTAGTTGCAGCCCCTCAGCCCGATTCTATTGCTATGGAATTGGAATGCTCGTTGTACTCGGAATCAAGTTTGGATTCTGGTATTCTTGCGGATAGAATGTAAGCACGTCGCGTTTTGATTAAATGGTTCGTAGATACGGTTTCGGAATGTTCTAATTTTGTAGCATTAATTGCAGACCGCCTTACAAGAAAGTTTTCGAAACAGTGAAAAGCGCTACCAAGGGTTCTGCCAATATGTCGTCGACCGACGGTCATCAGTTCCCTCGATTAGGTTCTATGACAACGTCGACACTATCAAGTAGTTCCTCGGGACCACGAATGACCTCGACTTTGCAAAAGACCAAGGCTGTCGGTTCCACTTTCCCAAGTTTAGACTCCACGGGTCAAAGTGATAGCGAAGGTTCCCTTCTTACCGAAGATTCAGAAGACTATCCGTAAGACATTTGTCACTAGAACAAAGGTAAACTCAACATACGTCTCGTTAATCTAATACTTTTCCCCTTTGTATTCCAGTGGTCCACCGCAGTCAGGCGTTCCAGGTGCACCAGGCGCAGCGGATCTCGAAGCGGCATTACGTCGTTTAACCCCAGCCGAAGTTGCAGCCCGGCGAGCCTGCTTGAGTTCAGGAACTAGCTACAACTACGACTGCGAAGGTGGTGTACACACGCCACCGAGTTACGTGCCGTTCGGCTGTCGTACCCCCGACAGTATCATGTCGACTGGCAGTTATGGTAATCTCAGTGGATTCAGTGGCAACAGTACGGCAACCTGGCGGTTGTCGGAGAAATTACAGATTGTCAAACCAATGGAAGGCTCACAGACGTTACATCACTGGTCACAACTTGCCACACCAACATTAGGTACGCTTTTCGTTATATATTTCAAAGTTGTTCGGTATGATCATGAAAAATATACCGAATAAGTTTTATCGACTCGAGAATTGGGTATATAACGTGCAAAACTTTTTTGCAGGTGGATTGTTAGAAGATCGACCGGGTGTCAAGACACGCGGTGGTCGTGGCCTAGAAGAGCTGGGTCTGGAAACGTACACTCTTGCCGACGTCGAAGAGGACGAGGAATATGTACACCCTGGAAAAATGTTCCAAGACACAGGCTCGATTTACACCTACACCAACAGCACGGTCATGCACCCGGACGACCACTTGAATATCACCTCGAGCGTTGTTTCCAGTCGTGTAACTAGTCAGCCGAACAGTGGTCCAAACTCTGGCATGAACACTCCACGTATGCTAAGTCGCCGCAATTCCACCTCGACCTTTTCCACTACGTTAGGCCTTGCCAAAATGCTCAACGAGCGCGGAATAAAAGCGAACGCCTCGTCAGTTGCTTCCACACCCAACACCGACAAAAACTTCACGCCAACGACGACGCCGTGCAACAGCCCAAGCGGTAGTCCACACCACTCGCGATCCACCTCCCCAGTGCCTTCGTCCTCGTTCAATCTGTTCTCCAGCGGCGCTGAGCTGCTTATGCGCACCTTTACGGGCGAGGCTTCACAGCCGTCAGTGAGCAGTAGAAAGAGCAGGCGCGACATGAGTCAGAAAAAGCCAAACGTTGACAACGACGACAATACGAAACTCACAGAGAAATCAGATCACAGTTGGCACATGCCTCAATTGGCATTGCAAGGTGCGCTTTATTCTCGACGAGAGAGTCCCATGGCACAGCTGACCTTTCTCAAAGGCTCGATGTCGTCGGAGAAGCTTGGCTCGGAGACCAATTCTATAGTGAGCGACGACTCACGATGCGGCGTCTCATTTTCCACCAATAGGGACGAGAGATCGAGGAGTGAAGAACCGGATCATTTTGCCACACAGAGGCGTTTGTCTGCGAGACATAGGCGTGGCGGTTCGAGAGCAGTGAGACCGGATCTCGGCCAAGTTAGGCCACCTTCTGGCGCGTGCACTAGTGGCGGATTGGTGCAAGGTAACAAGGAAAACGCAGCTCAGTCTGCCCTTGGTACCATTAGTTCGCTTCTATTCGGACGTAAAGGAGGATTATTGTAAGGTTCTTAAATAGCTTAATCGTTCTTAAGCTTGCACAAACTTGTAGGGGTAATTTTTTTGATAACGCCTGCCGAGTGGATTACAATCAACGACGAACGCCATTGAAAAGAATTCTTTGTTGCTTGCAATCCCTCTACGTCAAGAATCTTTACCTTTTTAAGGTTTGAGCAAAATTATGAAAGGTTAATCGGCAGGATTCTGAATTGAAGATTGAAAAGACATTAATCGAAAGACTTTTTTTAAGTTAATATTTTGTTTGATAAATACGATTACAAAATCGTTATTTACTTTCATTTTGTAAGTATTATTAATAACATAAGTAATTGCAATAAGGTCATGCGAAGAATTGACCTATTATCATATATGATTTCCAATCTTCTATTCGGGATCCTTATTTTTTCCTTTTGCGGAAACTCGTAACAGTTTTCACTTTATATCGTAGTTTTACTTTTAGATGAAATTCAAAGAAAAGAATACGCTAAATAAAATTAACCCACCACTACGTTCCTTTTTTCAACGTGATTGTTGATAAATAAATGTAGATAGAATATAATTTTTTGATTCAAAAATGAAATCTTTTTTCCTTTTGCTTTGAGGATATGAAGAAATAGTAACTATAGACTGCAACAATTTTTCTTTTACAAAAAGGGTTACACTGTCAAACTAAGTTATTTCAGTACAAAAGCATTTTTAATATCTGGACTAGTATTCTAGTATCTCATTAGACATGCGAGATTTAAAGAAAGTATTCAAAGTTTGCTATAATAGATAATTTTAAATTATTTTATAAATATTTTTATCGTTAGTTAACATTTGAAACTTACTGTTGTGAAAACCTTGAATACGTCTTTCAAATCTACTTTTATCCCGCAAGTCCAGATGGTGTTTTATTATTCCTGTAAGGGTTAAATAAACTTGAACGATGCTGATACAATACTTATAATAATATGTGAACGACGTATGAACGTAAATATTAAAAACAATAATTAATTTGAAAAACTTTCTAAAATACACCTGGTTACTTGTCATATCTACCATAATAGCAATTCGGATGGAGGAAAATGTCGTTTTCACCTCTGAAAAGCAATTTTCCTAGCGAAAAAACGAATGCGAACAAAAATGATGACACGTGTCAGCCATTTTTACGTTTAGATGAGCAAATTACGTTAAATTCGAATCTTGCACGAATATCACATTGTGTCAATGAAAAATGGGAAAAAAATAAAATGAAATTAAGTAATACTGAAGTAAGAACATAAACTGTTTTGAAACTATCGCGAGGTGATGATCACCTTCGGCGGAGGCCTTTTATAATGTAAGATTGGTGAGATTATTTAATTAGCGAAAGGGGTGTGATCGTAAAGGCAAGCATTTTAAGAATTTACTAATGGTGCATTAACGACTTAGTGAGGAAGAGAGAAAGAAAGATTTAATAAAGTATTTTCGTGGTGGTGCAATCGTGGGAAAAGCGTTGAATGTGGTATGTACGGATATTGTGATGAAACGGTACGAATCCTTCTTAGCTTTTTGCGTTTGTACATAGAAAACTCTTTACCTAGTTTTACGACACGAAAGCTTAATATACGTTTATTTATTTATGCTTCGCCGAGACACTGTTTACAATGAAGCATGTATATTATCAAAAGCGGACTACAGAACGAATCTTAACAGTAATTGTAAAGTTCACGCTCTTTGCAGCAATTACAATCGTTAATTATTGAATAATTGTAAAAAATTTGCAGCACAAAATTAACGAATGGCAACTGACTAATGTAAAATTAGACGTATTATTTTGATCACGATTTTAGTGCCAATTTTCGTTTATTCTTGTTAATAAAAGGCGAATACTCCAACAGATGGACTTTCGTTTATTTTCCATTTTGTAACGAACTCGAAACATTTTTATCGTTTACTCGTCCAATCGATAAAAATCTAACGATACCGCCATCTTTTCTATGCGTTCTCACTGCGTCTCGCAGCTATTGCAAGTCTTTGCGTTTGTAAGACCAAGCACTTAGCGCATCGATCACGGGGACGCTGCGATTTGTAAATAATTTTAACGATATGTAAAAAATACAGACACGACAATAAAATTCGCGTGTCGCAAATGAGTTGTATGGGCAGATCAATTAACGCGTTTACGTTGCTATTGTTTTCGAAAGCTGCTGACGAATCGTTAGAATCGTATGCGGAGACAAGTTTTGTCCCATGTTGATATGTACCATAGGCAACTGTTTAGATCAATGCAATCTTGTATATATATATATAAACGATTAAACTAGACCGTAACATATGAAATAAATTAACTTGAAGAAAAGTAGAAAAGAAAAAGATGGCGTTGTTTATTGCTCAAGCCGATTAATAATTCTCCCTCCTTGGTACTACAGCCCATTCGGGCCAGCGCTGTATGTGAGCGTAGAGTTTGTTCCCGGGACTTTCCGTTGCGCTGACTTGGCGAGCACCTATGACCTTTACGTTTTGACGCAAATATCCGCGCTTCTTCCCACACTTGATTAGGTCATGAGCTGCTTTCAAGCTCTGCTCGTTCACGTCCTTGTCCACGGTTATTTCGACCGATGAATTCCGGTACGATTCTGGAAGCAAATTATTAACTTTACCCCGGTAGCGATGTTTAACTTTCAATCGAGTTTTGCGCGTGAGAAGACGCCTGATATTTACTGATCTTTTGATCTCGCGAACGGATGTTTTCCTCGTTCCGTCTAATTTTCAAGAACGTTCTCCGTGCTTTATCATATTTTCACATTTTTCAACGAAAAACACGTTACATCGCGATACTTACGTTGGAAGTTGCCAATGAAGGCGATGCCAATGGATTTCCTGTTGTATCCCAGAGTATGTGCACCTTCGTTCAGCCAACCGGTTCCTTCGTAAACATTGCCGTCACCTCCCACCATAAATCTGAAATTTACGAGAAAACGACGAAGTAGAGACACCGGCTTCTTTGACAAAGAATGAGCTGCCGAAGTAATAACTAAATAGACGAGTCAACGGGAGCTTGTTTTGCAAAATATTACGTGAAAAATCTTACGAATAGCCAACGTCGTCCCACCGAAGGCCGTCCATATGATGATTCTGTACGCTTCTCACGATATCGGCACATTCGTTAAACCTGTTGCATTCCGAAGTGACCGTGTGGTGTATCACAACGTACAGCAAAGGTGTAACCAGGTAATTTACGCTCGTGGCCGATCGTGCACCCCACTGCGCTCTCGTGATTATATTTGGACTCGAACATGTTTCGGAATCCGACGACACTAATTGAACGATTTCGTTGGATGTACGTGTTTTTTCAATGGCTGGAAAATGCCGAATGTATCGAAAAAGTAACGATGGCTTACCTGCTTTTAACAAACTAAACAGCAGTAACGACAACGTGACCCCGGTACTTGGTACTTTTATCAACTTCATAGACATGTTTTAAATGTATTTTAATTTGATTTTCCGACAAGCCTATCGACGGTTATCCCGTCAACAAATTACGTTGCGACCAACTTTCGGAGTAATCATGAGAAGAAAGACGCGTCAGCCCCAATTGCGCGTCGATCTCGAGGGAAGTAAATCTGCAGCTTATCTCTTGGGCAGTCGCTTCTTCGAGGAAATTGTACGCAGGCCAATTCCGATCGCCATCTTGTAGCAAGAATTTCAATTGGGAATTGAAAAAGCGATATAGGCTGCTCAACCTCTCGTGCAACTAGCGGCACGTTGGAATTTTAATCCACAAAATGTCCAGCGTCACTCAAGTCGTACGCTAGAATTATTGTCAAAGGAGATTTCAAATGATTTCAAATTGGGCGCGGATTTACGTATGCGAATGTTAACAATTTGTTTTATGATGCAAGACTGGATTACTACACGATACAAGGATATACGTGGCTGCAACTTAAATTTTATTTTGGTTCTCAATCAAAGACTAACGTTGTTTCTGCGACTACTCGACTTTTATCGGTTGCGTCCTAAAAATGTTCGACGATAAAAGTATTAATTTGTTTCTGTTATCGTGAACAACCAAACTACGATTCGATGCATCGTTTTGAATGGTTCGCGCTCAAAGGAATTGCCACCTCGCGTTAATTTGTACAAATTCACTGCTCGTATCCACGTACACATGCGTGGAAAAGCTCTTTGCGACACGTTATAACCTCGTACGTGCGCTTGCGGCATACTAGCATGTGTATGTGTGTGTACCCGTATAGCTGGTCAAGATTTCTGCACTGGCACACACTTCCCCCGGTTCTTTCGGAATATGGCGGATGCCGAGGTGAGTCTGTCACGTGGAGCACGTTTAATTTGATTTTTCACGCAGAAATAATCAATTGAACGTTAAATTTTCATTACAGCTGACGAAGGCTTTAAAGGATCTACCAAATAGAATCCAGACCGCCAGTAAAAACGAGCGCCGGTTACTCTTCCAGAATGTCGTCGACGTCTTGTCAAACCCTGGTCAGTATGTTTCCGCTTTCCTTTTCCCGACTTGCTGTGCGCGTACTCCGTTTGTTTTTATCTTGACAATTTAACAATAATACGTTGTTGTATTTCCATCTCAATTTTTACCATCTCCCTGTATCAAATTCAACTTTGCACGACTATTTTTCAAGTGATATCTTGCTTGTTTTGCAAAGAGTCTGTTACCAGTTTTTTTGTTTAATGCCAATCTAAGTTTACAGCAAATCAAACCAACACGTTTATTTCGTTTTTTATCGAAACAAGAGGGTTTGCGTTCAAGGCATATTGGTTTTTTTTTAAATTTGATATCGGAATGTATTTTCAATTGCAGGTATCAATGAAAAAATTGTGGGGGGAATATGCAAAAGTATTCCAATCACGCTACCTAGATACAATGAGACCGCTTCACAGTCCTACGTAACAAATTTGATTGTGGCCTTGATCAAACAACATCCTCAGGCCACAATCAAGCATTTAACCAGTGTGATCGTCGAACAAGCTGCTTACTATGAGAATTTGATACCTACGTAAGTTTGAAGAGCGTAGTTATTTTAAGCAAATTAAATTGAAAAGGCATTTAACATGAGATTTATTACGAATTCCGTGGTTATCTATGTTAAACTTTTTTTCCATTTTCAGGTACAATACTGCTGCATCTGCCTACATTATTTTAAAATGGAGCTCGCTCATTTTTCTTTATGGAGCAAAAGAACTGATTTGCGTAAAGTCAAATAATGATTTGCCAAAGTTAATAGAAGCACAAGCAAAGTTATCTGCTGCAACTTTAGCAGCGAGAAACAAGAAACTATCAAAAAAAGTTGACTTACTTTTCAGTTATGAATGGAAATTTGTTAAGAATAACATAGAGGAGGAGTATGTTCGTGTTTTGATAGCCTCGGAAGCCAACGAAGGTGTTGTTGCACTGTCTGGTTTATTGACAACTTACTTAATTACATCGGATAAAAAAGATCTCATTGATAAACTTATAATTGGAATACTGCATACTTTCATAAAAGTTTGCGTGAGTTGCAAAAAGAAACCAGATCTTTATATAATAGATGCTGCTGCTCCGTTTTTGAAAAGGATTTCTCACGATGATTTTAAGAGTCAACTGTTGCCAGCTTTACAAAAGGCAATGTTGAGGAATCCAGAAATCATAATTGAAACTGTTGGCCACATCTTGAGTGAACTGAGCCTGGATTTGAGTCGCTATGTACAAGATATTAGTAAAGGTTTGTTCGCCAACTTACATTCTAAAGATGATTTAGTCAGAGAGGAAGCTGCGGATGCCTGTAGAAAATTATCGCTACAGTGCTCGGATAGTGCAGCTGTTGAAAATCTGTTAACATCGGTATTTGCAGTATTTAATGGCTCTGAGGGTAAACTAACAGTAGCAACACACAAAATTTCAGTTTTGCAAGGTGCAGGTAATCTAAGTTTTAATGCTGTTAGTGGTAGTAGCGTACAGACATTAGCTGAAACTGCTTGCAAGCATTTTATTGAAGTTTTGAAAACTGAAGTTCACGAGAAAACTTTATGTCACGTACTCGAGATGATGTCACTGTGGTGTGAAAAGTTTGCCAACGACGTACCCAAAACTATTATTGATGCATTTAAGCAAGGCATGGCATCTAAAAATTCAACTCCTGCTGTGAAGACAGCTTATACTAGAATGATGTTTTTCTTACCAACGCAGCCAATTGCTAACCATGTAGGAATCATAGTTCCAATTGTGCAACAGTCCATAACAAAGGCTCTTCAACAAAGTGCCCAACCTCCAGTAGTTACAGAAGGCTTATACGCTGCTTATTTGCTTTTGAAACTAATTCTGACTGGTCAAGTGGACAATGATAAACAAGGCATTTTGTGGTCTGCAGTCGACGACCAGGTATTTTTTACCGAAAAATATTTATCAACTCTGAACGACGACACCACGCATTACTTGATGAGGTTCTGCGAAAAGCTCGTTTCCGAATTTGTTGACAAATTAAACGAGAAAGCTTTGAGTGGAGTTCACAGAGCTATCGTAGTTTGTGTGACAACACCCAAATATACTACGAGAAGCAAATGCTGTCCACTGTTAAAAAAAATGTTGTCAGGCATCAGCACTTACGAGCCAGTACAATCTCTACTTGTTGAATTTAACAGATTCCTTGAATCTGCCAAATTTAAAGCAGACAGTGATAAGGAGAACGGCAAAGAAGATCCCAATGCTGAAAAAGCAATCTGTGGAATTTCACTTGCAGAGGGCCTCTTTGCAATCTGTTCAGGCACGTTTTTGTTCGAGCAACACGGCGTAACTCTAATCAAAGATACTCTGATACCAGCGCATCATCCAATGGTTCACAAAGCAGCTCCAAATCTCTGGCTTAAAATCGCCAAACGGTTCCACAGTTCACCCGAGGATTACCTAAGGAAATGTGGCAATGAGGCGAAGAAGCTTTTAGTGCAGAATTACAAGCCTAACGCAAGTTATGAAAATGCTCTTCACCGAGTCACTTCTATTGCTCCTGAAGTCATACTCCCGACATTGGTATCACACGTGACAAGTAAACTTGATGATTCTGAAATAGCCAAAGTCACGAAAGATGAGTATTTTACTTATCTTACTCCGGATAGTGAACTGTACGACAAGAGCGTGATGCCAGGGAACGACGAGAACGACATTTTAAATGCCATGAATATGAAACGTGAGAGCAAAGCTTACTCCTTCAAGGAACAGCAAGAGGAGTTGCAACTGCGACGAGAACTGTACGAAAAGCGCAAGAAGGAGGGTAAAATCAAAGAACCGAAGCTCACTCCAAAACAAGAGGAAGCCGTGAAAGCGCAGTTTGCCAAGGAGAACGCAATCAGACAGAAGCTCACAGAAATGAACAAAGTTATCACGAGCGTCGTGTCGATGGTGAATGCCGCAGCACGTGGAAACGGATTCCACCTGTCGTTCTACTTCAAGGACTTACTGCCGTCTATTTTAAGAAATCTCTCTTCTCCACTGGCAGCTCCCGCCATGTCGGAATTGTTCGTTGGGCTACGCACTGCAATCGCTATTTCTTCCGACGAGACTCTGGATCAGCTGTTGGCTTATGTTACTCTGAGGCAGTATCAACCCCAGTGCGACTTGGATCTAGCCTGGGAGGAAGAGGAGCTTGAGAAGGCCGTTAAGCGAACACTCCATCTTGTTCACACGCTCACTGTCAAGAAAAAACAGCTGTTTTGTGCTCCGGCTTTTTGCTATGTGTTCTATTTCATTAAGAAAACTTTACTCACCATCAAAGATGACGGTAGTCACGTTATTTCTTTTAAGAGTAGAATAAAAGTATCGTTGACCAATTTTTCACCGAAAATTACCTTTGATTTAACAGGTATGATGAGCCAAGGACTCCAAACAATACAGGATCACGCCAAGCAACGTGGTGATTCGACGAATCCAGAAGATCCTCGACACCCAAGGCTCCTACCGCGCAAGCAGATATTTGATTTGCTAATCGAGCTCATGAGTAATACGACTGGACGCGTCCAATCGCAAGCTGTCGCCACTCTATTGGATGTAGCACAGTCGGGCAGTGGCTCGGAAGGAGCGGCACTTGCCACTTCTGATGAGATTGACTCACTGACCGGTGCACTTCAGAATCCTTTGACTGCTGTAAGAGATGCGGCACTCAGAGGTCTTATCGTCGTTAAAAATGCTTTCCCAACGAATAAAGAAGATCCTGCGCAACTGCTTAATTTGACTAGGAGAATTTGGGTTGCCAAATTCGATGTAAGCGACGAGAATAAAGCGCTTGCCGACGAGCTCTGGACTAGTGCTGGTAAGAATCGATGCAGTTTGACTTCTTTGTACTTTCCTGAATGATTTCTAACTTCTTTTCTTTTTTAACGTTTTACAGGTCTTATTGCTGAACCAGCAATCCTGTGTGACGAGCTTATCGACGACGTTGCTCATCCTGTAGAATCTGTCCAACAAGCAGCAGCTTATGCTCTTGCGGAACTGCTTAAACGCGAGCCGAAACTGATGTCCAACATTCTCGATCGTCTACTAGTCCTATACCAAACCAAACTCGCGATGATACCACCAAAACTCAACGACTTTGGGCGCATCGTTGAGCAACCCATCGACACTTGGGGTCCGCGTAGAGGCGTTGCCCTGGCTCTTGCTCAACTGGCACCACTTCTCACTTCCGAAACTATACAGACGCTTATACAATTTTTTGTATCAACTGGCCTTGGCGATCGTAACCAAACTGTTCGCACGGAGATGTTTACTGCTGCAGTAGCTGCGGTAGATCTGCATGGAAAGGACAATATTACATCGCTTTTGCCAGTTTTCGAAGAATTCATGGACAAGGCGCCCAAGACCGGAAGCTTCGATTGCATCAAACAAAGCGTTGTTATTCTGATGGGCTCGTTGGCTCGACATTTAGATAAGGACGATCCAAGGATCAAACCAATTGTCACAAGATTGATCGCCGCTCTATCGACTCCATCTCAGCAGGTACATTAAATAACTTTTATACAAAGATCAATCGCGGCAATGTGCTTTTTATTAAGATAGTAAATATTTATTTATTGTGTTAATAGGTTCAAGAAGCCGTGGCCAATTGCCTGCCACATTTGGTGCCATCAATCAAAGAAGACGCACCGAAAATGATTGAAAAACTCATGCACCAGCTACTCAACTCAGATAAGTACGGCGAACGTAAAGGAGCTGCATACGGTTTAGCTGGCCTCATCAAAGGCATGGGTATACTCGCATTAAAACAACTGGACATCATGACTGCTTTAACCAATGGCATTCAGGACAAGAAGAACTATCGTCATAGGGAAGGAGCTCTCTTTGCTTTTGAAATGTTGTGCACTATGCTGGGTCGATTATTCGAGCCGTACATTGTTCACGTCTTGCCGCATTTGCTGCTTTGTTTTGGTGATGCTAACCAGTACGTTAGAGCAGCTACGGACGATACAGCTAGAGTTGTCATGAGCAAATTATCAGCTCACGGTGTCAAACTTGTGTTGCCAAGTTTGCTTGCTGCTTTGGAAGAAGACTCGTGGAGAACTAAAACTGGTTGGTACATTTTTATTGTCGATCAATTCGTTACACGTATATAGTTTTTTGTACTGTTTTATTTACATCTAATTTTGCACGTAGGATCCGTCGAGCTTCTTGGTGCTATGGCCTACTGTGCACCTAAACAACTCTCCAGCTGCTTGCCAAGCATTGTACCGAAACTCATCGAGGTACTTAGCGATTCGCATACAAAAGTACAAGAAGCCGGAGCCGAGGCTCTCAAAGTTATCGGTAGTGTCATCCGTAATCCTGAAATTCAAGCCATCGTCCCTGTTCTTCTCAAAGCGTTGCAAGATCCCTCGAAGAAGACAGCCACGTGTTTGCAGACTCTCCTTGATACGCAATTTGTGCACTTCATCGATGCACCCTCACTCGCTCTTATCATGCCAGTCGTTCAACGAGCTTTTATGGATAGATCGACCGAGACCAGAAAAATGGCAGCGCAGATTATTGGTAACATGTACTCGCTGACCGACCAGAAGGATTTGACACCATACCTACCAACTATAATACCTGGATTGAAAACAAGTTTACTCGATCCTGTGCCCGAGGTAAGTCCTACTATCTTGCTGTATCGTAGCCATTTAAGCCAAATAATTGATATGTTAAATAATGTTTTCGCTCACAGGTACGTAGCGTGTCAGCTCGTGCTCTTGGTGCGATGGTGCGCGGTATGGGCGAGTCCAGCTTTGAAGACTTGTTACCCTGGCTCATGCAAACGCTCACTTCGGAAACAAGCAGCGTTGATCGTTCCGGTGCGGCCCAAGGCCTCTCGGAAGTTGTTCGTGGTCTCGGAGTTGAAAAACTGCACAAACTCATGCCTGAGATCATCAGTACTGCTGAGCGCACGGATATTGCTCCTCACGTAAAGGACGGATATATTATGATGTTCATTTATATGCCAAGTGCTTTTACCACTGAGTTCACACCTTACATTGGTCAAATCATCAATCCAATACTGAAAGCTTTAGCCGACGAGAACGAGTATGTACGAGAAACCGCTTTGAGAGCTGGCCAAAGGATTGTTACGCTCTATGCTGATTCCGCTATAATGCTATTACTACCAGAATTAGAACGTGGATTGTTTGACGACAACTGGCGAATTAGGTAAGAATAATTCGCGTCCAAGTTACATTCGAGTAGATTTTATTAACGTCCATCTAATTATAACTTTAAAATTTTAGATATTCGTCGGTGCAATTGCTTGGCGATTTGCTCTACAGAATTTCTGGTGTATCCGGTAAAATGTCGACAGAAACAGCGAGCGAAGACGACAATTTCGGTACCGAGCAATCTCATTATGCCATTATTAAATCCCTTGGAGCTGAGAGGCGTAACCGCGTGTTAGCCGGTCTTTACATGGGTAGATCCGATGTAGCTTTGATGGTACGTCAAGCAGCTTTGCACGTGTGGAAGGTTGTGGTAACAAACACCCCGCGTACTCTTAGAGAAATTTTACCGACGCTCTTCAGTCTTTTGCTTGGTTGCCTGGCAAGTACGAGCTTTGATAAAAGACAAGTGGCTGCACGAACGCTGGGAGATCTTGTTCGCAAGTTAGGTGAAAGAGTTCTGCCAGAAATCATTCCAATTCTCGAGAGAGGTCTACAGAGCGAACACGCTGATCAACGACAGGGCGTATGTATTGGATTGTCCGAAATTATGGCCAGTACTAGCAAAGATATGGTCTTATCGTTCGTTAACAGTTTGGTTCCAACCGTGAGGTATGTTGTTTCAAATTGTTGTTCCATTCGTTTTACATACAATTGTTCTCAAGAATGACAAGCGGTAATAAAATATCCTATTGCAGAAAAGCTCTTTGCGATCCTTTACCCGAAGTAAGACAAGCTGCTGCCAAGACTTTCGACAGTCTACACTCGACCGTCGGTGTTCGTGCGCTGGATGATATTCTCCCAGCTATGTTGAATCAACTGAACTCGCCTGATTCCGCTGAGGCCGAAAACACATTGGACGGTCTTCGTCAAGTAATGGCTATCAAATCACGAGTTGTTCTGCCATACCTAGTCCCGCAGCTCACTAGTCCACCTGTCAATACAAAAGCGTTGTCGATCTTGGCGAGCGTTGCTGGCGAAGCACTCACTAGGTATGCCATTGGTCATTCGTATTTGTGTTTGAAAAAAAATATACATACAAACGATTGATTATTAATTAATAGGTTCTTGCATAAAATCCTTCCTGCTTTACTTACGGCGCTGTCGAGCGCGCAAGGCACTTCCGAAGAACTTCAAGAACTCGAATATTGTCAAGCTGTCGTTCTGTCTATTACCGACGAATCTGGCGTGAGAACTGTAATGGATCAATTAATGGAAGCCACACGATCCGAAGATCCTAGTCGAAGAAGGAGTGCTGCAACTTTGCTGTGTGCATTTTGCAGAGATACAAGAGCTGATTACAGTCAATATGTACCACAATTGTTGCGCGGTTTGATACATCTGTTTACCGACGAAGACAAAGATGTGCTACAAATGAGCTGGGAAGCTTTAACTGCTGTAACTAAGGTAATAATAGCGTTTTTAATAAACTCTGCTTGAACAGTAGCGATTACGACTGGAGATGCCAACGTACTTTTTATTCCGCAGACTCTTAGCTCAGATCAGCAGATTGCGCACGTGCAAGATATACGTCAAGCAGTTCGCTTTGCCGTATCCGACTTGAAGGGGCAGGAGCTCCTTCCAGGATTCTGTCTACCTAAGGGAATAACTCCTATCCTCCCTATTTTCCGCGAAGCCATCCTGAATGGAATGCCCGAGGCTAAAGAACACGCGGCGCAAGGTCTTGGCGAAGTCATTCGTCTAACGAGTGCACCAGCTTTACAACCAAGCGTCGTTCATATTACCGGACCTCTAATTCGCATCCTTGGTGATCGTTTCAACTGGAGTGTTAAAGCTGCAGTTCTGGAGACTCTGGCTATTCTCCTCGGCAAAGTTGGCGTTATGCTTAAACAGTTCTTGCCTCAATTGCAAACGACCTTCTTAAAGGCATTAAACGACAGTAACAGACAAGTTAGATTGAAGGCTGCTTACGCTTTGAGTAATCTTATAATTATTCACACTCGAGCTGATCCGCTATTCGCCGAATTGCACACTAACGTCAAAAGTGCCGATGATCCGGCAATTAGGTATACTATACTCATGGACAATTTATTATTTACATTCAAAAGTGAAAGATTAATAAAAAATGTCATTTGCTTTTGCTTTATTTTCAGAGAAACTACTTTGCATGCTCTGCGAGGTGTTATAACTCCGGCTGGAGATAAAATGTCCGAGGCATTGAAAAAACAAGTATTCGCTACTCTCAGTAATATGCTTGGTCATCCGGAAGATATAACTAGAAATGCCGTGGCAGGTTGTTACGGAGCTCTTATTAAATACTTGAGCCCTGAACAGCTTAATACTGCACTTAACGATCATCTCTTGTGTACGTAATCATGTATTACTATGATGTCTTTATTTGCGAATGAAAATATCCGTAATAGACGTTCAAACGTTTCAATGTAGGTAATAACGTCAACGAGGATTGGATGTTGAGACATGGTCGATCTGCTGCGTTGTTCGTAGCTTTGAAAGAAGCTCCAAGCATCGTTTTCACGGAAACTAATAAAGACCGCGTGTGCAAAGTCATACTTTCGTATCTATCTGCTGATAGAACTCAGATAGCCATGAATGGCCTTCGCGCTTGCGGTTATCTATTTGAGTATGTATTGCGTGAAAATCAGCCTGTACCCCAAGCTATTCTTACACCTTTCGTTCGGGTATGTTAAGCTTTGGAATGCCATTTATTCATTCCATTAATTTTAATGCAAAGTCGTATTAAATGTGATTTTCGTTGTTTTTTAGTCAATGAACCACACAAGTAATGAAGTCAAACAATTGCTTGCTAGAGTTTGCATTCATCTCGCTAGAAGTGTCGATTCCGAAAACATGTCTTCGGAAATATTGAAAGCTCTATTGCCAATGTTAGTTAACGGGACAAAGGAAAAGAATGGTTACGTAAAGGCAAATAGCGAGTTGGCTTTGATTGCTGTTTTACGTTTGAGAGCAGGCGACGAAGAACATCAGGTAATTACCGAATGTACCAAATAACGATTGCTTGATATTTTCTTTAAAAAAAAAAAACAAAATTATTATAATCAAATGTCATTTTAGCGATGCATGGCTCTACTGGACGCTGGCGCTAAGGAATCGCTATCTGATGTAGTTAGCAAAGTACTACGTAAAGTCATTTCTCAGCCAGAGGGCAAGATCGAAGAGCTAGACGATACATTGCTCACGTGAGAGGCGCTGCATTTAAAAAACTTTGTTGTTCACGATTTTCGTTCCTATTACAGTCAAATAGTCTTCGGTGTGTATCATCGCTGGAAGTTTCGCTCGCGTTACAATGACCATGACCGTGACCGCGACCGCGACATTTACAACGACGGAGACGACGACGACTACGACAATAGAAAGAATTTAAAGATAGAACGAATTTGTAGGTATATTACAAGACAACCCCCACATAAAACGCTTAAAGGTAGGTGACTGTAACTTTATTCTCACGAATTTAGAGAAACGTACCCTCTCCACTCTAAAGACTGCGAGTTTATTTATTAAGACTTTTGCCGAAGAACGTGAGAACAATCAAAGTGTCAATGCTTAACGTACAAGCTCATTATGCAATCTAGTCGATCGACGCGTAGGTCTTGCCCTGGAAAGCATCTACATCGACACCCTTTTGAGAGAAAAAGAGAGAAAGAGAGAAAGAGAGAGAGAGAGAAAGTGATCGGCTAATGTTTTTTAAACATTTCCTAATCGTGCATTTTTCGGAAATATATGTCAGGATCTTAAGACATAGATAAAAACAGCTTTAGATAATGGTGAATGTAATAATGATATTCAATATTGTCGTGAATACGAAAAGCTGATGTTTTTACTAGTGTACTACGCACGACGAAGGTTTTCTTTTTCTAGAAAAAAAAACCGTTTGCATTTGTTGTGTAGCAATTAGCGGCATCATAAGTAAATATGTGAGAATTTTTAAGTTTGAATCGATTTCTTTTACCATTTTAGTTTTTGTTTTCTATTTTTTTTTAACAACGTTCAATAAAAGATGTTTATAAGAAGATCGTATTTTGTTTTCCATATTATCGCATCTTTTTTTATACATGATTGTATATATATAATATTTCTCAAGCGATATGTATTTTACTTATAACTTTATTGATGAAACGTCAATATGCTATATAACGAATTAATGCAAATGAATGAATAGAAAGATGCATGGGTTGTGCGAAACTTATCATATTGCCATATCGGCGTGCAAAAAATGTATTTCAAATAACTTACACAAGATTCAATTGTTAATTTCTGTACTTTGTTTATATTATTAAAAGCATAGCTACATGTAATGTGTTTATTAACGAATCATTTTCCAGCAATTTTACAACGATCTGTCGTTCTTGATTATTATATCGAAAATATTTATACTTTCGGTGTAAATAGCGATTAATTTTTCAAAGAATATTTGTCATCGTGAATCGTAATCGTATTTTCAAAACTAAGTTTCAAAAAATACGTTGACACGTAAAAACAACAGAAATCTTGAAAACACGAAAGGAAAGTCAGCCGCATAACAGGCACAACGATCGCGTCAGTGTGCGCTCCGAAAAAGAAAAAGTGACTCAACACCATAGACAATAGAGGCTCGCCACTTGACGGAAGCTATAACACCGACAAAGACGCACAATCACACATACTGTACACACTCAATGCAAGCGCGCACTGGAAGAATAAGAGAGATGAAGACGACGAAGAAGAAAAAAGAAAGGGCTATCGAGAGAACGAGGTATACGGCGCGGAAAGAGCTATAGAAACTCCTGTCGGAGCTGTGTTGCATCGCAATCGAGTTCAAAGAGCCGCATCACCCACGCGCCCATCTTTCCCGGAAGCCCCGTGCGCTTCTATGTGTTTTATGTCTCAGTCGTGATCCGCGCTGTCGTGAACTGCATAACAAATCAACTTTCATATCTATTCGCACCTCTGAGCTTCGTTCAGACTCGACAATCCATTGCTAACGCTCTTGGTTTTCGATTTTTTACTTTTTTTCTTCCTTTTGTGCGACAACAAGTCATCGAGTCAACGGATTTTATTCGTGTCAAATGCTATTGCGTAGCTACTCGGGTAAGTAAAACGTTATATTCGTTATATGCTCACCGTTTGAATGTACGCAACCGATAACCCGTAACCGAACGATCTTTACCGAGTTATCCGGATTCCGACGGGATGTCACTGCTACGAGTACAGCCAGAGCCTTCGAAAGCGAGACTCGCGTAAAAGTTTCCATGGGTTTTCCCTTTAACATTGTTATCCGATCAAGCTAAGTAGAGTGCACACTCGGCTTTACGGTTTCCATTGTTGGTGACCAACACGGCTCGACGTATAATTTGTATAAGGTCAAATACGCAATCGGGACCCAGCCAATAGGTCTTCCTTGCCATTATTCTGATTTCCAATTAAACCATTAGTTTCCCTTCGATAGAAACAGATGCACGGACTCAATTGAAAAAGCAACGAGATGTTTGCCGTATCGTTAAAATTACGCTAAAAACTAAGCCAAACTCAAAATATGAGAGGTTTTACGAAACAATCGCGTAGTGAATTAACAGATTCGAAACTTGTTATTTTAAAAGTGGCAATTTAAATATCCAATGAAGCTTTGTTTGTCCAATTAAACCATTAGTTTCCCTTCGATAGAAACAGACGCACGGACTCGATTGAAAAAGCAACGAGATGTTTGCCGTATCGTTAAAATTACGCTAAAAACTAAGCCAAACTCAAAATATGAGAGGTTTTACGGAACAATCGCGTAGTGAATTAACAGATTCGAAACTTGTTATTTTAAAAGTGGCAATCTAAATATCCAATGAAGCTTTGTTTGTAGAAAATCTATGTACGTTTTAGATAAAAATGTTCCATATTGTCGCGGACTCGTTATTATCCGTAGCAGATTGTCGTTTCAACGTGTATTTAACACGTGGATTGTTATCATCGTAACTTCGGCAAATTATTGATAATACGGTCATCAATCATGAACTGCTTATCCGTGAATACTTCGTATCACGAGCGTGTAGTTATCTAGTCTGTTCAGCTTCCTGTTATAACGCAGCACCCGCATACGACGTATACATACAAAAACCGTGACGTTGAGCACGAGTATATCGCACACGAAGCACCCCCTTGAGAAAAAAAAAGTAAAAGGGGTTGTCGTGTAAGAAATTTTCCTGGCGTCTAAACGAGTCCTCCGCCTACTTAAAAGTTGTCCTCTGTGTATTACATGGGAGGGTTCTTGTCGAGAGTGCAGACAAATAAACATGTGTGGTCGCGTCGCAACCTGCAGCTCTTCTTCTTTTCTCCCATGTGTTTTGATAAGTTGACGACGGCTGCTCCTTTTTACCAAAGATTTCCCTCAACAGATAATGGCTTGTCTTTCTTTTATTTTTCTTGCGGCTTCTTTGCTTCTCTCTTTTTCTCTCACGCTCTGCTACGCAGATTAACATCTGCTTTAGCTTTGTATTTACGAGGATCAAGAAAATAACGATTGTTACGACAACGTTCAAGAACATCCCCATTTATCCGCTCGAATATTTACTTGTTCGTGCAATGCTTTTTTCGTGCTTTTACAAGTTATTGTTGCGCTGTATGTATTTTTCGTATTTAATGCCATTTTTTCCAAACACCTTCGTTTTTTCGATGCGACGCACAAAAATTGCATCAAGATACACGTTCCATTCGTGTTAACCTTACTTATTTCAAAAATACAAAAAGTCGAGAAACAAACGAACTCCGAGGATTGTTTAAACATTTTTATATTTAGACGAAAAATCGGTGATTTTCAAATGTTAACAATTTACGTAATTTTTGTGCGATTTGCACACTTGGATCTGTTTCGGAAAAAAATTTGGCCCGTGGTACGTTGATCGGCAATCTTTATAACAACCAAATGGCTGATTGTTCGTTACTTCGCACACTTTGCAACTAAAATGTACAACTTACGCCAGCTCAATATATATTTTTTTTTCCACTAAACAGATACCTTTTTTAAGTGAACAAATATCGGAAACGTCTACCAAACAATTCAAAAGTCCGTGGTTTTGTAAAACTTAAAAATCGAAAATGAGACAAAATGGAATTGGGGGTGTCTTAACATTTTGACCACTACTGTACGACACTATCTTGACAACATCTATGAACGAATCCGGAATTTAAATTAAACGAACATTTCTCTTCGACCGTATATTAATTTACATTCTACTACGATTCTTGTACAAAAATGATTTGGTTGAACAACTTGTAATTCATAATTAATCTCTCAAAGCTCTTGATGTAACTGTGCAATAATGTACGAGAAGCTAATTTTTCCGCTTTATGATAATCCTGCAGCCACACTCAAAATTAACCTCTATAAAGTTTGCCAATCGTTGGCCTAATAAGTTGAGAGGGAGGGGAACTCTCAACGTTTAGAATTTGAAAACATACGTTTCCAATTTTAACCCCAAACATTCGAATATAAGTCATCTAGCCGTTGCAACGAAAATACTTTGTTTAACTATTATTTCCAATACGTATTGTATCGTTCGAATACGATAAATCGATCAAAAGTTAAATATCAACGAGTGAAATGGTAGGTGCAGTGGTTGTCGAAATAACAGACATTGAGTTTGAAGTATTACGTCGAGTAATCGTGCTACTCTCGTGTACTCGTGAATACTACAAAGAAAACCTTGCAACGTAAAATACAAAGAGACGACTTTTGCTTCGTTGCATTTCATAGACTATTAATCATAACAATTAATAGTAAAATGTATCAACCAATCGATAAATAATTTACGAGAGTTGCGGAGAAGCGCTACGGAGTCCGGCAGGCCAATTTTGCTTTCTTGTCCCTTGACCACAAGCCATTGATCACGAACGGTCACCAACTGTGTCGGCAAGTGTCAAACAAGGTGTTAATTCCAATAACCAGGAATTACCGTATAATCCCGGTTGGATTTTGTCGGGCGGAAAATAGTCGAGTGTCGTTGTCTTAGACGCGTACAATGCGGTCAATTCAAGTTCTACAGAGTTGAAGGGTTTTCTTGAGATATTATATGAACTACAGTGTCAAACTACCGTGGCAAAAATGTTGTCTCTTACTCTCATTTGTTGGCATTGCTTGAAGAAGAAACAAGTGAATGTATCTTAATCCATAGTTTCGTAAAACGTTCAACCAACTGCCGATATTTCTCGAGCTACAAACGTGAACAAAGTTAAGATCTAAATAACTAAGTACGAGCGCGCGTAAATTATCACGCCAAGCTATGAATATATATTGCACGTTCTTGCACTTACCACACGCATACAGACAACAAAATTGCCCTGTTTCCTATACTTTAAGCGATAGTATTACGAGGATTATCGGAAGCGCAAAGTAAGAGAAGAAACAAATTAAAAAGTTGCAAAGTAAGGGAAGTGAACAAATGGGTCTTTACGATTCGTTTCCTGTCACGCGACTACGAATTTATACAACGTTCCCCCGTAAACCGACGAGATTTTTTGTCACGTTGCTCTCGCGAACGTGATATTACTTTATTTAATCGGTCTAGACGTGTTTACCAGAATTTCCAAAATTAAACTCTTATTAGCACGCTCGTACCATGTATACTTTTTAACAGCCTGTTAACTTTGCCGTTACAATGCATCGTTGCGCGTGTGTGACGTTTGCGTCAGCTCACGCCTCATTAGTTTGTTCGCGTGTACGAAACGAGTCATCGTATGTTTATGTAAAAATATTTGAATGTCGTGAGATTGTTCCTCCATTTTGTTATTCTAGTCGATCTTATTAACCTGTTAACATTTTAAAATGAAGCGGGAAACCGAAAAGTCTTAAGCGGCTGGTACTACGGGTATTTACGTAATAATCCATAATTGACCATTCATTGTAATTTGCGTTGTATTGTATTCCATGGAGTGACGGTATACGGTCAAGGTCAACATAAATCATAATTTGTAACTGAACCACTTGACTTTATAACTTTCTCAAAGGAAAGGTCGTCAAGAATGTACTCTAATCCCCTGCTGTTTATACCTGTGGTGTATGTCCTTCAACCTTTGTTAGTATTACCGCGCCAAGTTATGGTGTATCGACTATATATTCTACGCAGGAGACAACTTTGTCGCTCACTTTCCCTTCTTTCAATAGGTAATAAGTGTTTGTGTGAAAAAAAAACCGGCCTATACAATGTACGCTAAATTAACACTGCAGCACCAGAAATAAACAATGGAAACGAACAGAGGGACCGGTTTACGGATGTTTCTAGCGATGCACGTTTTTGACGGGTTAAACCTAATTGCGCAAAGCGTCTGCTTTCTGGTTTTCACTGAAATAAACTACCAAAAGTTTCACTCGGAAAAAAGCGCTTGTACGTAACATCTAGTCGCTGGGGATAATTAATCCGAGCGATCTCTCGTTGCGTGACACTTTCGAACCCTTGACGAATAATACGTACATACAACCGTGTAGTTTGTATATTTGTGTAGTTTTGTAAACGATATCGTGATATAAATAGATACTTGACAACGAAAAATTCAACAAATCGTATAAACATGACGACAAAGTCCCTATCTGTACGTGGAACGAGGAAAATATAGAAAGTACTCGTATCGGCACGCCAACAGAGTGTGCACTACTTCCGGTTGATATCCCGCAATCTATGCTATATCTGTTTGTTTGTTTTTTTTTGCCGCCACTAGATGCGTACGTATAAAACGATATCCGTTGATAGTCCTCGTACGATCGTCGAAAAAGTAAGTAGACGTAAGGCGCCTTGAACGAGAAAAAAAGGTAGCTCCGTATACTTGAAAACACCAGTCGCGCAACCTGCCCTTATTTTTTCCCCCCTCCCGTACTTTTCCCAGCTCCATGCACGCATGACTGCATGTATGGGCTGGTAAACTTGACTATAGTTAGTGACCAGACTCACTATGGAAGCTCATTGTGGCTCATTCCGGACTAATGGGATTAGCTCCACAGGGGTAGGTAACCGATACTCGTGAAACTTGGCATAAACAATGCCTTTATATTAGTGACCTTTTTTTACAAACTTTTAGATCATCATTACTGTCGGCTTAAAAGTTGTAACCAATATAACAATTTTCTTGAAAGTCGTTCAAAAATTGACATCTCTGTAACCGTGAAGGTTATCGAAGCTATTTTTTTTTTAAAATACGGGTAAAAATATAAGCTATGAAATGAATAAATCAAAAATTATTTTTAACAATTTTTCGAAAAGTTATTAACTTTTGTCTTAAACAAATGGCGATATCTCTAAAAGTGCTATTTTTATTTTCGAAATTCTTTTTTTATTGGATTTCTTGTCTATTTTTCTATAATTATCAGCGATAAAATTCATCGTGTTAATACTCGATATGATGCTATTCGCGTGGTTCCTTCAATTCGATCAAACCATCAATACGACTGCGTGAGGGAAGTTCAATTAGATAAACTTTTGAAGAATATGGCTTTTCGTTTACACTAATACCCTTACACTATCTAGATGTCATTGTGACAAATTGGTTTACGATTATTTCTAAGTGGTGACGGGGTTTCCCTGATGCCTTATCTGAAACCATAAATATTACTAAGTGAACATTGGTGGCGGAGAGAACTATTATACTGTAATACATTAAGAGTAAATTGAAAGTTAGCAAGTCCTTTATATCGCAAGTGAACTACACTCTGGCACGGATGTAAAGTTGTTCGCAGCGAACAGCATCAGCGAAGCAAATGCGCGAACAAGCAGCTAGCTTCTGAACATAGCTATATATACGCCTACCCCTACACCTATACGTACACGCCCATATACACAGACACGCGTTCGCAGGTTCATCCCCATGAACCATACCGACGCTTGGCCAATACCATAAGTAGGCGGTACCATGCTTTAACCAATAACAGAGAGTTTCAGTTCCTCCAGTCCGTTTCTGTCCAAAGCTTCAGTCGTAAGTTAAATATAACATCTTCCAAAGCCAGTCTGCCAGTTGGCCTTAGTCCGTTGCATTCAGCGTTTCGTCGTAACTCCTTTTGACTTTTACACATTTTTTTTTATCACGATAATACGCGTTCTTTCCACTAGAGTTAGATAAAATTATCAAAACGGCGATCGTGCCAGTAATATGCGATTGAACTAAAACGATACGACGATGGAATTGAATTTAACTAGTACGTTTAATATGCAGTACCGCATGCAGCAACATATGATGTATCATCAACAATTGGCGTTACATCATTATCATATAGGTATGTACTTTTTGACATCATATCTCGATCATCGTGCCATTTTTTACATTTCCGGACAACCGATTCAAATTACGATCCACTTACGTCGCTTATGTTTGACAAAAACATTTTGTTGTAGATTTTTGCAATCATCGTTGCACCGATATCTGCTTTGCAAATTCAATCGGTTAGCAAAACCAATACCGTCAAAAAACGAAAACAACCAATTGGGTTCCCTAAAACGAGAACTCGTCCAATTGCTAACAGCTTGTTTGCGAAACTAACTCCATTACTCCAAAAACTACTTGGCGACGAAGCACGATCCACCCACGTGTATTGTCTCTTTCTCTTTAATTCGCTCTCTCTCTCTCTCTCTCTCTCTCTCTCTCTGTCGTTTCCGCTGTTCTCTCTCTTTCCGAAAATTAGAGGAAGCCGCAGTTGATTACACAATCAAAGAAGGATCTCATCATCACCTCATCAACAATATAACAGACTACTCTCGTTCGCAAAAGGACCACCGGAAAAGGGACGAAAAGGGAAAAAAAGACTTGCCGACTTTGAGCAAAACCTGTCATTAGAGGCGGGCCATTGCGCGCGGTTGGTTTTTTTGTCTTTTTTTTCTTCGCACCGCTTGACGGAGCTGTAAATTACTCTTGAACTTGTAATAACTCCTTTCTGTGATGTTTATTATAGGGTTGTCAAGCGCACGCGTTAAAATACATTCTCTTTTTTCATCTCCAAAAAGTTTGATGTTTTTCCCCCAAATGACATCACGCGGATTGTCTTGTCAACGCATTATCAAAAGTTTATTACTACCGTTTTTTGCTTTTTTCTTTTTTACCGCGCAAGAGAAAAAAAAGAAGAATCGGCTCAGTTTTAACGGCGCATGGGTACGTATACCTCGTAAACGCAAAAGACGTGTGTATATACATATATATATTGTATATATATAAAGGTAGGCTACGAAAAATTAGCCAGCGATCGGGACCCGAGAAAGCCAATTAACATTCGGCGCCTCATCGGCGGCGGCTTCATCGAAAGAGAACCGCCTTGGAAATTAAGAACAGAACGTCTGATTTTTATCCGGACGACCTGTCCTCGACAGGTTTTTTTTGACTTCAAAGGACACCACATAGCACCTTTTCTTTCTCTTAGGAGGCCGAGTGACGAAAAAAATTCGGTAGGTTGCTGCTTTTCACAAGATCCGATCGAGATAACAAGCCGCCTTGATTTGACACGCTTGATGGATATTTCGTTTTATAGATTATAAGAACGATCCCGTGCTCGCAGGTTTCTCTCGGCGAGGCAGAATTTGACTTTAACTTGTTTTTTTTCTCGTCAGGTGTTTCCAGATTTATCGTGAGAATACGCTGTCATCTACGCTTTCAAATATAAATATACGCGAAAGACAGATGACATTGGACAATTAATGTTTCGCTAATACGATAAAGGCCTCTACGATTGATTTATCGCGGCTTATGCTTATAATTTGTCGTTTTTCTCTTCGTATACAGTTATATCGCGAGCGTTAACCGATGCGTAAATCACGCGTGGCTCTTGATTCTTTTGAAACTTTGGCAAACGCTCGGAACGCTGGAGACTAATTTTTGGCAATAACTAGCTTTAATTGTCACCTCTCTTTTGCGGTTTCCGGAAGCCTTGGATATTTTACGCGATTTCTGGGAGTCTTGTTTACTTTTCGTTACGTAGGCGGCTGTCTCATTTTCGTCTCGATCCTCTAAACGGACTAAAGCAGCTTTTGCCAAAAATACTTGGCTCGTTCTCACGGTTACATCCGTGGGGGACTCTTTTGTTACTCGATCTTAAGAGAGCTTGTTCAAAGACAAATTGCCTTCAACGGCCGCATTATTGATTCTATTATCCCAAACAACAAATTAACCGCAAATCAATTTCCAAGCAGCTCTCTTGGGGGTTACGCTCGCCTTGCCGTAAAAGCTCGTTTGGTCGCGCGCGGGAGGAAGTTCCCTCTCGTTTTTTCTATGCCGTTCTCGCGAAATCCATAATGATACAGAAGGCAATGTTTGCCGAAGATTAAAAAAAATGTAGCCCCTTCATTTTTTATTTGTTACACCCATCGCGCACTCTTGGGACTTGTCAACATCAAAGGCGCGGCTCCGCGCGAATAAACTTTGTCGCGTCCTCGTCTCCTTTCGAGTATTCATCTTGGTCGCGAATTTCACACGACCATCCGAACGATCTCGATCGAAATTTCCTATCGTTTAAGTGCACGTTTTATTGCAAGGACGTCAAATTCAATCTCGAGCGCGCAGCATTCCTCGCGTTTTTTCATACCAATGAAACCTGGCGTCCAATTAACGAAAAAATAAGAGAGAAAAGGAGAGAGAAAGAGAGACGAATCTCGAGAAGACAAGATAAGCGAAAAGACCACCAACGACAGAACGAGAGGAGATTCCTTAGAGGCTACGAATTCTCTACCTGTAAACAAAATGCGCAGCGTAACAGTTTGCCATGTCACTATTGCTCTCGTCGTTAGACATAATTTAATCGTCACACCCGACAGCACTCGCTGTTTTAAAACTACACGTATAAAATATCTTGGCACGCATTGTAAATTGTACGTAAATTGAAACGAGAATGTAAAAAAGAAAAAAAAAGATGAAAAGCACCGCCGTTCAAGTGCGTCCGACCGGACACAATACGAGTTATCCTCGAGCGTACACGAGAGAAGAACACCCCGACGTTGAGTAGTATTGGCAATTATGGGCATGCGCGCGCATCTTTGTCGTCGTCAAACGGACAGTAATCCGCCATCGACACCTTACGGCGTATAGGAAGTCCGCCAAAGTGACGGTGGCTAGGCGGTGTGTTTGTTACACGTCGGAGCAAGCGCCACTAAGGATAATCCTCTATTTTTGGTCGTCTTTTGTCGTTCGCGTCTAAGCCCCCTTTGGAGTCTAGCCTGTTTCCGCTATTTCTTTTCCTCTTCTAAAGTGCACGTCTGCTGGCCAAAGTGTCGCGACGAGTACTTTTCTCGAGTGGTCTAGTGTCCTCTCGGGCATTCTGTTAGATCTGTGCACTGTCTAGCCGCACAAACTAATAGTACCGGATACATCGTGCGCGTATCGCGCAATTGTCGTTGTACAGCCCTTGATGTTTTCTCGTTATGACATTCTAGGTAGAACGCGGGAAGAAAATATAATTGCCAAAAGCACTATTCCAAAGGTCAAAGATCGTACATGGACAACACGATCTTCGGTTTCATAACGCAACGTATATTCTTAAACGTTTACAGATGAACTAAATCACGGGTGGTCAACGTTGCTCAGTACACAAGGACCTAGACTATCGGAAGACGTTCGTGTCCAGTTGGAGAACAAAAAACTTTGGGAACAATTTCACGCTGAGCGTACCGAGATGATTATTACCAAAACAGGAAGGTAAGAGGAAAAATATATTACCGTAATTTGCATCCGTTTATCTATTGCCCTAAACATAGATTCACTCTTGTTTGTATTTTGTTTGTTTTTTTTTTTTTTTTTTTGTTTTGTGCGATGGAGAGGGAAGGCAAGGCATGAGTAATATTGTAGAAAAATCGTTTATGAATACAAAAGGATAGACAGTTTTCTTTCCTAAATTAATCTAGAGGTATAAATAAATAGACCTCTGTAGCCCTCTCGTTAGGGCTAATCCTTTCCGACGAACCCAGCTACACAATGTTCTAATCGGCGATTGCAAGCGATACCTACCCCCGCGTTTTACAAGTGTCTATTGTTAAAAAATACAGCGTGCTAAGTAGCTGGCTCTTTTGCTCCGTATACCTCAATGAGAGTGTAACATCTTTGAGA
Organism: Chouioia cunea; assembly: GCA_030064505.1. NCBI lineage: Eukaryota > Metazoa > Arthropoda > Insecta > Hymenoptera > Eulophidae > Chouioia > Chouioia cunea. The sequence continues at coordinate 9,361,670 of JAOPFQ010000001.1, read as the reverse complement.
GTTCTCACGTTCGTTTCGCTGAAGATGCGCCCTTCCCCTAGACTTGCGCACCCTAACGTGCACCGTTATTTTCGGTTTTTTGTCGGTTAATATATTCGTTTTATAATTTTGCTCTCGCGATTGCCGTAACGTTTTATTATATCAAGTAAAAACCATATTCCAACGTCAGTCGAACGATATCCATCGGTAAATAACCTCTACTTTATATATATTTCAAACTAAACGACGATTCCTCAAGTAGAGTTTCTCTGACGCGTAAAACAAACACGGAGTCTCTAATCCTACCTCTGCGTACTCACACGCACACGCACACTCATGCGCACACGACGTAATAAACTATAAATCGCTAGGTAATCCTCCAATCAGGCGTGTACAATCACTCTGTCTCTCGTGACCCCAAACGTATAATATATATATATAGAGAGGCGCGCTCGAATTTTTTTCGTCCTTTTTTTTTTCATAAATCATCAGCGAAAAAAAAAAGAACCGAAGCGCGCCTAAGACCGGGGAGAGAGAATTCCTCGCCACAGCGGCGTCGCCAGTGAAATTAAAAAATCCAAAGCAGTCGAGGAGAGACGAGAGCATATAGGCCCGAACCAGGCGGCATACGTCCCACGCGCTTAGGGGGGCCTTACATTGGCGACGACCAGACGGGCGGCAGTATTCTGGAGGGAGAGAGAGAGAGAGCCCTTTGTCTTTAAAGAGAGAGTGAGAGAGAGAGAGAGAGAAAGAGACGGTAGTATCTATGACAAGATGCATAGATTCGAGTATTACAATATATAATCCTCTTATGATTTCACGTCTAATTAACACTTTGTAAATTTCACGAGACAGAGAGAGAGAGAGGAAAAGAGATGCTTATCAAGTTGCCTTGTAAAGTTCGCTTGACAAGGCAAGAAAAGAAAGAGAAATAAAGATGTATTATTCTCTTTCTTTCGGGTTTTTACAATAAAAAACATAAATCATAAGTATATACGCGCGCGCGCGTGTGAGTGTGTATTATATACGAATGATATCAACAACGCGTTCACCTGTCGTCTTGTATAGTTATTTACAGCGCAAAAGAGCGGCGTTCAGACTAGAGATGAAAGCCAATATCACACATGTACGTACACAGGCACAACGAAAGATATATATCTTTTGATGGAAAAAAAAGAAATCAAACGTGAGAACATTTGAGCGACGAACGACGACAATTAAATTTACATATTCGGCCTCTCAGAAGGCGTTAAACTATCCAATATCTCTCCTTGTATATTTCCGTTCCCTCGCGTGCGTTCTCTTTCGTTCCCCTTCGATTAAATGATATAATAATTAATATAAAAAGAATGCGTTGACGCATCGTGCATCCTATTATCGTCGCACACGCCTACTATTTTGAAGAAACGTCGTCAAAATGTGCAATAGGAAACTGTAGATTTCTATGCCTGTTTTATTTGTTGCGGAAATCTAACGATTAGATTGCGCGTGGCTTATACGTGGAATTATGTTAAAAATGAAAAAGAGGAAGAGAGAGAGAGAGAGAGAGAGAGAGAGATAAAAAACGTACATACCAGCAGGAAGTAGATGTATAAAGGTTTTGACTCATGCTTTCGTGTCATCTATCTTATTTTATTTGCTCCTCGAAATATTTCCCGGGTGTTTATTTTTTCGGAACGTTGCAACAATCGCGAACCAAAAATACGTTCACACCTTTTGGGGAAAGTCATGTCGGCTGCGCGCCACATGCTTAAAAATCGAATAGCTTTATCGTCAAACCAGCAGCATCTGAGCGGCACGTTGAGAGAGACTACAATGTGATTTACAAGGAAGTTGCGACCGCGGGAGCTGCAAAAAGCCACACTGGGCGGTCGATCTTTTAGCTTGCGTACGTACATACCTATAACACATACTTACCACGTGCTAGGCATGTGTGTGGCTGGTCGGTATTCTGCCTAATTCTTCGTTCTCTCTGTACAAGGATTTTCAGCTTTTCGCTCGCTATTGGAAAATTTGCCGTGCGGCTTTATTGCCGAAACTTCCGGCTGTTACTTTTTATTTTCTTTCTTAGCTTGAGACATTGCATGCTTTTTAAATCTGCAGTCGGAACATTCGTTTTTTCTTTTTCCGAGGCTTAGTTTTTTCTCCTCCTTCTTTTTCTTCTTTTTTTTTTGTGTATTTGATGAATGTCAGTTTCTTTAATCTCTTGCAGTTCGTGTACGCATTTACACGAATGTTCCGAGAAAGATTGTTAACTTTTCGATTGGCCATGTAGATATCTCTCATCGCTATCGTTATTTCAATTCGTTATCGAATCTTCAAAGCAATTCAGCCATCCCCATCATCTGGTTCTTCAATGTATTCCTTCTCTCTCTCTCTCTCTCTCTCAGTCTGCCTGTCTCTTCGTATCATAAAAATCCTTGAGAGCTAATCTCTGCGCATCAAGTGGATACATATACGTATACATATATATACATCAGTTCGTCTCATCCGGCGGCGCTTTTACACGTGTTCTTTCTGGTGCAAGCAACATCAACAGCAGCAACAACACGCACGAACGGTAGCACGCGCCGCACGCACGTCTTTCTTTTTTCTCTCTCCCTTTGCCGTATCTTTCTTTCCTCTCTTCGCTTGATTATATCGCAGTCAAAGATCTCGCGGAGAAATCAAGAAAAAAGAAAGCCGAAAAATGGGAAGGAAGGTGTACGTATGCATATCTGATCTTTTTTAAATCTGATATCGCGTGCTTGTAATATTTGGGATCTCACAGGGGCAGTTCTGATATGATTGATTTATTTAAATTCGTTTTCACTTTTTTTTCGAGTAGTACAATATCTCAAACGCGTGCGCAAATGAATTTTGTAATCCAAGCACGCGTGCACGTTCATCGACAAGCTAAAAGAAAAAAATGCATATCCGGAAAAGTAGCAGTCACGTAGGTCCCCGGTAGCCAAGTGTGAGCGAGACAGAGAAAGGACAGTGTATGGGTCGTCTTCAAGCCACTTGTGATTAGTCGCGGGCGATGCGTTCGATGAGATAGGTTCGGTTTATATTTTATATACATATATGAGTGCGTATATATACCGGCGTCGAGAAGTTGAAAAAAAAGAAGAAGTCTTGGAGCCTTACCTACTTGAGAAGAAAAGAGCGCTGGCGCCAAAGGTCCCTCTTCTTATAATGTTCACTAATCTTCCCGCACAACGACCAAGACCGCCTGCTGCCGTAGGACCATTGCTTACCTAAACTTGTATATATATATATAGGTACCATTGCCGCTGCCACTAGCGGGCCCTTTGTCCCCTATGGCTTCCTCTCTCGAGCCGGTCTTTATTATGCTACTGGCTGTTTTACATTTTCTTTTTTTCATTTTTTTTCTTTACTCTACTTCTTTTTTTTTTTTTTTTCCTTAACTGGGGTTGCAGTGCTTGTGATGACATTTTCAAGCTTTCCGAGTGGTGTATCACAAAGTTTCCTGTGCCTTTTCCCATGTTTTCTATCGTGTCTTATTATGCTGTCAATTTTTCAGGATAATACATGTTTAGATTAAGTTTAAAAGGCATATTTTATTTAATACAATTTGCCTTTTCAGCAAAAATCCGTCTGAATATTATAACATTAGCTCCAATGTTTGTTGAATCAGCAATGGGAAAATTCAGACGGTACATTGATATTTCCAAAAAGCCACAAAGAACAAACAGTGGATCCTACCGACTATTTTCCCGCACTTCTAAGACTAAAGTAAATACAACAACTCTCGGACTTTCAAACAGAAGGTCTAGCAGCAGTAGTGCGCAGCTACCTACGAGACGTAAGTGCGTCGTCTCTGCTGCTCTCAAAAGCGACATATGCATATCGAGATACCAAAGAAGAGACAAACATAAAGAGAGGGTGGGAGGGAGAGAGGGAGGGTGAGAGGAGAGGCTGCACTTGATCCAAAAAAAAACAAAAGGACCGCACGAGCAAAGCCTGGGAACACGTGTTACTAGAAACCAAGAGCAAACACAATTAGGAATAAGGAAAGAGGCTCTTATGGAAGAAAAAAATCAAGCAAACGATTGACTTTTCAAACTTGACTCATCGGATTATTGCCGATAAAGATCAAAGGATTGTTAAGCAACGCGTGGCGATGACCGCCTGGAAAACGATTTGCGGGCTCTTAAGGAACGAAAAGGACTTTCCCCACCTGACTTTTCCAGCTGAGTCATTGTTGAGCTTACCGCCGCAATTCGGTATACACTATATACCCTTCCGTAGGTTTCTGTTTGTATATTTTATGATTTTTTTCTGTTTTCTTGCTTTTCGAAATTGAGGGCAGGACAAATGTTGGGATAGCAGTTTCGTTGTTGTGAGTGTACATTCATTAGTGCGCTTCAAGAATGTTTCTTCGTTCTTCGTTAATTTGCTAGAAAACTTACTTATCTTTGGATCCCTTAAAGTCCTCGATCCATATCCGTAGTTTAGACAACGAAGAGGACAAAATGGGACTCGCGTTTGCGTCGTTGATCAATGAATCGTCAAAACGTCAAAAGGAAAACGAGTCTCAAATGTTCCATTTGTACCGTTGAAAAATTGCCGATAATCGGCAACTGGAGAAAGATCAAATGGGTAATTGTCAAAAATCCGTGCTGTAAATTGCAACCTACCTCGGATACTTAGTCAAATAGCCAAAAGTTCCCAAGGTTTGCTGTTAGAGCAACGGATAATCTCTTCTCGTTTACCCCGTGGGATTTCTAGTCGACTATTTTTCGATGCTCTTTATCGCTATTTTTGACTCATCTTCCATCTTTTCTTTCTAATTGGTTAATTTTTCAATTTGCATCAGCAAGAAATAAATAGCTTTGCTGTTTATGGCTATTTCATTTAGTAAACACTCAAGTACTCTCAGCATGTGACCAGGTTCGGGTACTCCGCCATTCTCTTTTCGTCTCGCAATCTCGATAGAATCCTAATGTGTTTCTTTGCTGAAAATGTCAAAAATCCGTGCAAAGGTTGAGTTTCGGCTCTTATTGTACTCTCTACGTTGTCAAAATACAAATAGCCAAGTAGATATACGGTCTTTTTTCCCTGTCGAAATCCCGAGAGCAAAGCACACACGGACCGCGGCCTAGTCTCTGCGCGCACGTGCTCCAGATTTTACGTCAACACGACGAGTTCGTTAGTCAGTATTCAAACGCGCTATCTTGCTTTGTCGATGCAGCATCAATAATCGCAACACATGCACCAGCCCAAAGATGAGACTCGAAAAGAAGGAGAAGCACTTTGCGTGTCCATTGTGTTGAGATATGGATTTGTCGGTGAAGGAATGCCGTGGCAAGCTCATCGCCGGAAATTCCAAGCCGAGAGATAGTAGAAAAAGAACGCGTTGCGAACGGTTTCCCAAAGTAGCAGTCGGCGCCAAAGCAAAATTTTAATTGCTACACAACAGCAGTCTCTCGTTAGCCGCTCATTTTTCATGCGTCGACCTATGATTTTTACACGGGGCGTTCTCTCTCTTTCGCTCGCCCTCTGACTCATCGCGCGTGAGTAAGCTCTCGCTCTGCATGTGCACGACCTAGCCGCAACACGAAGAATGCACTTTTGGAAGATTATATAGCGCGACCCTCTTTACCACCGGATAGTTTAACCCAAAGGTGATGCGTTTTAGATAAATTCTTCTTGGACGTTGATACCTGTAACGAATGTTTCTTTTCTATTTTCTCCAAAACGAGGCACGATCACACTGCATATTGACCGACACATTAGTAACAGTAGATTTTTTCTCGATTAATCATTCAAGAATATCACTATTTAGCTACTCGATTATTAGACTCAACCAACTCTAGTCGTCCGTTCATTGCAATAAAATAGGTAGAAAGGTCGCTTTTCTTCCCTTTTTTAGCTCCGCCCACGTACGAATTATAGCTGATCTTTTCTCTCTCATTGCTCCCCCCCCTCTCTCTTTCTTTCTATCTCTCAGCATTTCTATATCTTGTTGAAAATAAAAATCTTGAAAATTTCCAGGCGCATGTTTCCCTCTGTACAATTGAAAGTCTCGGGTTTGGATCGTAACACACGTTACTGCGTACTAATGGAATTCTGGCAGTCGTCGCCACGCCGACATAAATATATCGGGGGCATAAACGAAGCCCATGGACCAAGGGGTTGGACGACGGCGGGGCCTGCAGAGCCACAGCCACCGCTTAACAGACGCGTATATATACATCCAGATAGTCCAGCAACTGGGGCTCATTGGATGCAACATCCAGTTAACTTTTTTAAGTTGAAACTTACCAATAACGTTATCGAGAATCATAATAATGTGAGTATATCGCTCTCTCACTCTCTGCCCCGCCGGTCTATCTGGTTTTCTCGAATTTATTATTGTCGAGCGATTGGCTGGTGTAGGAACGGTATATTATCCAAAATTATACACGTTAGGTTAGGTCCTGCGGAATAAATTGTTTCTTTTTGTTCTCGCTTAATTATCGAGGTGGTTTGTCTTCCTTTGTGAGTTAGTGTTGTGTTTTCGTGTACTTTAACTTTTGACAGGTAGGATGGGTAATTCTTCTCTACTGAGCACCGGTTTTGTCTTCCTTCTGTACATATCTCTCTCTCTCTCTCTCTCTCTCTCTCTCTCTCTCCCTCCCTCCCTCAACACGCGGCATTTGAATTGATTTAGCTGGAGATTCATCTTGATTTCGAGTTATTTCGTAGGAATTTGAGCTCGTTAATTAACACGGCCCAACAAAATTTTACAAAAGTCAAGAATCAGAAACTAGACATAGTGAATTCAATAGATTTTCATGCGCTGATTCTGAATCTTGACGCAAAATTGCTCTATCAAATACCAAACGAAATACCATCGAACTTCGACGCCCGGGCCTCTCTTATCAGCCCCTTGTGGAATGTTCGAATCGAACATTTTTCAAACCACCCTCTCTCCGTCAAAAGAAATCGATAAAAAATTGTTGACTAGTGCTTTTTGTATCTCAAACGTTGAGCTCTTTTAGAATCTGTTGTCAGAATTACTCGAAAAATCCCTCGTAATGTTATATATAGGTGGTCAAGGATAGCAAAAGAGCGTGTTTTTGGCGCTTTTCAACGCATGAAAATTCATCGACTACACTATGTCTGGTCTTTGGTTCTTAAAATTGTTGGCCTGTCTTATCGTTCGACTCTATCTCGCCAACAGGCTCCCTCGTATTCTACCAATTCGATGCGATCCACATATCGTAAAATTACGCGCGTTTTTATCCCAACTTGTTGGATCTATGCGGTTTTTCAATCTATGCACGTATACGGATCGATCATACAGGTAACAAAGTTTAAGAGAAACTCCCCTCACAGGTGCACAACGATTAAAAGACCGAATACACCCGAAAGGAGAGGGTTCGTTTATCGCGCCGACGGTATGTTTAGACAGCTTACGCGTGCTTTTAGAGTAACATCTGTTCACGTATGTGTCAAGTTTAGAGAAGTTCCCTGTTTGCAGTGCGTGGGCGGCCGCACGCGGCATTTCAGCGAAACGATAGGATGAACCCCGCACACCCTACAGTTTGCTTCTCGTGAAATGTATCTTCGCGTGAACGTTGCCCGATTTCTCCTTCTCGTTGGAGATGTTTTTTCCTTTTTTTTTCGTCACTTGAGGTATTCTACACGTGGTACTGCTGCTGCTGCTTTATGCACGATGCGAGTTACGTCGAGGAATTGGATTTTAACTCTACTCGTTTGCTCGTTAAATTATTGAGAAGCGAGGCCTATTACAATCGTTGCAGACTTTCAAAGTCGTTGATTAAATACGTCAAAACGAATTGCGTTACCGCGGAGTAAACCGTCTCTTTGTACCGTAGAACGAATGAAAAAGGAGCAACAAGAAATTCGAAATTTCAAAGACCAACGAACAGAAGTAAAAGAAGCAGCTAGTCATCAAAGCCCCAGCACTGTGCGTGTGCAAGAGCGCTTCGCGGCGCTTGAATTCCCGCGGCAAATTGAATTAAACGCCGGCGCGTTAAAACTCATCCATCAAACGTCGTCTGTACGTATACGCGGCTATGCAAGCGGCAAAAACTCTGCTATCACCTTGTACAGTCAGTCGCCAGTCTAATTTGTCGGAAGATACCGGAGAAAAGAGTGGAGGGGGGAAGACGAAAAAAAGTACAAGTATATCTTCCGCGAATGGATGCAGCCGGTTTTTGGGAGAATCGCGTCGGCGTCGGCGGCAACTTTCTTTGACCGATTCCGCAAACCAATTATGATTTTAATAAAATTCCTCGCGCGACTGCTGCTACACGCGCAGCTTTTTCTGTTTTTTTTTTTTTGGTGGTCGGTTCGTCATGTGGTGCTGCGAGTGTCTGCGCAAACGTATGAAAAAAAAACAGACTAGACAGTTTTGCCGAGGCTTTATCGCTCTGACGATGCTGGAAATCTTTGTTTGTTTAGGATTGCATTCGTTTGATCTTCATATTAGCAGCGCTTGCTTCTGTTCTTATTCGATTGCGCTTGTGTGCGTGCGTTATTCGTCATATCGAAGTTTGTCTCGATTTTAGTGAGTTTGCACGTGGTCACGGTATGTCTGCGAGTCGATTAGACGTCAACTCGAACGCTTGTTTAAAACTGAGAGTGTTGGCGGTAAATAAGCTATCGATGCATGGTTAACTGTACTAATTTAGTCAAAGTGCATTGATCAATGTAAAAATTAGTTAACGTTAACGATGCGCAAGAAAACCGAACGCTGCATCGAGAGACTCCTTAGGCATTGAGATGCACTCGAACCGAGAGTCCGAGGTCGACTGACTGACCGCTGCTTCCGTCCTTTCGCTCGCACCGTTCGGGTCCGAGAGAAAGTGTCGTCAATAGCAGCAGGTAACAAGACCGCCCGAGACTTTCCGGCGCGGTTAGAAGTTTGAACACCCACGAATAGGTCGTTGCATGTTCTAACAGAGGGAATTACTACTGCAAGTGCTGTTTATACCATATCTCTGGTCTCGCGATAATCCGACTCGCTCGTCGAGTTCAATAACTACGAAAGTACCTCCACAATTATCGTTAAAATATTGTCGTATTTTTGCATGATTACAGATCCTATTGACGTCAATGCACAAGTACCAACCACGCATCTGGGTAATTCGTTGCAACGACATAGAGCATTTACACAACTTTTACAAAAATCCGTCGCAAGTTTTTACGTTCAAAGAGACCGAATTCATCGCCGTGACAGCATACCAGGTAAATAACGATAAGCCATACATACGTAAATTGATCGCGATCGAACGTTGTACCCGAACGGCCAAGTTAATCGTACTTTTATTCTTTGCAGAACGATCACATAACGAAATTAAAGATCGATCACAATCCATTCGCCAAAGGATTCCGGGAGACTGGCCAGTCGTTGTCCAAGCGTAAACGGCGCCTGGAGAACGACGACCAAAGTAACTCTTCGGAAGGGGACGAAGAAGATAATCTCTTGTCGCCTGTATCGGATACGAACGTACAAGCCAAGAGACCTAGATTAGATGCCGAGAATAATGATGCTATAAGTAGGTTAAAGAGAGCAATAATCTCTACGTCACCCGAGCCTGGAAATGACGACATACAACCGAGGTTACACAGACCTTGGTGCGATCAGAAGAGCGAGGAGAAATCTGAAACTAGCATATTCGGTTTTCGACAGCAAAGCATATATCACAACTTTCCGCAGTCTCCGTATCTCCTGACTTTCGATTACTCGAAAATTCACCAGTATCCAGATAGATACGCGCTTGGACGATACTGAAAGTACGATTCCTAGCTTGCTTCTATTTGCTATTTGATTGTTTGATCGGCATATTTATAGGAGAGTCGTGCCAATTCTCATTGTACATAGAGACGAGGATTGCTGACGACGATTAAACCAATTATACATATACATAAGTTTTCCCCGCGTGGATGTATATATTTAATATGGAAAGCTCCGCTACGTATCGATCAAACAATCGTGCTCAAGTTTGGTGCCCTTCTTTTCTGCAACGATGTGAACAGTTCGATTTGATAGTTTGAATAAGTATCGCAATGATATGGAATATGAAGTATGTATATTGCGACATTCAATTCAACTACAAAGACGCGAAAAAATATCAATAAATGTACGTTTGCACATATCGATTGCCATTAAGTTGCGCCCAAGCTAATTGTATACTAGGCTGTTTATGTTATAATTGTATTTTGTTTAATTGTTTATAATACGCACATTTACGAGTACTTTAGTCAATCATATAATTATTTGTCTATGAATGTAATTTGGGAGAAGATAAACGAAACACTAATACGGAATCAATGTGGAATTAGTACAAATGAGTAATGCTACGTACAACATTTTATACGTACTGCTATTTTCATCATTGACTACTTTGTATTTACATTGGCAATCGATGGTATAGTGCAACACCTATTCTAGATGTATTGTCTTTTTGTTTTTACACTGTTTACGCGTTCTTCGGAGACTTGTAAAAGTAACCAGTTACAAATAAGTGAGATATTATGTTTTATCAAGTGTATACGACGAGTAACAAGAAACTTGGGTCATTTATTTGAGATTTTGTCGATTCAATACGCTATTTGCAGATTTAACTATTTTTTCAAATACCAAATTAATGACTAGATGGGTTATACCAAAATTAGCGCGAATCTCTTCTTCGTTTTGCACCGAGCAATTGGAATTTTGAGATATTTTTCTGTTTTTTACTAGTTAGTCTCGATTTCTTATATAGTGGATTTTCTACGTTTCACTATGTAAATACAGACGGTAGAATAGCAAAATATTTCATGGACATTTGAACAAATTTTTGATAAGGGCCGATTCATAATGTTACCCACGATGTTGAAATATTCACATTGCGTATGCACAGAAAACTACTTGCATGATTCTTTTGAATGCTTTGAATTGTAATTATTGTAGAATACGATAAAACATCGACGTTTTTTATTAAAAAAAAACTTATTCCAATGTTACATAATACAGCATACGTGCAAGCTAATACAAACATAATATTCTCTGACGCGTGAATAGAAATTATGCTTTAACGAAGCACCGAAAAACCTACTGCTAATACTGATTCACATTTGTCGAAAACTACTACTATTGTAGTGCACGCTTAACGACTTTGTCTTGTTTTTGTCTTGACAAAAAACACCATGTGAATTAAATATAATTTAATAGAAAATACAAAAAAATACACGCACAAATAGTACCATCAGTCTCTGATAAATCATCGGCCCAAAAATACGCGCATCTAAACGAGTTTTTTTCACAAGCAACATCTGTCGTCGCCGCGTCCACCGTTGAATTTGGGGCAATAGGGTGGATCGTAATGGTTGAGACAAAACGAACCACGAGAGCCATGAGGCGTATGTTGACCCATTAACAAAACTTCACCGGAGCGTGGTGCAATTCGTGGACCAGAGGGGCAACGTCGCGAGCACGGCTCGGCAATAAGTTCACGGTCACCGTCGACACTTTGGGCCATGAAGCACACCGCCCACACGTGACTGCACAGCTGGAGATTGTCGTTGCCCTCGCAGAACGGCTGTGACTTGCCACCGTTTACGCAGAAATCCACGTGGCCACCTTTTCCAAGCTCACCTAAGAGAGTTCGAACGTGCATTAGCGAGCGAAAGTCGACGGGATACGCAAACGAGCGCTATATACAACGATGCACCGGCGTGAAATCAAACAGATCGATCGATCGATAATCGAATTGCTCTCGTCGCTATCGTCAAAGACAAAGTGCAAAAGGGAACGCCAAACTACAGCTACGTCTACGTACTCACCGTAATAACCAGCATTAGTATGTATGACCTCGACGAAATCAGCATCTCCGCTGTCGAGACGATTGACGAGTCCTGGCCGGATGAGCGGTCTTGCCGGATCTAACGCCACAATTTTACTCATGCGGAAGAGTAAATAATTAGCCATAATACCACAGACGTGAGCACCCAAAGAATGACCAACGCAGCTCGTACGACCAATTGCCAAGCCATGATTTCTCAAGGATGTTAACGCTGCTGCTAGACAACGCGCTACTGGTCTCACGTTCGATACCGCTGCTGGATAACAGGGAGCGGCGCAAAGCGCACCCCAATCGACCACGAATACGTTGTAGCTCGAGTTTCTCATGTAGGCGTCTCGCAGCACCGACGTTGGTAATGCGTCCTCGCCACCTGTGTCATGGGTTACAAGTGATTTTCGTCGTATCTATTTGACGCCTCGTTTTTTCACAAGTCCGAACGTGCCATTTTCATTGTATCGTTGAACGAGTATCGCGATGTCGTACGCGAGACCTCGACAGCTTCCCGATTAACGACAAAAACTCTAGGCTATTCTCCGTCAAACGGACGGAAATTTGACGATGACTCGATTCAAGACTCGAAGATGGCAACTTGAAGAAGACGAACAAAAAGAAAATAAAAGAATGCCTACCGGCATAGCCGTGAACGAGAATGACGTTCTCTTTGGTCGGCTCGTAATCCTGCCTTAGCCAATCGGCCACGTGGTTCGGATCGAGTTTCCTCTTGGGATTTCCAGGTGTATAAAGATAGAGATGTACGTCGGGATCAGGACAAAAGTCTCGATCGTTACCACGCCTCCAAGTGCACTCCTCTCGGTTGTAATCCGCGGCGGCACCGCTGTCGATCGCATCTTGGATAGGGCCTCGAGCTTCGAAAATTGGTACCATGGACAACAACGCCAACACCAGCCTCTGAAATACCCAAGTATTATCTTTGTTGTTTTACGTAGTTGTACGCGTAAGAAGTGCGTTTTATGCAAATGTTCTTTTATGTCTCTTCTTCAAAGACGAACATGTGTAATTGTGTGTCGCCAAGAGTATTTGTCGTTTCCAAAGAATACTCGTTATGAAACAAGTCGTAACTTAAAAAGAACGACCTTCATTGATTTTCTTTTCTTGTTAACGCTTAAAAAGTGCGTTGTAGCTTTCAGCCGGCAAACTGATTTGTATTTAAAACATCATGGTCTACACGCTTAAACGCCACTATGTAGCACAAAAAGAAAGGAAAGAAAAATATCGTCAATTGTGGAATGTAACAGACAACGAATCGATCGCCGATGTAATTTTACGAAAAACACTTCAACCGACATCTGCATCGCACTACTCACCCTTCCAAAAGCCATAATAACTCGCGTGGGTGTTCACCAACCGCGCGCAAGAGTGTGTAAAAGCAACCCTGAGACCAAAGAAAGAAAAAAGAACAAAAATAGCACACGTTTTTTTTTTATTACGGGTCCGCGTGCGTGCTCGTACGGCGTTTCGACGACTAATGACCGCTTGAGCCGCGATCTTCAACAACAGCAGTAGCAGAAGCACCAGCCAGAACAGCAACTCTCTTTCCGTATGCCACCTCCCTCGCGCTGACCGATCATCCTTCCCTTTCGTCACGCGCGCGCTTTACCGTTCGCCGCCCGGGTACCGTTTGCTTGTGTGTCGGAGTCACCTCGCGCGTGAATTCGGGGCTCGTACGAAAGAGACAAAAAAACAAAAGAAAAATGCAAATAACGAGCTATTTCGAAACAAACCACTTTTGTTTATATTTAGGTGGGAAATTAGACGACAAACTTTGTGATTATCACGTTGCACGATTGAGAAATTGAGAATCGTGCAACTTAACACAAGGATGATTCAAACTACGCGTATAGTTTGTTCTTTTTGTTGAACGACGAACGAAAGACTATATACAAATATATCTAAATACGTACACGATAGAGCGAGGTATTACGAAAAAAAATTGTACAGATGCGACAGCAGGTTAACGAAACAGCGATTATTTAGCGGTAAGTCCTTGGTAAATTCGTTGCGCACTTTATTTAAATATTGCGAAAGCAGTCATCTTCGCGCGAGTATATATCTCTCTCGTTAGGCACGTCGTCGGTTTTTCTTGTTTTTTTTTTTAATAAAAATTACTACGTACTCTCGAGGTCAATGACTGGGTTAGCGAAGTAGCGATGCCACTTGTCTATGTATGGTAGACAACCGAGTGGAATATTAATTGATTTCTTCGCGTAATTATGCGAATGGCATCTCGCGAGCGTTAGCGCTCGACAACACTATGCCGCTTATTTTTCTTGGTATTTCTCTTCCTTGTAAACAGCCGTATCCGAAACGGTCCGTTGCACACAACAGTCTTAGATAACAATTTTCGTTAAAATCGTCTTGGTTGTTCGTCGATCGAAGTTTCGTTAAATGGAATATTTGACAGAAAAAAACATTGCGTAACTCGCTACGTAAGAAATACTTTCTACGGTCCATCGACGAACGGATCGCTTTCCACCCGTCTCTACTTGTCACGACGCTATCTACTTCGTAAAAAGAGCCGTCGCGCGTCGGCGTTTCGTCTACTCGACCGTTCGATCCTGCGTGCAACGAATGCACGTATGCGTGTAACGGCTCATTCCAGGCTAATACGATCAGCTCCACAGGGGTAGGTGACCGATTTTTACGAAACTTGGTATAACATTTGTCTATATAGTAGTCAACTTCTGTACAAATTTTTAGATCATTATTACTGCCGGATCAAAAGTTATAAACAATATTAAAATTTTATTTAAAATGTTTCAAAAATTCATAACTCTAAATCGTAAGAGTTATAAAAACGATCTTTTTTTTAAAACATATAAAAATATACACTTTGAAATTAATAAATTAAACTCATTGTTAACAATTTTTCGAAAAGTTATTAACTTTCGTTTTAAACAAATGACGATATCTCAAAAAGTGTTATTTTTCTTTTCGAAATTCTTTTTTTATTGGATTTCTTGACTATTTGTCTATAATAATCGGTAATAAAATTCATAGAGCGGATATTAGTCATGGTTCTGGGAGTAATTATAAACATCGTCCTCTTGAGCTGCGCGCGTCGACTCTGGAGCCGCTGCGCCGCCATAACCTTACTTAATAAAGAATGACTATTTCTCAAAAAATATTACTTTTATTTTCGAAATTCTTTTTTTTTGTTGGATTCCTTGACTATTTATCTATAATAATCTTTAATAAAATTCATAGAGCGGATATTAGTCATGGTTATTGGGAGTAATTATAAACATCGTCATCTTGAGCTGCGATGCCTCATCCTTTGGATTAAATATATGTCTATATCCCAAAAAAATTTTACTTTTATATTCTAAATTTTTTTTCTATTGAATTCCTTATCTATGATTCAATGATGATCCACAATAACGTTCATAGATCGTACACCAGTAATTATTCAGAGAGTCATTCTAGACGGTGTCGTGCTGAGCTGCGCGCAATAACGTTTAGTTTTAAATAAATGACTATATTTCAGAAAAGTGTTATCTTTATTTTTAGTACCTAATGAAATGCAAATATCGCAATTATATGTTTAATTCCTTAAGCACATTCTCTACCAAACTGCTCTAATTATTCTTATTAGTATAAATAGAGCTAAACCGAAGCAGATCTTTCAGTTAACTTTCAGTCTTCAACGAGTCCAGTTGAATTTATTTTGCCGGTGAAAAGTGACTGTTAAATATATTAAAAGTGGGCTTCAAATATTGGAAAAATTTTTTCCTAAAAACAACGATCGATTTAGAAATTTTAAAAACCCATAAAAAATTATATATGTTACAGTTTTCCTGCATTTGTAAAAAAGGAACAGTTTCTATGAGAAACGTGTAGATTACTGTGCAATAGAATTATTCGTGAACGTAAAGAATTAAAAAATGCCGGTGGTTTTCCTATGTTAATTGGAGAAGGTGTAATGAAAGAGCGTCAAGGAAAAAATAAAAAACACAAATGTATACAAACAAATTTTTAGTTTATACAGAATGAATTCTGTTAATAATATAGAGTGTAAGCAACGGAATATGATGAATAAAAAATATGAGCTAATTGATATAGTGATAATATCAGCAAACCTAGATCATAATGTACAAGCAGTAACACTATATAAAGGAGAAAAACTATAATATAAATAAAATTATATACGTTTTAAATTTTTTAACTTGGCTACTCATTTCTATAAGTATTCAATTAAGGTTGAGTGGCACTTTTTTGCAAGCTGTCATGGAAGAAGTCCATACGATGGAACAGATGGAACATTAAAACGTTTAGCTAGACGAGCTAGCAGACAAAGTGTAATAATTCGATCAGGGAAAGAATTATACGATTGGGCAAGCCAAGCATTAACGGCAATAAGTATTGCGTATTATACTAACGAAGAACACAACAATATGAAAATTAACTGGAAAACACTACAGAGAAATTAAAATATTAAAGAGCATTAATCTTCCCATGCTGTTATTCCAATAATGAAAGAAAATAGCACTTTGCAAGTCAAGTTTAAAAAACTATCTCACTATTCCGAATTTATAGTGCACAATATAATACAAAAAAAAAAAAGGTAAAGATATATAAGGAACAAACAATGTCTACGATTTACACGCGGCTCAAGAAGACGCTGTTCAAAATGACACCTTGAATCATTACTAATATCCGCTTTACGAAATATATTGCTGATTATTGCAGATAAATAGTCTAGGAATCCAATAAAATATGAATATCAAAAATGAAATTAATACTTTTTGAGATATAGTCAATTAATTCAAACAAATGTTGAAGTAGCGCGGTTCAGGGGACGCTTTTCATAAAGCACCCTTGAATCATTACCGCTATCCGCTTTACGAATTATATTGCTGATTATTGCAGATAAATTGTCTAGGAATCCAACAATAAATGAATATCAAAGATAAAATTAATACTTTTTGAGATATAGCCAATTAATTCAAATAAATGTTGAAGTAGCGCGGTTCAGGGGACGCTTTTCATAATGCATCCTTGGAATATAATTATTATCCGAACAAAGAATTTAATTGCCGTTTATTATAGATAAATAGTCTAGAAATCCAACAATAAATGAATATCAAAGATAAAATTAATACTTTTATAGATATAGCCAATTAATTCAAATAAATGTTGAAGTAGCGCGGTTCAGGGGACGCTTTTCATAAAGCACCCTTGAATCATTACCGCTATCCGCTTTACGAATTATATTGCTGATTATTGCAGATAAATTGTCTAGGAATCCAACAATAAATGAATATCAAAGATAAAATTAATACTTTTTGAGATATAGCCAATTAATTCAAACAAATGTTGAAGTAGCGCGGTTCAGGGGACGCTTTTCATAAAGCACCCTTGAATCATTACCGCTATCCGCTTTACGAATTATATTGCTGATTATTGCAGATAAATTATCTAGGAATCCAACAATAAATGAATATCAAAGATAAAATTAATACTTTTTGAGATATAGCCAATTAATTCAAATAAATGTTGAAGTAGCGCGGTTCAGGGGACGCTTTTCATAAAGCACCCTTGAATCATTACCGCTATCCGCTTTACGAATTATATTGCTGATTATTGCAGATAAATTGTCTAGGAATCCAACAATAAATGAATATCAAAGATAAAATTAATACTTTTTGAGATATAGCCAATTAATTCAAATAAAAGTTGAAGTAGCGCGGTTCAGGGGACGCTTTTCATAAAGCACCCTTGAATCATTACCGCTATCCGCTTTACGAATTATATTGCTGATTATTGCAGATAAATTGTCTAGGAATCCAACAATAAATGAATATCAAAGATAAAATTAATACTTTTTGAGATATAGCCAAATAATTCAAATAAATGTTGGAGTAGCGCGGTTCAGGGGACGCTTTTCATAAAGCACCCTTGAATCATTACCGCTATCCGCTTTACGAATTATATTGCTGATTATTGCAGATAAATTGTCTAGGAATCCAACAATAAATGAATATCAAAGATAAAATTAATACTTTTTGAGATATAGCCAATTAATTCAAATAAAAGTTGAAGTAGCGCGGTTCAGGGGACGCTTTTCATAAAGCACCCTTGAATCATTACCGCTATCCGCTTTACGAATTATATTGCTGATTATTGCAGATAAATTGTCTAGGAATCCAACAATAAATGAATATCAAAGATAAAATTAATACTTTTTGAGATATAGCCAATTAATTCAAATAAATGTTGAAGTAGCGCGGTTCAGGGGACGCTTTTCATAATGCATCCTTGGAATATAATTATTATCCGAACAAAGAATTTAATTGCCGTTTATTATAGATAAATAGTCTAGAAATCCAACAATAAATGAATATCAAAGATAAAATTAATACTTTTTGAGATATAGCCAATTAATTCAAATAAATGTTGAAGTAGCGCGGTTCAGGGGACGCTTTTCATAAAGCACCCTTGAATCATTACCGCTATCCGCTTTACGAATTATATTGCTGATTATTGCAGATAAATTGTCTAGGAATCCAACAATAAATGAATATCAAAGATAAAATTAATACTTTTTGAGATATAGCCAATTAATTCAAACAAATGTTGAAGTAGCGCGGTTCAGGGGACGCTTTTCATAAAGCACCCTTGAATCATTACCGCTATCCGCTTTACGAATTATATAGCTGATTATTGCAGATAAATTATCTAGGAATCCAACAATAAATGAATATCAAAGATAAAATTAATACTTTTTGAGATATAGCCAATTAATTCAAATAAATGTTGAAGTAGCGCGGTTCAGGGAACGCTTTTCATAAAGCACCCTTGAATCATTACCGCTATCCGCTTTACGAATTATATTGCTGATTATTGCAGATAAATTGTCTAGGAATCCAACAATAAATGAATATCAAAGATAAAATTAATACTTTTTGAGATATAGCCAATTAATTCAAATAAATGTTGAAGGAGCGCGGTTCGGGGGACGCTTTTCATAAAGCACCCTTGAATCATTACCGCTATCCGCTTTACGAATTATATTGCTGATTATTGCAGATAAATTGTCTAGGAATCCAACAATAAATGAATATCAAAGATAAAATTAATACTTTTTGAGATATAGCCAATTAATTCAAATAAATGTTGAAGTAGCGCGGTTCAGGGACGCTTTTCATAAAGCACCCTTGAATCATTACCGCTATCCGCTTTACGAATTATATTGCTGATTATTGCAGATAAATTGTCTAGGAATCCAACAATAAATGAATATCAAAGATAAAATTAATACTTTTTGAGATATAGCCAATTAATTCAAATAAATGTTGAAGTAGCGCGGTTCAGGGGACGCTTTTCATAAAGCACCCTTGAATCATTACCGCTATCCGCTTTACGAATTATATTGCTGATTATTGCAGATAAATTGTCTAGGTATCCAACAATAAATGAATATCAAAGATAAAATTAATACTTTTTGAGATATAGTCAATTAATTCAAACAAATGTTGAAGTAGCGCGGTTCAGGGGACGCTTTTCATAATGCATCCTTGGAATATAACTATTATCCGAACAAAGAATTTAATTGCTGTTTATTATAGATATTATAGATAAATAGTCTAGGAATCCAACAATAAATGAATATCAAAGATAAAATTAATACTTTTTGAGATATAGCCAATTAATTCAAATAAATGTTGAAGTAGCGCGGTTCAGGGGACGCTTTTCATAAAGCACCCTTGAATCATTACCGCTATCCGCTTTACGAATTATATTGCTGATTATTGCAGATAAATTGTCTAGGAATCCAACAATAAATGTATATCAAAGATAAAATTAATACTTTTTGAGATATAGCCAATTAATTCAAATAAATGTTGAAGGAGCGCGGTTCGGGGGACGCTTTTCATAAAGCACCCTTGAATCATTACCGCTATCCGCTTTACGAATTATATTGCTGATTATTGCAGATAAATTGTCTAGGAATCCAACAATAAATGAATATCAAAGATAAAATTAATACTTTTTGAGATATAGCCAATTAATTCAAATAAATGTTGAAGTAGCGCGGTTCAGGGGACGCTTTTCATAAAGCACCCTTGAATCATTACCGCTATCCGCTTTACGAATTATATTGCTGATTATTGCAGATAAATTATCTAGGAATCCAACAATAAATGAATATCAAAGATAAAATTAATACTTTTTGAGATATAGCCAATTAATTCAAACAAATGTTGAAGTAGCGCGGTTCAGGGGACGCTTTTCATAAAGCACCCTTGAATCATTACCGCTATCCGCTTTACGAATTATATAGCTGATTATTGCAGATAAGAAATTATCTAGGAATCCAACAATAAATGAATATCAAAGATAAAATTAATACTTTTTGAGATATAGCCAATTAATTCAAATAAATGTTGAAGTAGCGCGGTTCAGGGAACGCTTTTCATAAAGCACCCTTGAATCATTACCGCTATCCGCTTTACGAATTATATTGCTGATTATTGCAGATAAATTGTCTAGGAATCCAACAATAAATGAATATCAAAGAGAAAATTAATACTTTTTGAGATATAGCCAATTAATTCAAATAAATGTTGAAGGAGCGCGGTTCGGGGGACGCTTTTCATAAAGCACCCTTGAATCATTACCGCTATCCGCTTTACGAATTATATTGCTGATTATTGCAGATAAATTGTCTAGGAATCCAACAATAAATGAATATCAAAGATAAAATTAATACTTTTTGAGATATAGCCAATTAATTCAAATAAATGTTGAAGTAGCGCGGTTCAGGGGACGCTTTTCATAAAGCACCCTTGAATCATTACCGCTATCCGCTTTACGAATTATATTGCTGATTATTGCAGATAAATTGTCTAGGAATCCAACAATAAATGAATATCAAAGATAAAATTAATACTTTTTGAGATATAGCCAATTAATTCAAATAAATGTTGAAGGAGCGCGGTTCGGGGGACGCTTTTCATAAAGCACCCTTGAATCATTACCGCTATCCGCTTTACGAATTATATTGCTGATTATTGCAGATAAATTGTCTAGGAATCCAACAATAAATGAATATCAAAGATAAAATTAATACTTTTTGAGATATAGCCAATTAATTCAAATAAATGTTGAAGTATCGCGGTTTGTGTGAAGCTTTTCATAAAGCACCCTTGAATCATTACCGCTATCCGCTTTACGAATTATATTGCTGATTATTGCAGATAAATTGTCTAGGAATCCAACAATAAATGAATATCAAAGATAAAATTAATACTTTTTGAGATATAGCCAATTAATTCAAACAAATGTTGAAGTAGCGCGGTTCAGGGACGCTTTTCATAAAGCACCCTTGAATCATTACCGCTATCCGCTTTACGAATTATATAGCTGATTATTGCAGATAAATTATCTAGGAATCCAACAATAAATGAATATCAAAGATAAAATTAATACTTTTTGAGATATAGCCAATTAATTCAAATAAATGTTGAAGTAGCGCGGTTCAGGGAACGCTTTTCATAAAGCACCCTTGAATCATTACCGCTATCCGCTTTACGAATTATATTGCTGATTATTGCAGATAAATTGTCTAGGAATCCAACAATAAATGAATATCAAAGATAAAATTAATACTTTTTGAGATATAGCCAATTAATTCAAATAAATGTTGAAGGAGCGCGGTTCGGGGGACGCTTTTCATAAAGCACCCTTGAATCATTACCGCTATCCGCTTTACGAATTATATTGCTGATTATTGCAGATAAATTGTCTAGGAATCCAACAATAAATGAATATCAAAGATAAAATTAATACTTTTTGAGATATAGCCAATTAATTCAAATAAATGTTGAAGTAGCGCGGTTCAGGGACGCTTTTCATAAAGCACCCTTGAATCATTACCGCTATCCGCTTTACGAATTATATTGCTGATTATTGCAGATAAATTGTCTAGGAATCCAACAATAAATGAATATCAAAGATAAAATTAATACTTTTTGAGATATAGCCAATTAATTCAAATAAATGTTGAAGTAGCGCGGTTCAGGGGACGCTTTTCATAAAGCACCCTTGAATCATTACCGCTATCCGCTTTACGAATTATATTGCTGATTATTGCAGATAAATTGTCTAGGTATCCAACAATAAATGAATATCAAAGATAAAATTAATACTTTTTGAGATATAGTCAATTAATTCAAACAAATGTTGAAGTAGCGCGGTTCAGGGACGCTTTTCATAATGCATCCTTGGAATATAACTATTATCCGAACAAAGAATTTAATTGCTGTTTATTATAGATATTATAGATAAATAGTCTAGGAATCCAACAATAAATGAATATCAAAGATAAAATTAATACTTTTTGAGATATAGCCAATTAATTCAAATAAATGTTGAAGTAGCGCGGTTCAGGGGACGCTTTTCATAAAGCACCCTTGAATCATTACCGCTATCCGCTTTACGAATTATATTGCTGATTATTGCAGATAAATTGTCTAGGAATCCAACAATAAATGTATATCAAAGATAAAATTAATACTTTTTGAGATATAGCCAATTAATTCAAATAAATGTTGAAGGAGCGCGGTTCGGGGGACGCTTTTCATAAAGCACCCTTGAATCATTACCGCTATCCGCTTTACGAATTATATTGCTGATTATTGCAGATAAATTGTCTAGGAATCCAACAATAAATGAATATCAAAGATAAAATTAATACTTTTTGAGATATAGCCAATTAATTCAAATAAATGTTGAAGTAGCGCGGTTCAGGGGACGCTTTTCATAAAGCACCCTTGAATCATTACCGCTATCCGCTTTACGAATTATATTGCTGATTATTGCAGATAAATTATCTAGGAATCCAACAATAAATGAATATCAAAGATAAAATTAATACTTTTTGAGATATAGCCAATTAATTCAAACAAATGTTGAAGTAGCGCGGTTCAGGGGACGCTTTTCATAAAGCACCCTTGAATCATTACCGCTATCCGCTTTACGAATTATATAGCTGATTATTGCAGATAAATTATCTAGGAATCCAACAATAAATGAATATCAAAGATAAAATTAATACTTTTTGAGATATAGCCAATTAATTCAAATAAATGTTGAAGTAGCGCGGTTCAGGGAACGCTTTTCATAAAGCACCCTTGAATCATTACCGCTATCCGCTTTACGAATTATATTGCTGATTATTGCAGATAAATTGTCTAGGAATCCAACAATAAATGAATATCAAAGAGAAAATTAATACTTTTTGAGATATAGCCAATTAATTCAAATAAATGTTGAAGGAGCGCGGTTCGGGGGACGCTTTTCATAAAGCACCCTTGAATCATTACCGCTATCCGCTTTACGAATTATATTGCTGATTATTGCAGATAAATTGTCTAGGAATCCAACAATAAATGAATATCAAAGATAAAATTAATACTTTTTGAGATATAGCCAATTAATTCAAATAAATGTTGAAGTAGCGCGGTTCAGGGGACGCTTTTCATAAAGCACCCTTGAATCATTACCGCTATCCGCTTTACGAATTATATTGCTGATTATTGCAGATAAATTGTCTAGGAATCCAACAATAAATGAATATCAAAGATAAAATTAATACTTTTTGAGATATAGCCAATTAATTCAAATAAATGTTGAAGGAGCGCGGTTCGGGGGACGCTTTTCATAAAGCACCCTTGAATCATTACCGCTATCCGCTTTACGAATTATATTGCTGATTATTGCAGATAAATTGTCTAGGAATCCAACAATAAATGAATATCAAAGATAAAATTAATACTTTTTGAGATATAGCCAATTAATTCAAATAAATGTTGAAGTAGCGCGGTTCAGGGGACGCTTTTCATAAAGCACCCTTGAATCATTACCGCTATCCGCTTTACGAATTATATTGCTGATTATTGCAGATAAATTGTCTAGGAATCCAACAATAAATGTATATCAAAGATAAAATTAATACTTTTTGAGATATAGCCAATTAATTCAAATAAATGTTGAAGGAGCGCGGTTCGGGGGACGCTTTTCATAAAGCACCCTTGAATCATTACCGCTATCCGCTTTACGAATTATATTGCTGATTATTGCAGATAAATTGTCTAGGAATCCAACAATAAATGAATATCAAAGATAAAATTAATACTTTTTGAGATATAGCCAATTAATTCAAATAAATGTTGAAGTAGCGCGGTTCAGGGGACGCTTTTCATAAAGCACCCTTGAATCATTACCGCTATCCGCTTTACGAATTATATTGCTGATTATTGCAGATAAATTATCTAGGAATCCAACAATAAATGAATATCAAAGATAAAATTAATACTTTTTGAGATATAGCCAATTAATTCAAACAAATGTTGAAGTAGCGCGGTTCAGGGGACGCTTTTCATAAAGCACCCTTGAATCATTACCGCTATCCGCTTTACGAATTATATAGCTGATTATTGCAGATAAATTATCTAGGAATCCAACAATAAATGAATATCAAAGATAAAATTAATACTTTTTGAGATATAGCCAATTAATTCAAATAAATGTTGAAGTAGCGCGGTTCAGGGAACGCTTTTCATAAAGCACCCTTGAATCATTACCGCTATCCGCTTTACGAATTATATTGCTGATTATTGCAGATAAATTGTCTAGGAATCCAACAATAAATGAATATCAAAGAGAAAATTAATACTTTTTGAGATATAGCCAATTAATTCAAATAAATGTTGAAGGAGCGCGGTTCGGGGGACGCTTTTCATAAAGCACCCTTGAATCATTACCGCTATCCGCTTTACGAATTATATTGCTGATTATTGCAGATAAATTGTCTAGGAATCCAACAATAAATGAATATCAAAGATAAAATTAATACTTTTTGAGATATAGCCAATTAATTCAAATAAATGTTGAAGTAGCGCGGTTCAGGGACGCTTTTCATAAAGCACCCTTGAATCATTACCGCTATCCGCTTTACGAATTATATTGCTGATTATTGCAGATAAATTGTCTAGGAATCCAACAATAAATGAATATCAAAGATAAAATTAATACTTTTTGAGATATAGCCAATTAATTCAAATAAATGTTGAAGTAGCGCGGTTCAGGGAACGCTTTTCATAAAGCACCCTTGAATCATTACCGCTATCCGCTTTACGAATTATATTGCTGATTATTGCAGATAAATTGTCTAGGTATCCAACAATAAATGAATATCAAAGATAAAATTAATACTTTTTGAGATATAGACAATTAATTCAAAAAAATGTTGAATTAGCGCGGTTCAGGGACGCTTTTCATAATGCATCCTTGGAATATAACTATTATCCGAACAAAGAATTTAATTGCTGTTTATTATAGATATTATAGATAAATAGTCTAGGAATCAACAATAAATGAATATCAAAGATAAAATTAATACTTTTTGAGATATAGCCAATTAATTCAAATAAATGTTGAAGTAGCGCGGTTCAGGGGACGCTTTTCATAAAGCACCCTTGAATCATTACCGCTATCCGCTTTACGAATTATATTGCTGATTATTGCAGATAAATTGTCTAGGAATCCAACAATAAATGTATATCAAAGATAAAATTAATACTTTTTGAGATATAGCCAATTAATTCAAATAAATGTTGAAGGAGCGCGGTTCGGGGGACGCTTTTCATAAAGCACCCTTGAATCATTACCGCTATCCGCTTTACGAATTATATTGCTGATTATTGCAGATAAATTGTCTAGGAATCCAACAATAAATGAATATCAAAGATAAAATTAATACTTTTTGAGATATAGCCAATTAATTCAAATAAATGTTGAAGTAGCGCGGTTCAGGGGACGCTTTTCATAAAGCACCCTTGAATCATTACCGCTATCCGCTTTACGAATTATATTGCTGATTATTGCAGATAAATTATCTAGGAATCAACAATAAATGAATATCAAAGATAAAATTAATACTTTTTGAGATATAGCCAATTAATTCAAACAAATGTTGAAGTAGCGCGGTTCAGGGGACGCTTTTCATAAAGCACCCTTGAATCATTACCGCTATCCGCTTTACGAATTATATAGCTGATTATTGCAGATAAATTATCTAGGAATCCAACAATAAATGAATATCAAAGATAAAATTAATACTTTTTGAGATATAGCCAATTAATTCAAATAAATGTTGAAGTAGCGCGGTTCAGGGAACGCTTTTCATAAAGCACCCTTGAATCATTACCGCTATCCGCTTTACGAATTATATTGCTGATTATTGCAGATAAATTGTCTAGGAATCCAACAATAAATGAATATCAAAGAGAAAATTAATACTTTTTGAGATATAGCCAATTAATTCAAATAAATGTTGAAGGAGCGCGGTTCGGGGGACGCTTTTCATAAAGCACCCTTGAATCATTACCGCTATCCGCTTTACGAATTATATTGCTGATTATTGCAGATAAATTGTCTAGGAATCCAACAATAAATGAATATCAAAGATAAAATTAATACTTTTTGAGATATAGCCAATTAATTCAAATAAATGTTGAAGTAGCGCGGTTCGGGGGACGCTTTTCATAAAGCACCCTTGAATCATTACCGCTATCCGCTTTACGAATTATATTGCTGATTATTGCAGATAAATTGTCTAGGAATCCAACAATAAATGAATATCAAAGATAAAATTAATACTTTTTGAGATATAGCCAATTAATTCAAATAAATGTTGAAGTAGCGCGGTTCAGGGGACGCTTTTCATAAAGCACCCTTGAATCATTACCGCTATCCGCTTTACGAATTATATTGCTGATTATTGCAGATAAATTGTCTAGGTATCCAACAATAAATGAATATCAAAGATAAAATTAATACTTTTTGAGATATAGTCAATTAATTCAAACAAATGTTGAAGTAGCGCGGTTCAGGGGACGCTTTTCATAATGCATCCTTGGAATATAACTATTATCCGAACAAAGAATTTAATTGCTGTTTATTATAGATATTATAGATAAATAGTCTAGGAATCCAATTAACAATGAATATCAAAAATAAAATTAATACTTTTTGAGATATAGTCAATTAATTCAAACAAATGTTGCAGTAGCGCGGTTCAGGGGACGCTTATCATAATGCATCCTTCAATCATTACTATTATCCGAACAGTGAATTTTTTTGCTGTTTATTATAGATAAATAGTTTAGGTATCCAATTAAAAATGAATATCAAAATTAAAAGTAATATTTTTTATATACTGTTTTTTTTTAAAAATTAAGGTTATGGCGGAACAGCGGCTGAAGAGCCAATCCCACGGCTCAAGAGGACGATGTTTATCATACTTCCTTTAAAAAAACGGTATGCAGATGATCGTTGTGGATTTTTTTTAGCGTAATCCACCTAAGAGGCGTATATTCGGAACGGCCGTTTTCATTAGTTGGCATCTAAAAGTTAAACTTGAACGTGTAAAATACGATCGATCACGACTGCGAGCTTGATCGATAGTGTGGAAAATCATCGAATCGGATGATTGGCTAGGGAATAACCGTTGAATTAACGAATAAAAACGAATTATTCGTGTTTTTCTTAATGTTATTCTCTGAAAAAAATTCGATCGAATTTTCGCCGGTTTGCGAGATACGTGGGTTGAGCTAAGATAACGCGAATATTAGTTTACGAAACTTCACGGAATAACGTTTACAATTCAAAAAATCGCTTGAATTTTGGTACGGTATTCTAATTCAACGTTGGCGCGCTGATCGACAAGTACGGAAAAACCCAACAGTGGCGCTTGCGTTGCATTATGGCGCTTACTGCTTCAGCCAATATCGGCATGTTGTGTTTTGAACACGTGAATACACGTTGGTTATGTCTATTTTCTTGTTTTTAACTAAATAGTTTGTTTTGTTAATAATGTAAAACTATTTTCACTTATAATTAGTTCAGTGAACTAATAATTTGGTAACCTGTGATAAGTTGTTCGTTTGCTATTGAATTTATCAAAATGCAGTTGAAAGAAAGTCCGAGAACCAAATTGAAGAAATTGTCTTCAAACGAGAGCGATGCCTTGATTTTGAAGAGAAAAGGTGGCGGAAGCATTATTGATCATCGACCCCTTTTTTCTAACGATGGAGAGTAAGTAATCACAGATATTATCGATAGTAAATTTAACTAACTGCGTATTTGTCGTGTATTGCAGAACATTGTACGTGGTTTGGAAGCAAGTTATCAGAGCCTATAGTGCTACCACGGGTGATTTTGTCAAAGAATTGGAACCAGCCGATCATAAAATAGTCGATATTGTCATTTCACCGGAAAATGCAGATACCCTAATTGGTTGCACAGATAATGCAGAACTTGTGCACTGGAATTGTCACAATGGTCTTATTACCTCTAAAACGGTATACAAATATTAGCCAAACATGTACCAATGATCAATTCACTAGCTTCCAATGAAAATGATCTAATCAATGGTTAACGTATTTCAGAAACTCGCGTTTCCTAAAAGTTCCAAAATCAAACTTAGGTCTTTTCACATAATATATTACAAAACAATTCAAAATAAGGAAATGTGCAACGGCGTTGTTAGTTCCATTAAAGTAAAAGGAGAGCATGTAACTTTACGGCTTGAATTGTTCGATTTGAAGCTTGGAAGTAGAATTTTGAGCAAAGATATAGAGTAAGTTTAATATAATTTTTTTAATAAGTATTGCATTTTTATATTGCTCGTGATTCACGATATATACCAACTAAAATTCAACAACATAACTATTACAGGAATTTTAGTGAAGAGTACAACATTGACATAATTGGAAATCATGGAGACAATCTCATAGCTATCGCACAAGAAACATTTTTGTACATACTAAGTCCTATGCATGCTTTAAAATTTAATCGGTAAGTTTATTCATATTGTATCTACGACTATACTACTTTGGATGGAACTTATGAGTCTATTAATATGCTAATTAGTCACAAGACAGGGAGAAAAGTTACGTGTGTGTCGGGGCATCCCGAAGACGAATGTGTAGCAATAGGCGATGTTAGTGGCCGAGTAGTAGTTTTGAAAGATATTCTACAAACTAGCACAGTTAGAGGAACGTATCATTGGCATACATTACCTGTCACGGAAATTGCATTCAGTAAATCAGGTAGAACTTGTACTTCTGTATACCGTTGAATATTAAGAGAGATACTTAAAACTGATTAACAACATGTAATAATGAATAATACATATTTTCAGGTGGTTATATGTATACTGGAGGTGGTGAATGCGTACTTGTAAAATGGTTACTCTCCAATCCCCAAAATAAATCTTTTCTTCCTCGACTACCAGCCCCCATCAGACATCTTGTAGTTGCCCCAGAGAACATTTATGTAGCAGTGTCAACTTTAGATAACGGCAAGCTATCTTTCATAATAATTTCTCTAATTTATACTAAACATTAATTTATATATTTTTTGACATTTCAGGTATTATTATCGTGAATCCGCAAAGAAAATTAACAGCAGCTATACAGAATTTCACATGGGGTGTTGGGGGCTCTCCAAAGAGTTTATTCCCAGCAGGTTTGACTGTGGATCCTCGTACAAATAGTCTTGTGCTTAATAGTCGAACTGGTCATGTACAATTTTTCAATCCTCGTACAAAAAGCTTGTTGTACAATGTAAGTTAATCGTCTAAATATACTTAATTTTGTTGGAACGAATAGAGAATCGATTCAACGCAATAATTATGAATTCATTATTCAAAGGTTAACATAACTGCTCAAAACATACTGACACAAGAAAGAGACGCAATTATTGTAAATACTGAAGTTACTAGAGTGGCCATAAGTTCGGATGGCTTGTTGATGGCGACTGTTGAAGAACGAGATGACGGCGTTTCAAGCATAGAAATTAGACTCAAATTTTGGGAATTTAATGCCGACAAGCAAAAGTAAGCGTATTTTTAAACGACGAAATCTTACAATCTTATTTCTGCTCACATTTAACAAACAATTGTTATGTTTACTAGCTTCATATTGAATACGTCGGTCGAACTTCCTCATGAAAATGGAGTAAACGCGTTGAAATTCCGGCCGAAAACATCATTTGGCGATGAAGAACAATTCGTTGTGACTGTAGGCAAAGATGAAAAATTCAAAATTTGGCATCTTGTAGAGACTGCGACTACAGATGGTTCGTTTTTTTTCTCGTTTTTAGTACACAGTATTAGTATTTAGTATTTAAGAAGAAATTTGTACATTAAACCATAACATGATTAATTTTTAGGCGTAAAGAAGCACTGGAAATGCTACAGCGTTGGATTCTATGCCCATCGGACAGCTTTGGATGCTGAATTTTCTTTTGATGGCTCACTTGTAGGAGTAGGCTTCGATTGCACGTTGACATTATGGTCTACTGAAACCAGCGTCCTAAAAAGTTGTTTGAGCCATAGTCACTATCGTCAGCCTATAACGTAATAATACTCTATTAATTGTGTCTTTGTTCTCGTGAAGCGTTCATCACGTATTAAACTAACATTTGACGTTGCAGCCGAATCGAATTTGGAAAACAGTCAAACGAATGTACCCACCTCGTTGTAGCTGCTTCAACCGAACATATGGCAATCTGGGATCTTTTATCGTTAACCGTCAAATGGAGTGTGCCCATTAACATGGCAATATTGACGTCCGATCCTTTCTCTGATTACATGGCAGCGTTTACTACCGACAATACGCGTAAGTTATTCGTTGAAAATTAATAAAATTGAAGAACGATTTCGAAGAGAAACTTATTGACAATTTAAACATTTGCAGTGTTTGTATTTACTCCGGCAAATCACGAACCCGTGTACATTCGAAAAAACTTAGTCGAGAAAAATATCTCAACATTGGCAGCTTGCTTTTTGCCAAATTCTCTGGACAACGACGAAGACACGGTAATGTGGCAGAAGAAAGCCCAACTGTTCTTTTTAGACTCGGAACAGGAGCTTCTAACTCTGGAATCAAAATCGGAATCCAGCAGAGCGCTGGAAAATCTATCTGCCAGTCGCAATTTGCCGGTAACCGCGTTCAATCGCCTCGTGGCCGCCGAGAGAATAACGAACGTTGAGAAAACGTCCGTTGCACACGATTACATTAAAGGAACTAGCAAGAACGTCGTTGAAGAGGTAAGCTGCAAACAGTCGAACGTATTGTTTCGTACATTAATATTTATTCGTATAATTAAGCATGAGATCAGATACAATTCAGTAACTCATGATAGTTCGATAATATCTTTCATAACAAAATCTTACATAAACCATAGCAATCTTGAGTAAAAGAGCACGAGACGTTTTACGACGTGTATTTGTAAGCTAGGAATATCAGCCATTTTGCAACGCACAATTTTACAGCTATTTTCGTAGAAACTGAGAGGTTTCAGTCAAATGTTACAGCGTTATCGTGATTTTTTTACATTGGTCAATTTCATTTGAAAACATACGAGTGAGTTGGTCTTTGCGACATAGCATTTTCCAACTTGCTTACAGCTTAACGTAACATTCGAGGGGTAATCGTAGTGTTGAAGTAAATTTTCACGGTGATTCGTTACACGACCTGTACTAGACATAGACATCGACGCGCAACTATTTGTTCGATAAACGGCGCATATTTCTGTCAACAAATCATCAAATAAAACGTCGTAACAATCTTGGCGAGAGATATACAAGTCCAATTAGAGAAATCTCCGATGATGCACGTTCCGCTAACAATGAAGCAAGACAAATATAACAAGTAGCAGTGAAATCAAGTCAGCTGCAAATTATAAAATAACATTAGCCAGTATTGTATCGGTTAGGATAGAGTGTGCCGAGTATCGAGGTAAATGCCTCGACCAAGACAGGCTGGCGCAGTCTTAAGTTCGCTTGCGTCCTGGGACGCGGCTGCGTGCTGGCTAGGCTGCACTGACAGTACTGTCAGTGCTTGCGACCGATTCGATAATTACGACAACGACGTACCAAGTCGAACTTGCGGTAACGCAAGCAGTGCCATTGCGGTATCTGCCTCATGTTCTCGATCGCCTGAAATACCAAAGATTAGACGTTACACGTTTGTGCAAGCGTGCGGTGAATTGTCGCGTAATTCGTCAAACGATCCTACACTCGTTTGTTAACCCAAAAACCCTCTAGCGCCCTATCGATACTTCGTTTCAACCGACCTAACGGGGCGCTCGTTGAAATTACAAGACCAACGTTTTTCGATCGATGACTCGGAGAGTATCGGAGGAGCGCAACTCAAATGCAACGAGTGCGTTTATTTTCGACTTTACCTTTTCGATTTTCGCGTTCGTCCGATAACGCCACTTTACGATCGTTGACGCGTGCATTGGTTAGTTGTAATCAATGTACCATTTGCACTTGACCGATTATGAAAAAGCATTGAATGTATATTATACAGAACAGTGTGGGTCAATCGGTGTACGAAAGTGTGTTAATACGACGGTTAAAAAAGGGGAGATCTTTCCAAATCGAGCGGCCTTCGAACGTCATCTTCGTCATTTTTTTTTCTATAAAACACCATATTTTGAACGATTGATTTCCAAATTAACGAGCAACCGCCGAATAACGGTATAGTCGACCCTTTTCTTTGAAACAATAGCAAATTCCCATTGCTAGTCGCGTAAACGATCTCAAACGTTATCGGATAACATTGGAAAAGCTGCATCCCGCACCCATGTTCATCCTGTAGGTTTACGTTTGCGAACGCTATCGACGCCGAAACTCGCGTGTGCGTGTGTCATCGTGCAAAACGGTACGCCCTCGTTCGTTTACTCGCGCGTGAAAAATAGGAAAAATAGAGCGCTCGCGAGAGATGGGATACGCGTAAATACGTACGCAACGTGACGAACCATTCGCAGCTACTCGTTTGGGCGTTTCTATTCTTCGTTGTTTGAAAAACAAAAGTTGTACAACAACTTAGATCTTGCCAGCTGCAAGATCTAATTGAAAGTTGCTTCGTTCAAGAGTATCTTTTGTAATTTGAAGGTTTTAAACGTGAGCTAGCACGAGATTCGGAACGCGTTGAAAGAACAAAACGAGAATTCACGAAAAAAAAAAAAACGACGGTAAGGTTTGTTAGAATCGCGCTAATTGTACCCGTCAACCAACGTATACTCGAGTGCGCTTATATCGCGTGGTTGGATGCGTCTATTTTTATTTGATTTTATCTTTGATCCGCACTTTATAAGCCGCAACCGGTGAGTCTCGGTAATAGGTTGTCGAGCGTCGCAGTACATCCCGTTTCCTCCGGCCTAATACCCACGCAAACTCGCGCGTAAGTGGACGTGTCAAAGCCCCTGAAGCGCCGACGATTATCCCACACGCGATTCCCCAATTATTTTGTTTGTTTTTTCGGCACTTTGCCCTGTAAACTGACGTGCTTGCTCCTCTTCGCGATCGCTCATTTTCTCGTATCTTTTCAAGCTTTCGTCCGATGTAGACGTTTACTTTGTAAGCTTGCTCTAGGAGTAACGAATTCTTAGCGAAATCACATTTCACGGCAATCTCTGTAAAGAAGTTGAACGAGAAGCTACTCGACGTTTCGAATAAACTGGCTTTCATCTGGAACAATAAGTGACTACCGTCAACGAGGCTGCAGCAAAAAGCTCAGAATTGCGCAAACGAGCTTGTAAAATCATCGTGACCCATTTTTTTCGAGATAGAGATTGTTTTTGTCGGTATTCGTGCGATATATCAATGGGTGTCATAGGTTACAACTACAAGACGCGTACAAAACGATTATGAATCGCGAACGAAGGTCGATGGCCTCTCTTTATTGGCTGCATCCCTCGGTCGCGTTGATCGAGTGCTTTTGAAGTGTGCCGCGGCTCGCGCGACAATTTATCGTCGCAGAAAAATACACGTAGAATATGAAGTACGTATAGAAAGATACACGTCAAATTTTCCGTCTTATTTCTTGTTGAGTTATCGAGTTAGTCGTGGATACGAGTGACGTAAAAAATTTGTTGAAACGACGTTGGCGAAAAAACGACGACTGACGTCAACGAAACGATGACGTTTTCAATTTGATGCAACATTTTTTTTTCGACCTTACCAGCGGGTTTACTTTGATTTTACGTTGTATACAATTTAACGTTAGTCGAAGAAAATAGCTTAATCTTAAACCAGTTGGCAACGAGGATGTAAACCACTCGTTTCAGTAAATTACAGCTCCGTCGCGGTTTGGCCTAGAGGCACTGAATTTTGTAAAACAAAAAAAAGAAAAAAATAAAAAGGAAAAAAGTAAGCGTCGAAATTCACCTTGACAGTACTACAATTACTTTCCAACGAAACGTAAAAATTCCTCGCGTCTCAATGAGAGTCTTTTATAAACGACCTTAAGAGGCTCGTTCCGTGTTTTTAGATAATCACACAACAACTTACCGCTTCCGGATCACCAGCTGGGAAAGCTTGACAAGTGATCGCGATAAATAGCAAGCAGATTATGCACGCGAGTAAGCTCAATTTGAAAAACTTCATTCCGCAATCAGATCACTGCCAATTGATTATATACGTACGTTACAAACACTTTGGACAACTAACTAAAACTCTATTTTCTTTGGGCTTGTACGCTCACTGGATATCAACTGACTTGATGTGCCGGCGAGGTATCATCTAATATAGAGTACGTAGTATATAGAGTGCATTGCCGGCGCAGCTTCCTCCCTTCCACTTCGACTACCCCGTAGTTACGATTTATTACTGTCCTTTTTCCATTTTTTTTTGTTTTATCTTTGAGCGACAACGGATGCACATCTAGTTTCTAACGTACGTTATGGCAATTGTTTTCTTTCGAACATTTGTCAAAGAGACGTTGACCTAGTTTTAGCGATAATTTTATTATTTCGTGCGCAGCCTCCTACGTCCAGTGTAACTAGAACTTTCTCGTTGCGGTTTAACCTACTACTTAAATGTCTTCCGGGTGTATTTAGAGCGAAATTTTATTGGATTTATTTATCATTGTTATTCTCGTTTCATTTTGTTTTGTTTTTTTTTTTTCCAAGAGAAACGACAAGTCCAATTTCCAAGCGGTGATTTTCCGTTTGATAAAATATCAAACGCGTACCTTTGTAGTTCCTATCTATTTATTTATTTCTCATCGTCAATCCCAAACGCGCGTTTATAAATAACCAAATTCATCGACACACACGCACATAAACACAGAAACACCTTGACAAAGCATTCCTGCAGCGAACAGTCAACATTCTAGTTGGCACTGCAAGCAATCGGTAGAAGCTAGGTCACTTAATCAAGAGTGTAGCTCGTGATTTCAATCAAGATTGCGTCTTGACGCCGGACCATTCCGGAACCAATGTTTTGATGCAATTAACCATTATTTCAGTTGCTGACTGTACCTGCGCATACCTTGCCACCAATGAGGATGCTGTGCATGCCGTTCATTCTTTCGCTGATGGGTACTTCGGGCAAAGAATCCAAGAACAAATCAATCAGGTATAACTTGTTTTCGATTTTTTCCCTTTGCTTTGCTCGTTATTTGTCCAACTGAATAAACGTTCTTTGTAACTTTTTTTTAATTTAGAAAGGTGACGCAAGTCGACACGGAACAATCAGATAGCGAAGACGAACGCGTCAAAATAAAAGATTCAGCCACTGACAAAGAGAAGCATTTGAATTTGTACAACGAAAGCGACACAACGGAGTCAACAGAATTGATCGAGTTGAATTGGAGTTTTTTGTCGACCATACTACCAAGCAACGAGTCCGTCAGTTAATAACCGTTAGTTCTGGAAGGATTTGTTTATAACTTGTTGGACTTGTATATCATAGAATCAATTTTGTACACTGACTAACAAAATATATATGTATATATATATATGTGTGTGTGTGTGTATTTTTTTATCTTTTAATTTTATTGTATGGTGATCGATGAATAAACAATTACATCGTGACAATGCAAATTGAAATAAAGTTTTAAGATTCATAAACGTGCATTGATTAACGTTGATACAAACAAATATTTAAAGTACTTTAGTGACTATCGGCATTTCGTTACATAACTAAAAACTCAACATTACATTACAATACATTAATAGCACAATGACATTTGTAGATAGCTTACTTGTCCAATCCGATTGTTATCGTTTATTGCGAGTTTCAGTCGCAAGTTATAAATTCACTTGATGGTATTCTTTGAATTGATGTACTTTTTTGTCGAATACCGAGCTTGATTACATGAACGTGTCGCTTAAGAAAGTGGTACTTTCGTATCTTCTATTTAAGTAAGGTAACATCGACGTATAATGACTATCGATTAAGTAATTAAACTAATATGCTTATCTTTACGTAATACATTAGAGCTCGTCAGCAAGCAATACTTTATGAAACGTCTTTGTAAAGACGAAGTGAAAAAAATGCAAGATCAATAAACTTCGTATGTACAAATTCAACAAGAACGGGTGGTAAATTAATGCAAGCCATTCTTCGGTTCGATCGGTATATCGCGCTGCTCGAAATACTCGAAAGCCTCTTGGATAACTTCGTTTATTCTCGCGGCAAAGACCTTGTCCTCGTCGTAGAGTTTCATCACGAACGAGTTCTCCTCTCGGAACATTATGTTGCTGTGTAGTTCTTCTTCGTTGAACCTGTCCAAAGTCGACTTACTTACTCCGATAATCGGATAGTAGAGGACAGCGCAGAAGAACGCCGTTATCCTCATTTCCTCGTATTCCCGAACAATATCTTCCAAAGTTGGCCTTTTGATTTCCGGATCGTTCGTTTGGAGCACCTCGCACAGTTGCTCGTGGTACGCCACGATGGCTTTGCGTTCTTGCCTCCGACGGAAATCGCGATCGGTACTCAAATATGCGAGAACTACCGAGTCGTACATGGGTGGCCCGTAGCGGCTCAATTGGAAATCTACGAGGACGCATTTGAGCGGATCGTTCGTGCCGAATAGATAGTTGTTTGGCCAAGGGTCTCCGTGTATGAGAACTTTTGGTAAGCTCGTTGACAACGTACTCTGGTCGTACATTTGGTGAAAGCCTTTGTGCAATACCGCGCTGATACGTCGACCGTCGAGACCCAATCGTTCGGCGACTTTTTCGGCTACTTCGACGATCAATTGGTGACGATTGGTTTTGACCATTTGATCGTTGAAAATTGGCGTGGGACCTTTAAAGTAGATTTCGTTCAATGGCTTACCCAATTGTTTCTCGGCGACGAGCGAAGCCGCGTGAAGCCGAGCTTGCGCTTTGAAAGCCGCTCGCAATTGATCTTCGTTCAGAATTTTCGCGTTGGACATGGAGTAATTGCGAGATCTCATGTCTTCGAGGACAAGGAGATCGTCGCTGGCGAACAAAACCTTTGGGCACCATTCCTCCGTGGTAGGACAGGCTTTCTGCAGGAGCGGTACGACGTCGTTGAAGTACGTTGCTTCTTGGCCAAACAAATTGCGTTCGCGTATGAATTTCAATTGCTCTTCCGACAATTGAGGCATACTCTTGACGAAAAACCGATGCGTCTCCGGTTCGCTTTTACCAGTGCGTTTGACCGTCATCTCGAGATTCTGATGATTACCTAAAAATCCAACTTTGTCCGTGCTGTGACTCGTTAAACGGTAGTTCAACACATGCACTTGTTCGCCGTCGAAAGCTCGAGCGACAATCGCGTCGATCTCTTGCCGATTGAAACGATAATGGGTCTTCATCGTCGAACGCGTCAATGTCCAATGGAACTCCGTAGAAACACGCAACACTAAGATTTGTCTCTCTCTCTCTCTCTCTCTCTTCGACGATTAACGACTCGCTAAAAGCAATGGCGGTTCGCCGTTCGGTCGACGACTGTGCTCTCCGGGCGAGATACCGCGCGCCTTTTAAAAGCGACTCACTTGTCGGTGATGCGCGTGTGCGAGTGACTCGGCATCTTGGGATGATTTTTCTATTATATGGCGAACGGAAGGTCGCACGCGTTCAACTGTGTACACTTTGAGTGTGTGTACGATAACACCGATCGTATGAGTTTCGCTCGCGTGGAAACTTCACTGCCAGAGACGAACACGTCAAATTCAGATTGTTCGGATCTCGTCCTGTGATCCAGCATTAGGTCGAATCAATATTGCTCGAGACGATGGCTTTATTTTGCAAAAGTGAAACAACGCAATTGCAACAATTTTTTTCCGCGCAACAATTCCAATTGTTGGCTATTGTTGCGTGGATAACTTGCAGAATTATTACAGTTTATGAAGTGTGAAACAAATTGCCGTTAATTGTAGTCTGTAATTCTGGAATTGTCGAGTCATTCTAGAAAAGAACAACACTTGACGAACGTCTAACTGATAGTTCAATGAGTAACACCATTGTACAAACAGTCGCGAGTCGTTGAAAATGTTACCGCGATTAATCGTGTATCTCACTGTAATTACGTTTGAACGCTTACCCAGTGAAAATACACGAAAGGCAAATTCCGCTCGTGTGTTTTTTTGCGTGTAAAAAATGCAAATAAGCAAGGATGGAAAGGGATCGGGAAGGATCCGTTTTTTGATCGCACTTTGCGCTAATTGTTCCCGTTACGTAATATTCCCAGTGAGCCCTGCTCCTGAGATTATCAAGGTAAAGAAAAATGATCGTTGCGCAATAATATAGAAATCGCA
Organism: Chouioia cunea; assembly: GCA_030064505.1. Taxonomy (NCBI): domain Eukaryota; kingdom Metazoa; phylum Arthropoda; class Insecta; order Hymenoptera; family Eulophidae; genus Chouioia; species Chouioia cunea. The sequence goes on along the minus strand of JAOPFQ010000001.1, from coordinate 9,323,272 downwards.
AAGGTAATAAGCAAGTAGTTCTCAACGGCGCGTGACATAGTCTCGATTTCCTTCTGCGGTAATTTACATTTCTACGGCTGCAGGAGTAATTATCAATTATCTCTCGCGATTATACTCGCTGCTGTGCGATTTGTTTTTACCGTAGGCGTTTCTCAAGACACAGCTTACGTCACTGCGATAGAGTTTTGCCTAATTTATTTTTAATTATTCACCTAAGATCACTCGTAATGGATCTTTTTTGCTTCTGTGCCTACCGCTTCTACACCACCGCCTTTACGCCACCGCTTTTACGAATAAACGCTAGGTGCGAATTTTAAATGATTTATTTTCCAACTACCTGCGTATCGCGTTAACGAGGTACACGCTTACGATGTAAAGCCTCAAAAATAGGCGTTACCTTCACGTTTGTGCTATTTCTCGAGATCGTTATTATTATGGTTATTTCAAATTACGCTTGAAAATTATACAGTGTTGTTTCGTCGTTTTAAGCGACGTTTTCTTTCTACAGTACGAGCCGTGTGATTTGAACAAACTCGTTTTCGTTGTGGTACGTAACGCGAGGTCCATTCGTTGTCAATTCGGTTACAAGGAAAAGGATTGTAGCAATGATTAAACAAAATTAACACTGATACTTAAAAATATTATGGTTTATTTAGGGTTACAATAATACACGATAAAATCGATTAAAAGCAATACAAGTTACGAAAATAATTACAAGAAGATAGTCGTTTGAGCGTCGATTCAACTGCGTGCGCAAATTACGTAAATCTACCGAGATGTCGTTGATCCTACGTCTCATCGTCTGTGAGTTACGTTTATGATATACGTATTACGAGCACGTTAACGTTATTCGATACAAATCGAAAATAGGCTCGTTCGATGTTATTTTCTGAATAACAGTCAACTCACGTCGAATTGATAATTTCGAATAATTGTTGTGCATTCATCAGCCTTATGGAACGTTATACAAAACACATAGACGTATACCACGGCATTAATTACAGTCGATATAATCGAGAGTTCATTGGTCTTCGATAATGTACGCAAATATTGATAAACGTGGTGCGCGTACAGATTCAATACATTGATTTGTACTTTTTTTAATAAATATAGAGAGGCGCGTAAAATATCGAACGAACCCGTTAAGCAGATTTCGAGATAAAGAACAAAAGTTACTCAAGAATCGAACGTTAAAAAATGGAACGCTGGGCGAAGATCGAGCGAGGGATAAAAGCAACGCATTTGTGGAATGGATAACGACGAGTTACTCGATCTGTTTGACAATCGACAAGATTTTATCAAACGGCTTATCTCTCTTGCGTTCTCTAATCACTCTTGATACCACGGAATACTTTGAAGAAACAGCAAAAACATTGTTATTTATCGTACACCGTATGTTTAAAATTTGCATGCGCTTTGACAGTGTAGCTTCGCTGATAGCAAAATACAATCTGACGGTATTCTCCTTCAAAATACAAAGTATACGGATAGGAAAGTGCGCGTTTACATAGAAATCCATCACAAAGGGACACGCATAAGAGAGAAGAAAAGAAACGAAAAATATTGCAAAGCTAAATCGCAAAAAAAAATTGACGAAAACACGATTTCATCGTTCTTCGTCGGCAGCCATTGCCTCGCCGCTCTCAACGAATGCCAGCACCGCGTCGGTGATTCTTCTTGCGTATTCCTCATCCTGATCCATCAACTCGAAAATACATTGGTTGTCCCGTCTGAAGACGAACTTTTGATAAAAAACGGCAAGCTCGTCGTTATACTTGGCAAATACCTCCTTACTCAGCATGATAGTTGGCAGATACATAACAGCGACGAACCAAGCCGAATGCTTTGCTTCGTCGTACTCTTGGATTAATTCCTCGTAAGTTGGTTTGTCGATCGATGGCTCGCACTTGCCAAGCGTCTCGCACAATACCTCCCAGTAAGCCTTCACCACTGACTTTTCACTCCGATCACCAAAGTCACGATGACTACTGAGACAAACGAGTTGAGCGACATCGAACATGCGCGACGCGTATCTGGTCATCTGATAATCGACCAGTAGACACTTGGGTGGTTGACTAGCGTCCGTCATGATGTTATTTGGCCAAGCGTCGCCGTGACAAACAACCCGATGTTTAGCCTCGTCGTTGATCACGAAATCAATAGCTCGATGCATCATTGGTATAACGCCTTTGCAATTTCGATTCTCGCGTTTGGCGACACCAACGATCAGAGACTCGAACAACGGAAGCGCGTACTGGCGCATTTGCGAGTGAAATAATTGTTCGGCGCAAGCTTGCGGATAAAGCACGTTCAGTGGTTTGCCGAGTTTCTTTTCGGCTATAATCGATGCAGCGTGCATACGCGCCATCGTTCTGGCGGCCGACTTCAATTCCTCGATACTCAAGATCTTTGAACCACTCATGTTGAAACCTTTGTCGCGCACATCCTCGAGCACGATCACCTCTTCGTTGGCGAGGTAGCACTCGGGTGACCAAGCTTCGATCTCGCCAACCGAGGTAACTTCCAATAACCGAGGCATCAGTTTCGTAAAGAACTCGGCCTCTTGATTAAATATTCGACGCTGCTTTACAAAGTCCGTCTGGGCTTCAAAGTCACGGGGTACGGATTTCACGAAGAAATTCAATTTCTCCTCCGTTTCTTCGTCGCCTTTACAGCGTCGAACGGTGATCGTGAGCTTTTGATGGCTACCAAGGAAACCGACCTTACTCTTGGAGTAAGATTCCAGCCGATAATCTATCACTCGCAGAGTCTCGTCGTCGTCGTCGTTGAATACAAGACTCGCTATGGATTTTGCCTGCTCGGCGTTGATCGCACTGGTCGTCGACATTTGTCTTTGTTGCTCTCTTTCTTCGCGCTCAATCACACCTGGCCAAAGCGGTCAACGCAATAGCTAACGAGACGCGTACTCGGGTGGCCGGCTTCTACTTATCTCTCGACTTTGGTTTATTGTTATAAAGCCTGCCGTGGGAGCGTCGTTCCGAGTTTCAAAGTGTACTTTCGTCCGATAAGTAACTTGGCAGATTATTGTACTTGTTTCTCTCAATACAGCTCACCGCGACGAGAGAGAGAGAGAGAGAGAGAGAGAGAGAGAGAGACTATGGGTAGCACTTGATCGATCGCGAACGACGCGCGTGACATTTCCACGGATCCAAACCGGATTTCAGCCAGTGTCTACTTTTCCGCGAGCGGACGGCAAATTTAGTTTATTTTTTCTTTAACTAATCGTTCTATTCGTAAAAAATTTAATTGAACGCGCAGTCTCGTTAACGATAAGATTTCACCGGATTAAATATTTATTAAACGAACAGTTTTATCTTTGTCACGCGTTAATTAGGTAAGCGTTATCGAATGTGATCCATGTAGGGACTAACTGAAAATAACAGTTGTAATAACAAGTTTAAAATCACGCGGAGCTATTTTTTAGCTTGAGGAAACTTCATAACGTGTACAGATTCGTGAAAAATGTTTCGTACATCTGGATTTTAAATAAATACAGTTGAAACTTGAGTGGTTTATTTCGAGCAAATTCTAAAAAAACGTACACATCAGAGGTAATATTATTACCAAAAGTAGTCGAGGAAATATTCGCCATTTGTAATAACAACGAGTGCTCAATGACCACGTTAACAGTTTTTCGAAAATATAATTTTACGTATAATAAAATTATAACAATCTTTGAATATATTCGACAATCGACTTTGATTCAAAAGTCTATTGGCTGTTTTTACATGCGTTTCTTTTTCTTACTAACAGTCTAACAGTCGAATCGAACGCTCGATTTAAAAGTTGTTATCGTCGCATCCGAGTATCATACGTAGTACGCATAAATCTGAATAATAAAAAATGTGATTATGATAATCGAATTTATTGTAAATTGTCGTTAAGGGTATAACGCTGATTAACATCGGAATGAAACGAAGCTCGATAAGGACGATAATGGACATCGATAAATCAGATAAATAAGTCGTCTCAACGCCAGTGAAAAAGAATGCAGTGGTTCTTACTTTTTGGAAAGATATTCTTGTTGAGCAAGCACGTCGAAATCACTTTACTGATTTTCCCACTCACAATTTTTCTACCATAGATCCAATGGTTGTTCAATTTTTTCTTACTTTTTATCTTAATTTCTTCTTTCCTGTCGACTTCTCGATGTTCCATTTGTTGATATTTATCGATAAACGCGCCTTGATCAATTCCCAGACGTATCCTATGCTCCATGACTGCTCAACTGCCAGTTACTACAAACTTTAAACGAAGAATGAATATAACGATCAATCGCGATGTCTTCTTATTGTTGCGAAGTTTGAGAACTACGTCGTAAGAAATAAGAGGAGCATGGCGTCTCTCACGTTGGCAAAGTTATTGCCACGATAAGCAATCTTGGGTAAATGCGTTTTATCTTGAAAATAAAAGAAATTCCGCCTTAAACGTTGAAAACATTTCTTTAACGTTCTTGTACGCTGCGTTTCAGAATGCGCTTCAAAACAATGCCAATAAAAATATTTTTTCTGTTATGCAAACGCTCGCTTTTCATCGAGATGCAAGCAACATATGGGTAGGAGCGAGATAAAATTCTTTTGTTGACGAAAGATAACTTAATTCGCAAATTAATACGGGTAAATTTAATCTGTCCTCTTGCACGAGGATATAGCAAAGTCACCTTCTACTTATCTTCGTTCGTGCTGATAAAAACAAAGTCGATTTTCGTCGGTTGTTCGATTGACAAAAAGAATCCAGGTCCTTTCGACGCGTTCTCATTGTCTGCGAAATAGAACTCAATGCACTACGTACTTAAATATTTAATAAGCGTAAATAAGTGTGTTTTGCCAAGTTTTTTTCAAATGATTCGTAACGCACGATAAACAAAACAACAAGAGTTACATTTGACTCGTCAAAGAGCGAAATTTTGTTTTTAATTAAATCAACGTTACCAACAAGCGTAATAACGACACTCGCTTCTGCGCATTAAGTATTTTCAATGCCGAGGACTAACAGTTTCGGGTAGATATCGTTAATTCAACAGCCGCATACGCTAACGGTATTCGTCTGATAGACGATGTATTGAATCGGTGTGTAGCTTGTTTTTTCGAGCACGCTTCAATAACCTCCATATTTTCGGTAAAACTATACTTTAGTACACCCACTGAATACTTTGAAACATGTATCGTATTTAAAGCTAAGATATGTTCGAGAATGCATATGAATATTTACAAAAGTGGAATTTAATCAAACTTCAAATGTATCTTTATTGAGTCATCTACAGCTTTACGACGGAGGAATATTAAACGTGACTTTGATGGAAACGATGAAATTGAAATGGCATTTGTTGAATAATCAACAACGCCTGCAAATTCGTTTATTATTTCTTCAATACGATTATGGTAAGGTTGACAATGCTTCGTGTACGCCAAAGTAATTTCGGTCTTATCAGCGCACGGTGTATTGTTAGGCGTGTCTGGCGAACGATCAATTTGTTTCGTTGTCTCTGGATCGAATAGGATGAAAGGCAGATAAAAGCTAGCAACAGAACTCTTTGTAAGCTTCTAGAATTTCTTCAAACGTTGGGACGATGGTTGTGTTTGTTTCTTCGTTATTTGTTATCGTCCTTTCTAATTCCGCACGGTATACTCTGATTAATTCTCTTTTGTGTTGCTTGCGGTAATTTAGCGATGTCTTCAAGTATATAACCAGCAACAGGTCCAATGGAGCTGGAGCACTGTGGTTCCGATTCTGCGCTAAGGAACATGAGGTTATTTTCCCATAAATCATTGTGACGTATGACGTTTCGATACACTTTGGAAGGTTTCGCGAGTTCGATCAATTTTTCATAATTTTTACGTATTTTTCGAAGGTCTCATCCGAGATATTTAACCATGCCATAAGTTAAATTCATGACACTGGCTTGTATAAGTTTAGCTATGCATAAATACATATTCGCTAAACTGCACTGCAACTTTTTCTATTTCTTTGGCCTTCAAAAAAATACACGAGTCAATTCAGTTTGGTTGAAGCATTATCGTTATTGGTCCAATATTGGAGTGAAGAAAATTAGTGACATTGGGATTGCATTGAATCAAGTGAAATTAAATCTGTTTACTGATATCAGCCAACTCATTTATGGCATCTTCAACTTGATTTTTGTAAAGTTCGTCTTTTTCCATAAATAACCGTATGACCTCAATTACGTCACCCGACAAGAATTTAGCGTATTGTTCAGGACTCTCGGCACATTTTGCGGCAACTTTTGGACCGAGCAATCGGTAAAAACATGCCACAATGGCGCCAAACAGTCTGTAATTTTCGAGTCCCGTCAAAATGTCATCGATAGTAACTGTCTTTGTTTTTCCAACGAGATCGTGGCTTTTTATTGCCTCCTCTAAAATCAAATGATAATAATCCACCAGAGTTCTTTCGAACTTCTGACGAAAATTACGCGATGCGTTGACGTGCAATAATTGCAAAATGTCCAATACTAATGGGGCATATCTGATCAATTGAAAATCTACTAGAACGCACTTGTATGGTTGAGATCGATCGTCGATCATGATGTTGTTTGTCCACAGATCACCGTGGCAAATAACGTTGCAATGGATTTCGGATGGTAAGATGATTTCGTAAATTTTTGTGCAAGCACTGCGTATTCTTTCAGGATCGTGACCGTACATTTCGGCTACAGTCGTTGCCGCTTTTATACTGGATTCAACCCACACCGACGATCCACCGTTGGTGGTAAACATCGTTTCGTTTAATAAATCTGGCCAATACTTATCCAATGTATCGACGCTCTAGAAAACGAACGTAAAGTATCAATGAAACGTTGGTCAGTGGAACTTTGCGTTCTCGTAACGTGTAACGTACAAATTAATCACCTCGTTCATTTGTTTCAATCGAGCTTCGGCAAGTATCGAACAACTGTGAAATCGAGCTAAAGTTGCAAACACCGATTTTATGGCGGGTAGATTGTCGTGAAATGTACCGAGTAGCTTATAACCTTGAGATCTCAAATTGCTCATTATTAGTGCATCTTTCTTTGCCAAATAGCAATCTGCCGTCCATTTGTCGTTTTTGTAATTTTGTACAAGAAAAGGAATGGCTTGTTGAAAAAACAACGATTCTTTCGCGAAGATACCTTGACTTATGATAAAACTCGCTTGCGAAGGATTTTCGTAAGGTACCGATTTTACAAATAAATCGATCTCTTCGGGAACGTCGTTGTCTTTCCTCTGAAACATTAATGTTTTCATTGAACGATCTTCAAGCTAAAATCACGCTACGTACGTAAAGTTCGCAAGTTCGATGTGCGATGCACAATTGTAACGGGTAATTACTCGAATCGTCATGGTGAGAATGCGATGCGATCCCAGCATGCCAAGTACTTGTCCCGAATAACTATCAAAACGATGTTTTAATACTGAAACCGACTTATCACCGACGACTCGTTGGGCGACAGTCGCCATATCTTGCTCCGTGATAACGTCGATAAATTGGTTGGATTGAGCTTGATCACCTGCCATTATAACTCAATTATAATGCCAATTGTTGTTTCTATCTGTCGTGGAACAATAGTTTAGATATTACGCGTTACATAAATGTCGTATTGCTCGTCATTTCGCAACTTGTAGTTTTTTTACATTGACGAATAACACGTCGTGACTCACTTACAAATTGCTTCGGTTAACCCGAGGTTCGGTGCGCCGATGAACGGTCAACGATGAATTTGACGGATTTTCACGATAACGCAGGCTCGGAAGCCAAGCTCGTGCGCACAATATTGCAAGTACAACTGGGTTATCCCTGTAAAAAATCAATGCTATCAAAGTTTTGTCGAATTCCCGTGAGTTTAATATTTGCGGATAATTGCGCTTCTAGAGATAAAAAGGATCGCGGTGAAAAATGAAATACGTACCTGCGGAAATACAGAGATGCACGAGCAATAACTTATCTTCGAAACGTACAACGATAAGATTTGTTTACCATTGGATAATTGTCATCGTCTATCGGCAAAATAGACACTATAACAAAGTTTCGAACGTCAAAGTACAATTTTGTTCCTTCTCCTATTACCGATATCCTAAGCGAACGAGCAATATTCCAAGGAGACGATTAACGCTATCCAGAGTTTAACGCTCGTGTGTTGATTCGATTCCCGAGAATGTCAACGTCGAAGTAGCGTATAAAGTGTTGAGAACGATCAGTAATAGCAGAAGGCGTGCTTGCGATTTTTCAAAATCAGGATTGCACTGTTACACAACGTGTATAATTATGTAATTGGATAGAGATAAATACGAACGAACCTCACCAATCCATACGCGGCATCTCAAACGATTCGAACCATCAAAAATCTTCGTAAATTGTTCTGGCAATTTGAGGATCGTTTTAGCGAGTTTTTATAGCCGTCGAATTGCGTTTAATTGGTTATTTGCCAACTATTCGCTACGATTGGACTTGACAATAGTTTCGTGACTATTATCAATTTAACAATGAGTTTTGGGAAAAAGCAAACGAACGTTTCCTTCGAACGACGCTGCGATCCGAGCTCCCCCTCGTAGCCGGCGTGGCTACTCGATCGATACGAATTTTCTCGAGTTTTCTCGAATATCGGCGACGCCTGTAAAACGACAGCAAAGTTATGCAAAGGAGCACACAACGCTTAGTGGCGCTCGAGCTCGCGAGTGTTTGTTGTCAATTTAAACACGGAGAGCACAGATCACAGACCACAGACGTAAAACGTGTTAACGACGTATGCTCTCTATCTTATCGTTTTTTATCGTTTCAAGAAGACATTGCACTTTTTAATTTGGCCGTCACTCTCCGCAAACATGAGTATCGAGTATAGTCCCGAACAATTCATTAAAGAATTGTCGGAATTGTGCCAATGTACCGAAACAAACTGCTATCATCCAACGCTGACTGGAAGTAAGTACGAATAAAAATTTATCCTCACAGTTGTGCGACAACTCGCTCTATTCCCTCTTCCTGGTCGCCTCTATTTTTTTCCTTCCCGAGTGCTGGCCACTCGGTAACTTGCTTATAAATGGCAACGGTGATCGTCCACATCCCGAGTAGCATTCCTAGTGCCATGTTTATAATATAGTATAGTACAATGTAAGTCAACGCAACCCGTTGTTGTTTGTTGTGATTCTAGCGTACGAATGGTCATGGGACACGTCGTTCCAAAATCCAAGACTGCAATTAGACGAAAAAAATTTGGAAGTCAAGTTTCACCCTGGGTACAGCGTTGGCACAGCAGCCATCAGAGGGAACAAAACGATGTCAAAAAACAGGCATCACTATTGGGAAGTCAAAATGGTCACAGCAGTTTACGGGACAGACGTAGTGAGTAACCAAAACTCTTGACTGCCTTTGCTACGATTTGGAATAATACATCCAATTGATTTTCAACGCGCTCGATGCGTCGATTTGTTTTCTCTCACAGATGGTCGGAGTTGGTACAAAGGATGCGGATTTAACGAGTAAAATGAATTCATTTTGCTCTTTGTTAGGTAGGGATAAAGAGTCTTGGGGATACTCGTATAGAGGGTATATACAACACGACGGTCACATGAGAGATTATACAGCTTGTTTTAAACAAGGTAGTTTAGTCGGAGTTTATCTAGACACATGGAAAGGAACCCTGCAGTTTTTCTTAAATCGAAAGCCATTGGGTAAAAGATAGTGTATTGTATTCAAAAAGTACTTTGTACCAACGTGTCGATATCTTTACCCACATATATTGCTTTTCAGGAATGGCGTTCACTGGTCTCAGAGGATTAGAACTATATCCCATGGTTTGTTCTACAGCGGCCAAAAGTAAAATGAGAGTAACCTATAGTAGTTCGATGGCTGCTTCGCTACAAACCGAATGTCTAGGGATATTAAAACCTATACAGAAAGCATATCTGAAGACAGCTTTTCCCGGACTCAAGTATTTGACGCAAAGTGTATTTGCACTAATACTTCAACAATGTAACGGTAATTGTCAGGTCATTTTCTTGCATGCAACACTATTTAATTAGATTTATGTAGTTTGAATATTGTTTTGATTATTTTAGACGATGACGATAATAACGATTCCGAGGAGGATTTTGTATTTGCCAACGATAGTTTAATATTAGATGACTTTGACTTTGCATTGGTTGGTTGTCGAAAAATGAAGAAAAAACGACTTAGATTATATTGAGCTGACTCAGCTTATTTTTCTAGACTTCCTCGTCAACATCTAAAAACCTTAGTGTGCGATTCTAAAGAAAAAGTTTTCCAGTGATCCGTGGGCACTAAATGCACTGTTTGGAAAATTTTAGAATCAAACAAAAAGTGACATGTCTTTGCCAATGTGATCTCATGTGATATAAAACTTTTCTACATTTTATATATTTCGTGTACAGCTGTGAAAAGTTACGATTTATTTTTTAATGATTTTCATTTTGAAAATGAATGTAAGGAGGAATTTATTGTCACTTAATTTACGATACTCATTGTAAATTACTTTTTTGATTTTTCGATAATTAAAACATCAGTTTTCATCGAACAATTTTAAAACAACAAATGTGTTGAGTAAATTTCAAAAGTAGATTATACGATACAGACATATGGTATCTTTTCACCTAAACTTAATTGTTATAGGATTACTTTTTTTAAACAAGTATTGGTATAGTGATTAAAATAACTTTGTAGAAAAAGAATTACGTCAAACACTTCTGACTTATCCTAATTTTAAGGATGAATTGTAGATGATTTATTTAATAACAATTTCAACGTAAATACTATACTGACTTTCTAAGTTTATGAATTTTTACATGTACAAATTCGTAGAAAATTCGTTAACAATTATAGTATAGGTTGTATGTATATATATTTTACAACTGCAACTATATAGTGAGTTCCATTAAAATGTTAAAATAGTTAAAACCGGAGATTAATACTCGAACTATTTTAGAACTTGACGAATGCATTTAACAAATACTTTATGTTGTTATACTTTTAGCCATTATCAAATAAAACACTTACTTTGAAAGTACCAATGCGAATTATTTGAATTATTTTGAATACTGACCAATAGAACAACCCTAATTCAATCGCACTTACTCTTCTTAGCTTTGTTGGTTTTGGTAGATTTTTGTTTCATGTCACTATGATTTGATCGTTTATTACTCTTACTTTTATACCTGTCCGTTGAATTGATTTTTACACAAAACACAATTGCTTGAGCCCAACCAGCAAGAGGTCCCCAAAGTTCACGTAAATGACTACTAACTTCTTGATGAATTTTTGGTGTAACAGAGTTTTGCTTACGCAAATGTGGTGTATAATTTGCACAAGCTATTTGAAATATATGAGTGTCCACTGGGATAGCTTCTAAATGGCCAAGAGACATAAGACAAATGCAATCCGCAACTTTGGGGCCGATACCTGGAAGAGACATGAGACTCTCTCTTGCATTTTCATAAGTTGTACCATTCTCCTTCTTTAGACCTTGTAGCCACTGTCTGCCTCCAAGAGTTTCAAGTTTCTCTGCACTTTTTGATATGTAACCTGCTCTGTATCCAAAACCTTCTTTTCGTAGGATGGACTCGACGTTTGATTTGGAAAGTGCTTCTATCGTAGGAAAATCATAATACTCTTTATCGTTGATCGTACCAATTTTTTCACCAAATAATCGACATAATTTTTCCACCATGCCTGATATTCTGAAAATAAATATATTGCACGATACTGTGATGGGAGTGACAATTATTACGATATTATTACTTCTTACCTCAGAATATTATTGTTTGAGCTGCAAATAAATGAAAAGAGATTTTCAACGATATCTTGATTTAACATTCTGACTGCTCCTATCTTGTCGTAAACATTCCTAAAATGAGAATCCGAATTGACCCATGTTTCTATGTTTTCTTTTAATGAAATATCTAAACGGAAATAATCAGACAAAACTTTTTCACAGTCCAAGTCATTTCTAAGCGATCGGTGCATCGTGTAAATTATTTTATCGTCGTTTTGCGACAATGTCCAGAGAGCACTTGAAAATACTCCTCGATACTCGACATTGCTGTCGCAAACTGCCCATCTGCAATTGCAAAGCAACGGTGTTTATAATTACTCGAAATATTCGTAGGGAAATTCTTAGTAAATACGACTGTCCGATTGAACGCATTTTTAAAAAATTGTTGTCTCTTTTATCGATAAATAAGCAAATAAACTACAAAAGGACAACATGAAAAAACGAATGAAAAATTGAAACGATATTCACCGAAAGCTTTGACCACCTTTTAGCGTTATTCCGAGATCGAGTTCATCTCTTTGACAAGAAATAGAATTGGTTATCTCTTTTTCCTTGCTACTCTCACATTGCTGTCTTGATGCCGTGGTCAACTTCATTATCGCTAAAGTTTTACAAAAATACGTGTCGTTTATACGTCGATTGTGTCGAAATAATTGTGTCATTAACAAATAAATATATATCGCACATATCGCACATGTCAAACACAAAGCGAAAATACGAAGAATGGAAAATGGCGCGTAAAAAACGTAATTAGCGCCACGTTCAAAAGACGATCGTTAAGGTGACACGCGGGGGCTTGCACAGGTGCAGGCGCGAATATTCAAATCGGGCGCGATATATCTTTCGGTAAAACAAGTATCCAGCTCGAGTCACTCCGTGGCGGTATCTTTTGTTGATGATATTACGTATTACAGATGATTGGCGTTAAAAGCCGCCGCGCGTCTACGTAATCTAAGATATGTACGCGTTTATCGGCAAATTTCAAAAAACTTCGCAAGCATTGGAAATCGCACGAAGTATCGTTTGAAAGCATCGCAATCGGGCTTTTCCATCGTACAACCACTACGATGCTAAGGGTACAATCTGTAATCCCGAATAAATGGTCAATTGGCAGAAACGCCGAAACACCGAAACACTTGCAGGTCATTATTACGTTTCGCCAATCGACGAAGACAATCGCAAACGAACAAATCGCAGGTGGGTAGGTATAACGCACGATACACCAGTCGTAAAAAATAGTCAGGTTTATTAGTAAAACAAACTTATGTACAAACATCATTTCAACGGCGTAAATAAATAGATATATACAACGTGGAAAAATTACACGCAGCAGTGATTAATCAGCTATCGAAATGCGTAGATTAGATTGAAAATGTCGATTTAACGGATGGGTGGATGCGCGCGAAGACAAATGCATTTTCGAAGATATTGTTTACCCATGAATGTGGCAAAGCTAAATAACGTTCACATCGATTGGTTTAGTCGTGCTATTCGTCGTTCTCGTTTTGTCTCTGACGAAGTGAGGGTCGTTCCAAGGTTTGACTTCTGCTTTGAACCAAACGAGATAGATGACGTTGGAGACAACGGCGAATAAAAGTACGATCCAAAAGACTAATCGCCATTGGGCGAGCGTCGAGTCCGGTGCCAGTATCGCTATGACATAAGGCGTTATTATCCCCACGGAGGCCGCGAGTCCATTTCCAACAGCCATGATCGAACCAGCGTAATTGGGACTCAAATCCAAAGCGTTCATCATGACACTAGGGTAGAGGCTACCCATCAACGTTATCCCGATCATGAACGACAGCACAACGAGTGTCTTATCGCACTTGGCGTACGAAGCCAACACCAAAAATACACCCGGACCCGTGAGCGACACGGTCGTCAATAATTTCCTCACGTTCGTCACCGACATCCATTGTCTCTCCAGGATTTGGTCGTTGATCCAAGTGCTCAGCATGGTATTCAACCACATGAATAGGTACGGCAGTGCCGAGAAATAGCCGTTGTTCTCGAGTGAAAAATCGACCACGTTGTTCATGTAAATTGGCAAATCGCTGATCATGGCGAAATAAGCCCAATTCGTACCTATCAGCGTGATCGTGAACGCCCAAAATTCCTTACAGCGGAAGATGCATCCCCAGGGAGCTGGTGGAAGTTTGCTTTGTACTTTTTCCGCTTCCAGGCTACTTCGTAAATACTTCAATTCCTTGTCGGATATGAAAGGGTGGGATTCTGGATCCTCGTAGACGAACAGAAGCCAGAACGGATACCAAATCATGCCGATCACGCCAAAGAAGAAAAATACCGATGGCCATCCTATGCCCGAGTATTTGATTATCTGAGCGGGCATGATGGTACCGATGAACAAGCCCAGAAGTGGTCCAGCGTACACGGCGTTTCCGACTTTCGTTCTTTCCGCGGGTGTCGTCCAGTGCGATACCATCGTACTGGAAACTGGATACATCGCGCCATTGACGATTCCCATAAGTACGCGTGTCGTGATCAGCGCGTTCGAGCCACCCCAATCGACCGCGAAAGGTGTGACGAAAGTTAATACTGCAGGTATGAAGATTCCTGGACCTAACAGATGTTTGCCACCGAAACGCTCCGCTAGAGACCCATAGAAACACTGAGAGATCGTGTAGCTCCAGAAAAACGACGATAGAATTATTCCCTGTCAAAGTAATTTGCGAATTAGCCAAAAACAAAGCGATATACTTCGAAGCATTGGACTTTTGCGCAAAGCCGTCCAGCGTGATCAAACCTGCGTGGACATGTCCCATGGATATCGTCTGCTCAACGCGTCCTCGTCCTCGTTACGGTAAAGCAAAAACGCCGTGTCGACCGTGTTATTGGGGGCGACGAGCGTTTTACATTTTCCACTGGAATCCGTCCCTACCGAATCTTTGATCGGTATTGACATTTCGATAATGGTTATCGAAATGATCACTCTCAAGATACTTCCTATGCACAAGCCTACCCCGGCTAGGACGGTGAATACCCATCTTTGCGAGACACCAGCACCTGTCGACGAAACCGCGGACGAATACGAATTAAAGTTACGAGCAACGGTCGTTGACGTTAATAGAGCGACAAAGAAGAAAGAAGCGTCGACGTGACGCTCGTCGTGCACGTGATTTCTACTTACAACAAGACTTCCAAGACGATAGCATTTTATTCTTGATGAATCACCGACGACACTGACTTATGTCTGCATAACTCGATCGTTACAATTCTGCCTAACGGTTAGGTACTTTGTTCGAAATTGAGCATCTGCGTTAAAGAAAATCAATTTAACGGTGCAAGCGACGATAGCGCAGTACATTTGCAAGTGAGACAATATTTTATCGCGTCAAATAATAGTAGTGAAATTCACCTATGGCTTTGCTCGAAATCTTGCGATTTTTTTCGATATATTTTCTATTGGATTGGCCAATCGCTTGATTGACAATTCGCGTCAAGTGAATTCGAATCTGCCTCGCAACTGTTCTCTTTTCCAGATTCGCGCTCAATTATCTTCAAAGGCCTATCGAACGATCTGTAATAACGTCATATCTAGCTAACTCAATTAAACATGTGTCAGATAAAAGTGTCGATTTTTTCTATTCGATTGCGACCTTCGCTAGTCAAATCATCAGATCGACGATAATTGTAAGCGACGTCTCTTTGCGCTTGCATTCAATACACTCGGCCGATTAATACGCTTTTATTTTTTATCGCAGACCCATTTATCGCCACGTACTACAGCCATATATTATAATAATCTGATCGAAATCTGACCGCCTTACAAGTCAATATAATAAATCTCTACAAACTTTCGTTCTTACGACAACAAGATCTTTCGTTTCGATTAAATTTCAATTTGAACCCGAATACCGGCGAAACGCGACGTGGATCGTCGTAAAAATTAGGTCATTCTTGAGGAAAACACCAAAGGTCTCGATTATCGAAACACGTCAAGGAGAAAAAACAAGACAAATTATTGGTAAGGGGTTGAGGGGTTCGTTTGAATTAGCGAGATATCCGGGGACACAGGCCCTCCAAATACAAGCCTACTTGAGTACCTTTTATCAGTGTCCGCAGGGATAACACTTGTACCGCCCCCTCCCACGCACGAGAAAAAAAGATAACTGAACAAATACGTAACATATGTTGGTGAGGACGAATAACTTTATTCAAATGTACACAGATAGTTGAATAGTTGAATGGCTAACGGCAGTTGTGGAAAACGTCGTTGAAGATACACGTCTAGTTAGCTACGGCGTGTTTTGTTGAAAACGCATCTTTTACACGCGTCGTACTTACTTCCGCGTCTTGACTATTCGTCACCTCCGAGTCGTTCCAGTCTTGAACTTGAGCACTAGCGAACACGAGAAAATAGAGATTGCTAGCTACGGCCACGCCGAACACGATCCAAAACACTAGCCTCCATTCAGCGATCGTCTGATTTGGTGTTAAAACTCCTACTATATACGGAGTGAACACACCTCCAACAGCGGACAATCCATTACCGATAGCCCATAACGTACCCGAGTAGTTTGGACTCAAGTCTAGAGCGTTAACCATTAGACTGGGATACGAGCAGCCCATTAGCGCCATCGCCAAGACAAACAACGTCACGACTAACGGCTGATTGCATTCGGCGTACGATGCAGCTACGATGAAGCCAGCCGTGCCCACGATCGACACGGTGGTGAATAACTTTCGCGCGTTCAACACCGACATCACTCGTTTGTCGATGATACCGTTGACGATCCAGGTACTTACGACGGAGGCAATCCACTCGCTCAAATGAGGCAACGACGATAGATATCCGTTGTCTTCTATCGATAGCTTCACGACGTCGCTCATGTACTTGGGCAAATCACTTGCCATTGTGAAATATGCCCAGTCAATGCCGAAAAGTGCTATTATAAAAGCCCACACCGAGGTCGAGGTCAGAATGCGCCTCCAAGGAGTCGGAGCGAGTTTTTTATGCGATTGCCTCGGCGAATAATCGCTCAAGTATTTCAATTCGTCGTCCGAAATGAACGGATGCGTCTCTGGACTATCGTAGCACAACAGAAGCCAAAGTGGAAACCACGCTATTCCCGCTGCTCCGAAAAAGTAAAAGACACCTTGCCAACCGAGGTTGGTATAGTGCATTATGATTGCCGGCGTGATCGTGCCGACGATCGTTCCGATAACCGCTCCAGCAAAAACAATCGTGCAGCATCTGGTTCTCTCCGCGGGCGTTGTCCATTGCGACACAAGAGTACTCGCGGCTGGAAACATCGAGCCACTGCTTACGCCCATGAGTATGCGTAGTACTATAAGGGCCGTCGAATCTCCCCAGGCGACGGAGACGGGTACCAAGCCCGTTAAAATGGACGGTATCAGTACGCCAAATCCTAAAAGGTATTTGCCACCGTAACGTTCGGAGAGAGGTCCAAATGGAAATTGCGTTGCTGCGTATCCCCAGAAGTAGGACGATAGAATTAAACCCTGCAAAACCGTCGTCGTCCGATGAATTGCCGAGCGGCTTTGCGATCGTTTGCAATCTGTCGAGATAAGGTAGACCTGCAAAAACTACCTGCGTATACTCGTCCCAGTCGTAGGTTCCTCCGATGCTCGTTGCAGTTACGTTCTGACTCGATGGCTTTTGCGAGTCAATGCACGTGTCGTCTTTTCGTTGCGTTGATTTGTCGACCGGTGGAACCATTTCCGTCAGAGTAATGGACAGAACGACGCGAATGCCGTTGCCAATGGACAAAGCCACGCATGCCATTATCGTAAAAATCCATCGTTGCGATATGCCAGAACCTGGGTAGCGAAACGAACGAATCGATTAGGTAAGAACAAGAGCTGTCGGACCATTCCCCTGCTCGATCTTACGTCTATTGAACATTCGAATATTCGCTAACATTACTAACAAATGTGAACGACCGATTGTTGTCGAAATATTCCCAATCGGTACAAGAAACACCGTGGTCGTGAACGTTTTGTAGTTCCCGCCAGTATTGCCGGATCGACGGCTCCGATTTCTTTAAAAATGGCTAACGTCAACCGCTTCTGCTTGTGTTTACGAATGCAAGCTCTAGTCGCGCTAAAGCGATCTGCCTCGTTTGATATTAAGGACACTGGATTTTTTACATTTTCTCGCTTGTAGATCATCGAATTATTTACGATGTTGCCCAGTTTAAACGTTGATCACAAAGAGCACTTGGCATTTCTCACCGAACAGTCCACGCAAGGTGAGAACATAACCCTATCGCCTGTACTTGTCAAAATTGTTTGTTAATTTTCCATTTTTTTCAGTTGTGCAAGATTTTTGCAAATTAGCCATCGATTACTTGCAGAAAGGGGCGAATCTTAAATTATACAGTGCAGCAGCGCGTACGTGACTTGTAATGATCATAATTGACTTTGCAACTTGCTAAAGTACATATTTTTTTAAGCGATAAGAAATTATAAGAAATAATATGAAATTTCAACGTCAATTTATTTTTAAGAGCGTCCAACGAAAGTATTCGTTTTGTGTTTCTGAGGTCGTCTACAATGATAACAAAAGCTATCGATTTAAACTTTTATGGTTTGTGGTTTACAGAAAAATTGCAAGTTGAGCCTCCAGTAATAAAACACGCCGTTGAAGCTCTCCTCAATCTGCTTTTGGAAAGTTGCAAGTACAAGGTACTATTGGTCTTAAGTATCACTTTTTGCGTAATATGGAATCGGTACAATTTTTCAATTACATTTTATGTACAAAAAACACTGTAGCTTGAGAAGGATGATTTCCACGATATGGTTATAAATTTGGGATTTTCAGAAGAACAAGAAAGTCTACTCGGTAAACTATATGCAGTGAAAAAACAAGAGTTGTCTGAAGCTCTTTTGAACTTCAACTTAAAAGTTCCTCAATACAGCAATATGGAGTGGAGGTTCGAAGTACAGGTACTTGAAACAATTGAATAAAATACTTGTTCTTTTTGAATAACGTATAATTCATTAATAGGAGTCTCTTAATACTATTTCCAATATGTTTTTAGATAGCGTCAAGATCACAACTCAATCAAGTCATTCCCATGGTAACGTTAGATCTATCTTTGGAAAATGCCTCGGATTCAGACCAAGTAAAACACGTATTATTGCAAACGGATCCAAATAACTTGTTACATTTGGCACAAGAACTTGATCAGGCTGTTCGCGAAGGTTTTAGTAGGCATGTCAGACGAATAGGAAGGATTGTTAGTTAATTCTTGTAACTTCAATTTTATTTATAGAAAAAAAAATGTGTGTAATTTCCTAATGAAAAGGGAAGAGATCGTAAGTATTTTCGACAAAAAACTTTACCGATTAAGTTAACGCAGACGTCCGCGTGTAATTTTGATCAATGATTCAACAATTGTAATAGTTGTCAAAAAGAGACATTGAACAGAAATATTTCAAATACTTGTACTTTGTCTAGTATTAATACGTTGAGCGCCACGTAACCCAATGTGGGTCACGAGCGTCTAATTCAAACGTTCTTCGCCGAGCTCAACGTATGAACGTTTTCGAGTGGTCTCCCTTCCGTTAATTTTATTAATAATTAAATAAAACTATATAAAATTCTCAACTTCAATCGGAAAGGTCACATTATCACTATTAAGCGTATGGAATTGAATATTTAGTCTTTTTTAGCGTTAATTTTGTACGACTCGATAAAATATAAAATTACATTAAATTGAACGTCTAATTCTTGTACGTATTCGTTAATCCTCACGTTTTTATTTAGTAGATAGCGTAAGTTATTAACGTTTTACGCAACGGATTAAAATGATTGATACTGTATAAAATAATATTAAAACGATCTATTTTACTTACAACAAATTTTCCAAGCCGATAACATCTTTCTTACGATGAATATCGCGTTCAATAAAACTCTTAATTATACCCCAACGGCATGATATTCAGCAGGAGATAAAATGTTTAAACAATGTCAATGTTAAAGATAAGGAGATCAATTTTAGTACGCATAGCAATCAAATATGAACAATGATATTGTGCAGTAGGAAGCGGAACGTACAGTACGTAAAAAAAGTGGATGCTCTTCAAATAAACTTGATTTAATAATTAATTTGACGAAGATGATCGATAAATTCTCTCGTTTTACCGCGATACAACGATCTACGCGTCACGACTGCAATCTTTGTTCATGCGAAACAGTGTAGTTGGCGGAAAACGTACCTTATCCAAGAGCACATGATGAATTCTTGCGTAAAACGATAATATAGTCGGTGTATTTCTCGATTAACGCATTTTGTTCTTTTACAAGTCTATTTATCTGTTTGGTAAACGTGTTCTTTGATTCGCTAGATCCATCCAAACAGATCACCATAGTACGAATACTTACCCGTCAACGAAAAGCTGATCGCACAAAAGTCCGTATTTTGTAGAGCGCGCTTTGCCCGATCTGGAATGGTCGCCCAACGAGGACAGGTTGGATAATACAATTTTTCAACGCTATTTTCATCGTAATTGTGTATTTGTCTGTAATTGGTTATCACTTTCCCTGACGATGCGATACAATTGACTTTAACTACTGTTTGCAAGTTTGATCAAGCTGCTGATCTTGAATAGACGAGAGTTAGTCCTTTCTATAATCCTATTCGCGAAAGCTTACTACAAGGTATAAGTGGTAAGAAAATATCTGGTAAGATTTTGCAGAGCTCGTCGATTCCTCCGGTTGTAATCTAACGCGGATGCATTGGGATTTCAAGAAACAAATTTGAAGTAACGTTACATGCGCTATTTACGTTGCAATTAAAAATAAGTTATTAACACGTCATGAATTAAACTGCTTAGAAATCTTAACTTTATTAAGAGGTGGCACTCGCGATGTGAAACGAACAATCGAATAAAGGTAAATAGAGCGATCGAAGTGATATCGTGCGGTGTTCAGCCACAGGATCGTTCGTGAAGCAATGCTCTAGTCTACGGTGCATCGCGTTGCTCCTACCTATGTGTTATATTTAGCGGGTATGCGTGCGTATAGGTATGCGTAGAGATACATCTAGTCGTTAAAATAAACGTGATTGCGCGTATTTACAAATCAATATCACATGTTTTGCGTTGACGGGCCACGGTTACCGATTCGCTACGTGGTTATCTCCTCGACGTTTTTGTTCTTTTTTCTCCTTCTTTCTTCCTTCAGGAATTCGGGATCGTTCCAGTACTCAATGTCGCCGCTGCCGTACATCAAAAATACGATGTTCGTGACGATCGATACACCAAACACTATCCAGAACACCCTTTTCCATTCGGTCAAAGTCTGATTGGGCGTCAGAACGCCGACGATGTAAGGCGTAACGATTCCCGTGAGCGCAGAGATGCCGTTGGTCAATGCCATCAGAGTACCCGCGTAATTTGGACTCAAATCCAAAACGTTGACCATAATGCCTGGCAAAGCGGTACCCATTAGAGCCATGCCGATAGTGAACATGACTACGACCGTGACCTTGTCGCATCCAGCGTAGGCAGCACCGACGATAAACATAGCTGGACCTATCAACGCAACGCTCGAGCCAAGCTTTCTCATGTTGGTCATGCTCAGATGTCCCTTGGCTATGAGCCAATCGGCAACCCAAGAGCTGAGCAAACTGCCCAGCCACATGCAGAGGTACGCCAAAGACGAGAGGTAACCGTTGTTTTGAATGGAAAACTTGAGCACGCTGCTCATGTATTTCGGTAAATCGCTGACGATCGTGAGAAACGCCCAGTTGTGCCCGATCAAAGCAACGATCAAGGCCCAAAGTGGTTTCGACATCAATATGTGCCGCCACGGCACCGGTGGTGGTTTTCGATGAGTGTGATCGCTCAGTCTCTCGTCCAAGTACTTCACCTCGCTTTCCGAGATGAAAGGATGCTCGCGTGGATTGTTGTAACAGAGTACAATCCAAACGAGGAACCACAGTACATTGATACTACCGAAAAAGTAGAAAACAGCCGGCCATCCGATCGACGAGTAGCGTAAAATTAATCCCGAGACCGTTGTCGCGTAAACGGTACCCAACGGTGCACCAGCGAACACGAACGAGCCAGTTTTCGATCTCTCCTCGGGTGGCGTCCATTGAGCGAGCATCACGTTTACCGCTGGATACGTTGTACCTTCGCCGAGGCCCATCAGCACTCGAAGAACGATCAAAGCCGTTGCGCCACCCCAATCGACTGCGCTCGACGTTAACAGCGTGAATACCGCTGTCAGAAGGATACCTATTCCCAAGGTATATTTGCCACCGAATTTCTCAGCCATCATACCACCGGGTAGATGAGTGACCACGTAGCCCCAGTAGAACGACGACAAGATTATTCCCTGAAAGAAAATATTCGTCCAACGGTTAATCGGCGTGGCGATCTCCTACGTTGCAAACTTCACGCGCAATTTCGCAACCGATCGATCGACGTCAAGTGGTTGTTGGTACACGGCTAATTTCAATTGGCGCACGAGCTTGCAAATTACCTGGTTTGTGCAACGGCTGCCATGGATTAATCTACGTTTCACCTTGCCGTACGTATATTTATTCCTTTCGATACGTTACGAGGCGAATGTTTGTTTCTTTCGCAAGAAAGAGGAAAATGATAATGTCACGCACAGTAACGTTGTTGTTCAAGGTCCCGCGGTTGCAATTTATTCAGGGAAAGATGTATCGTAGAACGCGTATCGATCTGAATAACGATAAGTTTTTTCACTTTGATCGGAGGCACACGCGCGTGAGTACGTAAGCACGCATGTGCAAGGACAGCAGTACCTGAGTGTATTCGCTCCATTGATAATGCCCTTTATGCTCGACGGTAACGTTACCACTGGTTGTAACGTTCACTTGACACGTGTCATCCATGGGCGCAGTCGTATGATCCGTGGGTAAAACCATCTCCGTAATAGTGATGGACAGGCATGCGCGCATGGCGTAAGCATTGAACAATCCTAAAAAGCCCATCAGAGCGAATATCCATCGCTGTGGAATGTTTATGCCTAGCGAGGAGAAACAAAAGTTCTTATGTAAAAGCGATAAGCGCTTGAAGGCGTATCGACGAATTAAATTGTTTACATTCGCTATCAAGCGCGCTCGTCAAGCTTATTACAGAGTTTGCAGAGTCGATAAACTTTTGAAAACATCGATTAATTAGTTAGACCGTATGCATGCGTGCAAATATTAAGGATCGTCGATACCTCGTACGATCGTTGATAGTGGTTCTTCTTGCCGATAACTTATCGGATTCCGCGTAACTTTTAGACGACACCTTCGTGCCATGGCAATTTAAATAATTACCTACGGATATCGTTAATTAACACTCGAGATAGTCACGAGGCATGCCGATGATTCGAACGGTAGAGGGCAAGCTTTCATCCGACGATACCTCCAATGACGTATCGAATAAAATGCTTGTAGAAACAACGATATTGAGCTCGTAATCGCGAGATACGTCGACGTGAAAACGACTCTACGATGCTGCAACGCCAAAGTACCGGCGGCAAAATAACGCGCGACGAAGGGTTTTTCCGCTAACTCAGCTACAGCGCGAATAATTCAACGAAAGCGTATACTCACAGCACGATCTCCAAGCGTCCAATATCCCTTCGGAACGCATGTTTAACCGGTCGAGCTAGAGTAGCGTGAGCGATCCAACCGTAATTCCTCAAATGTTAAGCTTCAACTGATTAATACGAGTGGCAAACGTGCGAGCGCACATGTAAAATCCACACGTCGTTCCTTCGTGATTTACTCGTGGCAGCCAGTCTGTCTACAGTCGAAGTCTATCGCGCTTAACGTGAACGTCGTATTTGTTAATGTGTAATCTTCTTATGTTTAACCGTACGACTCTTCTTAAGCTCCCCAGCTGTTCAAAGAACGCGCTCTATCAAACGCCGTAGATTGCCTTTAGTCGCGTGTAAAGTGTACATAGCGCACCTTTCGCGGCGCGTATACGATCAAAGTGAGCGGAAGCTCGATCGCGTTAAAAAGGGAAACCAAGTAGCCACCACTCCAACGCGTGTGTATATACGTATATACGTATACGTATACGTATATATCTATGTATACATCTTGTATATCGTCCCTCGTACATTGGCGGCAGCAATACGCGCGTGCTCGCTCGCGGACTTTAGCCGCGAGAGAAAGAGAGAAGGAGAGAGAGAGAGACAATTGAACGATTTCGTGTGCGCATGCTGATGAAAATTAAAAAAAAACAATTGTTGATTTTAATGTAGCTACTATGTACGTACAAGAAACCTGTATTATTGCACGATAACTTATCAGTAGACGAGATGCTAAGCATTGCGAGACAGAGAGAGAGAGGGAGAGCTTAGTCTGATTGATGCACCGCGTACGCGATCGGATAAGAGAAGCTTGTAAATTTATTAATAATATTGCTACTTCTTGCATCATCCAATATGAACTTTATTCAACGCTATACTCGAGTCCGTTTTTTTCGCGCGAAATTTAAGAACTGAACTATGGAAATGCTATTTCTGGACGAATATACTACTGAACTTTCATCATCGATTATAATCGATTATAATCGAATGTTTTTTACCGAATAACGTATAGTTTACGTGCTGTTACACGTTGTTAAATAATGACGCACGATCCTTCGTCAAAGATTTCGCTCGCTGTTTGTCCTACTTTTTAAGAGAATCCTCGAGCAATCGGTTTCAAAATTTGTATTTTACGTCAATTGAATATTTCGAAGGATCTTGGTAAATTTTCTTGACTTTGTATTTTATTGAGAAACAAGGATGTATCTTCATAAATAACAACAGATTAAGAATCGACGTACAAAATAAAAATCGCGTTAGATTATTTCTACGTAATTTTCGAGCATTTTGTACATTCAAATCGGAGGATTTACAAGTGTAACGCATTATTACAAGAATCTGTTTAAAATTGTAATCAACGAGCCGCTGAATAGTTTGGTTAATTTGCCGGAAAATAATTAAATAAAATGATCATATTATGGATTTTAAAATGTTAATAGTCATGCAGTCGATCAATAATTTGATTAAACAGACGGGGCTGTTTAAATATTATGTACGGACCATTAGTAATTCAAGTTTCTTTGACCTTAAAATTATGAAAATATATTCCAAACCATACACGCAGAAAGTACAACGATGATCTTAAAATATAATTCGTTAAAATGTTGTATGCTCCGATTTTGTTTGTCTTCAGCCGAATAAAGTGCGAGCTCTTTTAGGTCTCGCAGTGATTTTAAATTGTCCTATCGATTATTTGTTAAAAATTGCAACATCTTTTTAGAGACATATTTGTCTCGAAAGTTTTAGCGTGTTGACGATCAGCGAGAGTCCGTATAAATTTGAATAGTCTCAACCTCGCAGGTCGAATCGTAGACGTAATCGTTAAATCGTTGAATCACAATAATCCGATCCTAATGAATTCTTGCAAATTGTGGGTTTCGTTGTAATGCTACAAAACCCTAACAAAATCCTAAAATCCTGATTTTGTAGCATTACGCCAAACTTTAAATCATTGATAATCGGCGTCAAATATCTGCGTATGTTTCAAGGAAACAAGTGCTATAAGAAACGTATTCGTAAAGTATAAGATCGTAAAGTCAAAAAATGTTGGCGTCGTTAATGCGAAGATTTATTTACGGATACGAGAATATTTTCGCAATAAAAATTTGCTTCGCAAAGTATACGTACGCGTTAAAAAAAACCTTCTCAAGACGTTTGCATCACTCAAATGTTTGCAAATAACGCCGTCTGGTCTTTCCAATTGAAACACTCAACCTTTTAATTTAGCAAATCAAAATCATTTAACTCGATCATTTTCCTTGACCAAACTAAATTGTCCGATGAAATATGAGAAAGAGAAAGAAAAATTAACGACTCGTTGTTTCATTTGTTATCCCGCCTAATTCCGAACAACAATAACGTTGACCATTGTTGCTATCGTTGTTGTTATTATCGTCGCGCGCCACTCGTAAACGCGATACCTTTGAGGTAACATTATTCATGACGTGTAAACGCTAAAACGAAACGACGAACAGCGGGAAAGTACGCGTGAAGATCGGTCGATCGACGCAATATCCAGCGGATAACAAGGAACAGTGGAAGTAGTAATACATAAACAGCAAGCTATAATCGCGAAGAAAAAGATTTACAACGGACAGAACTACGCTCTGACCTCCTCGACAGCCTTCTTTCTTTTCCTCTCGTATTCCGCACTAACGAACTCCGGATCGTTCCACTTCTCGACCTCGCCGCTGCCGTAAAGCAAGAAGACGACATTGCTAACGATCGAGACCGCGAACAAGATCCAAAAGACGAATCTCCACTCGGTGAGCGTTTGATTGGGCGTCATTACGCCAATAATATACGGCGAGGCAATACCCGTGAGCGCCGAAATACCGTTGGTAAGCGCCATCAGTGTACCGGCGTAATTAGGACTGAGATCAAGCGCGTTGACCATGACACTGGGAAAAGCCGTGCCCATGATCGTCATGGCAACGACGAACATACCCACCACGAGGATTCGATTGCATCCCGCGTAGGAAGCCGCCACGATGAAAATCGACGAGCACGACATCGCTATTATTGAACCGTATTTGCGCACACGAGTAATCGACGTGTACTCGTTGGCTATGAAATAATCGGCGAGCCACGAGCTTATCGTACCACCAGCCCACATGCAGAGGTAGACCAACGAGGCAAGGTAGCCGTTGTTCTGGACGGACACCTTCAAGACGCCGCTCATGTATTTTGGCAGATCCGTGACAATCGTGAGGATGGACCAATTGAAGCCGATCAAAGCTACGATTACCGCCCACAGCGCTTTCGACGACAATATGTGTCGCCATGGTACTTCCGATGGCTCTCCGTGGGTATGCGCGCACATGCGCTCTTTCAAATAATTCATCTCGTTTTTTGATATGAACGGGTGTTCTCGAGGACTATTGTAACACAACAGCAACCAAACGACGAACCATATTATACTCGTGGTGCCGATCGCGTAGAAAACCATGGGCCAGCCACTTTCGCAATAGTACAAAATTAGGCCGGATACCGTTGTCGCGTAGATCGTGCCCATCAGTGCTCCAGCGTACACGAAAGACCCCGTTCGCGACCTTTCCTCGGGTGGCGTCCATTGGGCAAGTAAGACGTTGATCGCCGGATAGGTCGTGCCTTCTCCCAAGCCCATGAGAGCGCGTAGAGCGATCAGAGCCTCGGAGTCACCCCAATCGACGGCTAGCGGCGTCAGTAGAGTGAAGATCGCCGTTAGCAGAATTCCAATTCCAAGAGTGTATTTACCGCCGTATTTGTCGGCAATTATGCCACCTGGCAGATGCGTCACGATGTAGCCCCAGTAAAACGACGACAGAATCAGACCCTGCGGAAATATACGACCGTTATTTTTCACTGATTCGCTCGCGTACGCCCTCTCGAGCTCGTTCGTCGACGTTTCAGCGCGTCGTTTAACTCGCGTTTTTTTTTTTTTTTTTTTTTTCATTCTATCGGCGAGGCTGCGTTTTGGGTCGTCGAGTGTTATAATAACGGAGCGTTGAACAACCGATCCAACGAATCGGTACTTTTGCAGCAGTTCGCGCACGTTGCGCTTTTCAACGTATCGAACGACGAGTCGACTTTACAAGTGTATCGCAACGAGAACCTGCGTGTATTCGCTCCATTGGTAGGTGCCTTTGTTGCGACGTATCGTAATATTCGATGGCAAATCAGTTTCCGTAGCCGGACAGGTGTCGTCGAAAGCCTCGTCGTCGTCCGCGTTTGTTGTCGGTACGACCATCTCCGTAATGGCGATCGATAAGCAGGTACGCATTGCATATGCATTGAACAGCGCCAAGAAGCACATGAGCGCAAAAATCCATCGCTGTGGAATATGCGCACCTTATGAATAAAACACACAGGCAAATCATGAACATCGGTATAACGATAAGGCAATATTTGAATAACGTAATTGCCATTAGTCGGATAACTCACAGCACTTTCTTAATTCATCGAGCATCACTGATTTGTTTTTTCTTTAATTAACGCGATAATCTTTACGAGGAATTGATCGCGGCGAGAAAACAAAAACGAGTTTTACGATCGTCTACAAACGTATCAAGCTCTCGCACTTTATATCGATCGAACAATAAAGCTTCGTTGGAATCTAAAGCGAGAGTGGCGATTCTCGTTTGAAGGGAGAGGGAAAGATGAAGTTTGAAACCTCCTTGCGTCAGGGAAAAAAAAGATATCCACAAACACATGGTAATCTCAATCGCAGTTGCCGTTATTTATTATTTTATTTCCAAATCTTGATATTTTATCGTTTTCGAAGACGTTGTACACGTTAGCTCTGCGTGCGTCAATTATGCTATGTCGTTTATTTTACAATTTCGTTATCCACTACAACAATAACAAATCAAAAAGTACATCGATATGTCGTACGACGTTAACCGTTGATTGCAAACCGTTGTTCAAACTTTGACATAATTCGCTGTTAAATATTTCTTGGCAGTTTGCATTTCACTCTTAATCTATTGGAATTAAAACAAACAATTCCGTTCAATTGTAAGCTACGAGAGAGAGAGAGAGAGAGAGAGAGAGAGAGAGAGAGAGAGGAAGAGCGATAGAGAGGGAGAGTTAAAGGAACGAGGAACGTTTAGAAAAGAAACGCGCTTATTGAAGCATGTGACACAAACTGTCACTTTCACTATCAATCAAATTCTTAAATGCACGACGTGCGTTTAACTTTCTCTCGTTTCTAATTGCCTGGCAATGGTCAAATTGAAGCGAGGCATTTGAGTCTTGGAATTTACCGACAAGAATTCATGTACGATTATCGTTGTACTAAAAATTGCGTGAAAAATTGATTGATTTTCGTTGAAAACTTTCGACTACACGGCTCGTCGACACACGATTAGTCCACAATTGTTTGTTATCTCTACGTGGATAAATACATTGAATCGAACAAAAAGAAACCTCATCGCACGTACTATTAGAATATAAAACGACGCTGAATACTGCAAAGTTAGCACAACTGTTCTATCCTCGCCCTACTACTTCTGTATTATTTAAAAAAATGTAAGATCATAACCATACTTTGTCGTAATACAAAAGTGCTTGCAGCCATTAGTCGTAATATGGCACTCGTTGAACGACGGTGTGACGTTAAGCAATTACTAAAAAAGTCGAAAAACAAAGTAAATAGTAGGAATATCTCAAATCTCAAAGAAATCTCAAAGTTTCGTGTTCATTTTCTTCTCGTACTCGTCCTTCAAAAACTTGGGGTCGTTCCAATGTTGCACGTCACCGCTGGCGAACGAGACGAAAATCGTATTGGTGACGAAGAAAACGAAAAAGACAATCCAAAAAACGAGACGCCACTCGCTGAGAGTTTGATTTGGCGTCAAGACACCTACGAGATAGGGCGTCATAATCCCGGTGAAACTGGCGATACCGTTCGTGAGAGCCATCACGGTGCCTGCGTAATTTGGGCTGAGATCCAACGAATTAACTTTGATACCGGGCAAACTGCTACCCATGAAGGTGACGCCCAAAGTGAACATGACAACGACGGATATACGCTCGCATCCCGCGTAAGACGCGCCAATGATGAGAGATCCTGGTATTATAGTGGATATCGTTGTGTTGATCTTCCGAGCGTTCGTTCTCGACACGTAGTTCAGAGTGATCATTTTGTCGGTGATCCACGAGACGAGAAGGCAATAGAATACGGCGCACAGGTTTGGCAACGAAGACAAGTAGCCGTTGTACTCGACGGAAAATCGGAGCACGCTACTCATGTATTTGGGCAAATCGGTGACCAGCGTGTAGAGACCCCAATCGTGGCCAATCTGCACGGCAAGCAGAGCCCAAAAGCATCGCGATCGAAATATATGCGACCAAGGTACCGATGGCGAGTCTTTGTGAGTATGTTCGTGCAACGATTCGACCAGGTATCTCTTCTCCTTCTCGGAGATGAACGGATGCTCGTCCGGGTCGTTGTAACACAGCAGCACCCAAAGTACGAACCACGATACGCCTAGGCCACCGAAAAAGTAGAATACTCCAGGCCAACCGATGCTGGAGTAGCGTAGGATAACGCCGGAAATGGTGGTAGCGCCAATGATACCGAAATCAACGCCGATGAAGATCACTGCGGTGATCAAGGATAACTCTTGCGGTGGTACCCAATGAGCCATCATTACGTTTAGAGCTGGAAATATGACACCTCCGCTGAAACCCATCAGTACTCGTAGAATTATGAGTGCCGTAGAATCGGCCCACGCAACCGACAACGGCACCAGCGCCGTGAAAATTGCCGTCAGCAATATTCCGAATCCCAAGGTGTACTTGCCACCAAATTTCTCGGCCAGTAGTCCACCGGGTAGATGGGTGATCACGTAGCCCCAGTAGAACGACGACAAGATTATTCCCTGCAAAATCACCACGCCTTTATTAGATTTTCTTTGCGTAAGATACTCGTAATACTTTTATCGCGCTATTCGCATCGCGTTAGCTCGTGCTTGTTTCGTTCGATTGGTCGTTTTTGTCACTTGTTTTCCTCTCGACTTTCCTATTTCTATAAATGCCATATTTACTCGTGCGTTATTTGTATCGTTTATCACCGAGAACACCTGTTTGTTTTTCCCTTTTTTCCAGTACCTTGTCGTTCAACTGATCAATGTTTTTTTTATGTTTTTTTTTAACTTTGCTAGCTTTAGGAACGTACGCTAGCTTCGGTTGTCAAAACCTTGGCTCAAACGTCGACTAGCTCACTGCCAAATTTGCATTGATTTCTTTCTAAAAATAGACATACCGAGCCTACGTAAAACGTTTTCACGAATCTGTCATTGCGGATCAATTTGAACGCAATTGAATAACGTGATGCATTCGTAAGTGTAGACCAATGCGACGCACAAAGCTTGTCAAAGAATTAATCTTGGTATTCCTATGGAAATCGATACTCGTAAGGAAAAAAACCTTCGAATTTGCGGCTGCAAAACGTGGAAACAAGAGAAACAAGAGAACAAGTTTAGCTAAAAGACACGTATTTGATCGGATAGATTAACGAACGTACGGTAATGAGTGTACAAGATTTCATCGCTGAATATATAAAATTGCGCGAAACGTTAATTCACAGGTGAATTCTAACGACGTACGATTATAAAAGTGCGCACGATTGTCGGTTGTTTTACCTGAGTGTACTCGCTCCATTCGTAAGTTCCGCTGTTAACAGCCGTTGTTGTTGAATTTCCCAGTTGAACATCAAGATTCGAGCACGTATCGTCGATCAATTCTTCGGTAATATTTAACGGCACGACCATTTCGGTGATGGCAATCGATAGGCAAATGCGCAATGCGTATGCATTAAACAAGCCCAGAAATCCCATTATTGCGAAAACCCATCGCTGCTGCACCGTGCTGCCTGTGTACACACACACGCGCGCGCACACGCACACATGTATATATGTATGTGTGTGTGTGTATATATATATATATAAATATATGTATATGGGTATATAATTGTAAAGAGGAAACCATCAGTGTTTTGTTCAGCCATTTTGCATTTGCCAAGGATAATAAGTTCGACTCAGAGTCGTTACGACAATATTTCGCATTACGTTACAACGAATATTTGCACGAAATGACGCTCTTCCGTATCTTTGACAGATGATAACTTTGTACAAATTAATGCAATACGCCGAATATAGGCGTGTAATTTAGCGTGCGCGCGAACGAAAAATATAAAATGATTATAAAGTCAAATAATATGCAAATTCAACTCACAACAACCGGTCCATGTTGGCAGCATCCTCGGACTTGGGAATAAAATCGAAATTGAATTTCTGACGCTAAGTCGTAGCGTATAGCGACATATATAAACGTCTAGATTGGAAGTTTATTAAAAACGTCACTTATAAGTCATGATGGTAGTGCAATATATGTACTACTGTCGTTTCTGTTGCTCCAACAATACTGAGCGCACGAGAAGACGGCCTTGGTACAGAGACGTATATACGCAGACTTTCTCAATGTACACTTACGTCTTGATAGCAGGTTACGCTTGTCTTGTCGTGTAAGAGTTTATGCCATGTGTTTAATCGTTTCGAACGTAACTAGTGAATTGGTTGACACAATGCCATCAACGATTGTTGTATTTTTTGCGTAACGTCGTTGTTAGATTATTTCCATAATGACGCTCCTCGACACGTTTCGCTCGGTTTGGCCTTTGTGCTCCTCTGCTCTATCTTTTCGCCAAAGTCCGTCCTCTTTTGTTAAAAAAAAAAATAACGCCAAAAATGACGAAGAACGATTAAACTGTTATAATTGGTGAAATCGAAACGATTACATTTGATTGGCTTGCTTTAGCGTAACCATTTGGCGCCGGATTTTCAAACGACACGTTTACTTGTCGATTTTCGTGGGAAACAACAAAAAATACATACGTTTACAAGTTGCCTTGACTTTATTTCTACGATCGACTTATTATAGTTTTATAGCGTTTCGTGCGTGGGTAACTTTACACGAATGTCGTTTGAATATAACGAGAAATAAAATGCCACGGATACAAGCTGCTAGATCCGAACTTTACAAAGCATTCGTTGCATTGCGATGTTTGTTAAGCGCATCCATTGGTTTTTTCGTACTCGTAATAATAATGCTCGAAAATTTCACTGAATTATATCGTAACGTGTTGCAACGAATTGAACTTAGCGTCTCAGGAATCACCGATAATGGACAAAAGACCGTTTGTACAAAAATTCAGCTTACGAGTGCACCTAATTGTAATACCGTAACCAGTTAGATGGCCATCGTTAGTTTCCCTAAACGATTAAATCCGAGATAAATCGGCCATTTCGAAGAAAGCAAGCCATCAACACCTGTCGCTATATGCAGTCTTGCTGGCACAACGTCGTTTGGATTTTCATCGTTTCAGTTTTTAAATTTATTTCCACGTTTTAATTTGTTTACAAGTTCGATTGATTTCTCTTGGCGTATCCATTTTACCGAGTCTTCTCTCGTGATCTATTTGTATTGAAGCTTTATTAAAGAAAAACTAATGTGGGACTTTGGTCCAATTGGCCTAGTGGGTTGAATGATTGGTCTGAATTGTCGTCATTAATGGCGATGCTAAAGATATTTCGTTCTTAACTCGATATTTTGCCGTGTTATTGTTGTCAAGATAGTCGCGGTTAGAGGTTTAATGGAATTTGCAGGAGTTTTATCAAATGCCTACCA
Organism: Chouioia cunea; assembly: GCA_030064505.1. NCBI lineage: Eukaryota > Metazoa > Arthropoda > Insecta > Hymenoptera > Eulophidae > Chouioia > Chouioia cunea. The sequence continues at coordinate 9,290,243 of JAOPFQ010000001.1, read as the reverse complement.
ACCGGACAACGCGTTCTAATTTGACGCTGGCGCAAAGGATCGTTGTAGTCTGCAGCACTAGCTACGACGCGTAATAAAACGTCCTCTGAATAAAGCATCGTTAGCAGTGGCTGCAATTTTCCCACTGTAACGAGGTTTCGACACAATAGCCTTATAAAGTCGTTATCTCGAGGAAAAGTAGGCGCACGAGGCAAGACTCGGCAACGTTCAACGAGGATACTCGTTGAAACGACATTCTACGTCACGCGAATGCGATCGACAGTCAACAGGTTGATATCCTCCAGTGCGTTAATTTGTTTCTCTTGCGATCGTGCCGGATCGTTCCAATCCTGAACATCGCCACTTGCAAAGATCAGATAATTGATCGTTGCTAAAAAGTATACAACGGCTGAAATCCAAAATATGAGCCGCCACTCGTCGAGCGTTTGATTTGGCGCCAAAACACCCACGGCGTACGGAGCAAGAATACCCATAAACGCTCCGATTCCATTTGATATACCGAGCAGCGTACCGGAGTAATTTGGACTCAAGTCGAGCACGTTCACTTTCAAACCCGGAAACGCACTACCGCCAAGAGTCAATCCGATCGCGATTAAAGATATCGCCCAAGTGACGTCGCATCCAACGTACATTGCCGCGACCAGAAAGATTGCTGGGCCAAAGCTCGAAATAGCCGTGTTGATCTTTCGAACGTTCGTCCGCGATACATAGCCTTTGTCAATGGACCAATCGGAAAGCCAAGACACGATCATGCAGAATATCCAGCCGCTCACGTTGTGCATCGACGAAGCGTATCCGTTCAAACGAATGGGTAACTTTAACACGTTGTGCATGTACTTTGGCAAATCCGACATGACCGTGTAGTTATTCCAATCTTGTCCAGACTGCACGATTATCACGGCTAGGAAGGGCTTGGACGTGATCGCGCGTTTCCACGGAAAAGGTGCCGGCTTCTCGTGAGCGTGACTCGACGTTTGTTCGCGCAGATACCTCTTTTCCTTCTCCCCGATCAGAGGGTGTTCCCTTGGATTGTTGTAGCCGAGAAACACCCAAAGTATAAACCACGCGACACCAATTCCACCGAACAAGTAAAATATCAAGGGCCAATCTTCGCTGGAGTTGCTCATAATCAAACCGGACATTACACTGGACACGAGTATTCCAAGTCTGATTCCCGTGAAGACGAACGAGGCGGTGAACGACCTCTCCTTTGGCGGTATCCATTTTGACAGTAGACAGCTGACTCCCGGTTGCACGACGCCTTCGCAAAGACCCATGAGAAAACGTAAAACGATCAGAGCATTGGCGCCTCCCCAAACAGTGGCGACCGGAGTCACGAGAGTGAAAATGGCCGTGAAGAGCACTCCAAAGCCCAACGTATACTTTGGACCAAATTTTTCGGCCAACAAACCGCCCGGCAGATGCGTCAATACGTATCCCCAATAAAAGGACGACAGAATGACTCCCTGCAATCGAAAGGGGAATCGTTGATCGACGTTTCGTTGAGAGGCGTATGCTGGGTGGGCAACAACGGGCAAATTCTCTCGTCACCTGCGTGTACTCGCTCCATTCGAAGGTTCCCTCGGACGTCAGTCTGACGGTCGTATTCGTGAGATCGGCAACGGTATAGCCGTCGTAAGGAGGGCACGCCTCGTCGAGTGATCGTTCAGCGTGATCCAGTGGTTTAACCATCTTTGTAATAGCCATCGACAGACATATTCGAAGCGTGTAAGCGTTGAAAAATGCGAGAAACCCCATGATGGCAACGACCCATCTTTGTGGAACGCAGCACACTAGAATCAACGGTAAAAACGACAATATTCGAGCTGGCGTTTAATTACGACAATCTGAAACTTACGTTGCTCCAGTAACGGCATCTTCCTGCGCGCACGGCAGATTTTAAACGGCAGATTCTACGGTGGATTCTACGATGGCAGTCAAAAGGAACGATCGCTTGGGTTATTGAGTAATGCGCTTTATAACACCCGATAACTCGTGATATAGTGCGACAATTGATGTTTCTCGAGAGATTCTTAAGGTTACTATCTAGCCGATCGTGTTTAACGTGCGATAAGATTAACTTTGAAAAAAATAAGAAGACACAAATTGAGCGTAACTTTTATTTACATAGAGTCGTTTGATAATACAGCCTTCGGTTTATTCCCAGCAACGACAAACAACGACAACGACGATTCGTTGCCTCTAATTACAGGACAAACGTCCAATGTTTGAATAAGACAAACGTCAGCGACAGAAATACAACACGGTCTTCAACTTGAACGTGCCGAGCTAACACTCGACGATGCGTCTCGGCGCGAACGGTTGCACGCTTGCAGGCGCGGTCCTCCTCGTTAGTTGTATTTTGTCGTAGCGACAAATCTGTCCGCGATTATAGCTTTATTCAACGGTCGATAAAAGTTCAGAGTCGTTATATTTTACAAACGTACGGCACGGGTTTTCGCCGGGTTTTAGCCGGGTTTTCGCCATCGATCGAAACGATCGAAAATAATTCGTCGAAGCGCACTAAATATAAATATGGATACATTGATTATCATAACTAAGACTAACGAAGAAAATACTTGCACATGTCTCGATAATTGCGAGTAAATTGTCGATTCAACATATTAGATACAATATTGGTCAATTGGCCAATGACAACTGCTTTGTTTGCTTGGAGTTATTTTCCAGCTGGAATAACTTATCGCTAGAATCGCGAAAAAAAGGAAAATAACGAGGAAACAAAAATAACGTTAGAAACGCTGTAAAATATGTCATCTGTACAATACGCAACTCAAATAAAAACTCAAATAAACATACTAAGAATGCCATTTTCGCCGAGAGGCATTCACGCACGAAAGTATGACGCGCTATCGAATCGATGAATAGCTAATGAACGTTAGCAGCGAGCGAACAAAGAAACAGAAGCAAGAGAACAAGGAGAGGAGCGAGAAAAATTGGGAAAAGTGCAGCTCTCACAATTGCTCGAGCTTGTTATTCCTTTTCTCCTCCCTGTTCCTTTCCATGAGCACGGGATCGTTCCATTCGGCAATTTTGCCACTCGCGAATATCACGTAAAACACATTGGTGACCATGAGCACACCAAAGATTATCCAAAATACTATCGTCCACTGTTCGATCGTTTGATCGGGAGTCAATACTCCGACGAGATACGGTGTCAATATACCGGTGCAAGCGGCAGCTCCGTTACTGATGGCCATCACGGTCCCAGCGTAATTCGGGCTGAGATCCAAGGCGTTGACTTTGAGACTGGGTATGCCGCATCCCAGCAAGGTGACACCGAGCGTGAACAGGGAGACGACCAATACCCGATCGCACTTGGCGTACGACGCCGCGACGATGAAGACGGCAGGCCCGATCGACGCGATGGTCGTTCCCAATTTCCTTACCATCGTGATGGACATGTGCTCCTTGATAATCAACCAGTCGGCCAGCCAAGACATCAATAGGCAGCACAGCCACATGCCGATGTAAGGCAACGACGACAGGTATCCGTTCTGATCGACCTCGAAGTGCAGAACGCTGCTCATGTACTTGGGTAGGTCGGTGGCGATAGTGTAGAATCCCCAGTCGTGTCCGACCTGCACGAGTATCAACGCGTACAGCGGCATCGAGGTGAGCAAGTGTCTCCACGGTACGGGTGGTGGATTCTCGTGCGCGTGCTCGCTGAGTTGTTCCTCCAAGTATTTGGCTTCCTTCTCGCTTATGAAGGGGTGCTCGCGAGGTGTGTTGTAGCAGACCAGCAGCCAAACGGCGTACCACAGCATACCGATACCACCGAAGAAATAAAAGACCATTGGCCAGCTGTTGTACTTGAGAATCAAGCCGGACACCGCGGTGGCGAAGACGGTTCCGAGGGGCGCGCCAACGTAGACGAACGAGCCGGTTTTCGATCTCTCCTCGGGTGGCGCCCACTGAGCGAGCATCACGTTCAGTGCCGGCAGAGTTATTCCCTCGCAGAGTCCCATCAACACGCGAAGAACGATGAGTGCCGTCGAATCTCCCCATTCGACTGTCATTGGAATGATGATCGTGAGCACTGCGGTGGAAAAAATCCCAAGGCCGAGAGTATGTTTGCCTCCAAACTTCTCGGCTAACAGAGCGCCTGGTAGTTGCGTTACGACGTAGCCCCAATAGAACGACGATAGAATGATACCCTGCAAACGATAGATCGTGGATTATCGCCCCCGATTGTAATTGCCTCACACGTGTCTCGATATCGAATTCGCGTTGTCGTCTTTATTATTTTTCGTGTTTTCTCTCTTATCGGAATGCGCCTCGATAACATCTTATAATACGTATAGTGTCTAATCGTCGCATTAATCTTACTTGAAAACAAAATTTTGATTTTCGCAATTATCAAATAACGCGCGCACACGCCCACACGCACACGCTCGTTATCGTAAAATCTAGAGAATTTCCGTGACTCGTCGCCTTATCTATGCTCGAGTAAAAACAGCGCTTTAAATTAATACAATCGTGCTTCGTTACCACTTTGAACGCTTGGCGAGGATTTCTTTTCGATATTTTGTTTGTCTTACCTGCGTGTATTCGCTCCAGTCGTAACGATCGCTACCGATGGTTACGTTCGTACGTGGGTTCGACTCCTGGAGCTCCGTGCACGTGTTGTCGTCGGATGCATTTTTGTAGATGGGTACGACCATTTCCGTTATGGTGATGGAGAGACTCACTCGCATCCCGTAGGCCATGACGAGGGCTAAAAAGCCCATCAGAGCGAAAACCCATCGCTGAGCGATAGGTGCACCTGCAAACACGTAACGATGTTTTTCTCAAAATCTCAGATAAGCGATTAGCGGGGGAAACCCCTCGAAGATTCGACGAAAATTGATGTCACGGAAGTACGCGTACACGTAATTAAATCGGTTCGATAAATCAACGAATGATCTCGTTGTTTTTGGCCCGCCAGCTTGGAACAAAACCAGTTTTAACGCGGATACCGTAGGTCTTTCGAACAAAAGATAGCCATGGGCATGACGTGTTATCGTTAGTTCGTACGTAAGCACATTAGGCAAGTGAGCCGGCTAGATCTCCCCCGCCGAGAAACAACCTGGTTTTCATTTTTCAAGCTAAGCAATACCAATCATGGCCTTCGGCTAAACTTTCCCCAAAACTCGCGCGTAAAGCGTGCCCGTTCAACGAATACACTTTTATATTACGCGAACGTCTGTTTAACGGGCATTATTTTACGTCCGTATCGACAGCAGCGAACGATTAATTTGTTTTCGCGAAAAAGAAAAAAGACTCGACAATGCGCTCAAGGACAAGATTTTAACGATTTGCACATTTTCCTCAACCGTGTTAGGCAAATTTTGTATAATTACCGAATAACACTCGTTGCAAACATCGAATACGTCGTTGAACTTTAGCTTTGTTCGGCAAAATTTCTAGCAATTATACAACAGACATCCAACGATCCAACGACGAGAGCTCATTTGTTAACGCTAATTTGTTCTAGACAGATGGAAAAACGTTACTTACAGCAGAGTGTCAGCCGCGTGATCATGCTGAGGGTTTACGATGCAGCTCCGTAATACTAGTGAACACAACGCAATATAACCTTTTATATTCGAATATGACGAAATATCACTGACATTTGCAACATTTTTTTTGAGTGGGATATTTCACGCTTTCGAGTAGCTCCATTTTTATTTTCGCCGCTTCAAATTTAAATGATCAAATTGATAAAATACGACGAGTTTGAGTTTGATTTTATTGTTTTTTTACATTAGCGAAAAACAAGAAACAAGGCCACTGTTATTACGGCAGTCCGTCGATCAGTCCGTCGATTCTTGTGCGTCGCGTTTGTTTTTTAAAGACCAAGGTGCTTTAGTTGATGTTTTTTCGCGATATTTTGAAGCGAGCGACAATAGAGGTTCGGAGGAAACTCGGTAAAAGCGAGAGTGTGCACGAGAAAAACGTTACCTGTAAATCTGCACCCGGCCTAGAGCTCGTTTACGCGCGCGCGCACGCTGACTATCGCCAAATGACTGAACCTCGACTCCCACTATAACGCTAGTTTTATTCGGCTTCTTTTGTGCAAGATAAGTAAATAATCATCGAACTCATAGATACGAGAGGAAGTGACTGGACAAAATACTCGACGCATCTTGATAAAGCAACACGGCCAATAATCGCAGATTTCCAAGATTCCTTATGGTTGCCGTACGCTTTTTTTTTTATAATACCTAGAACGCTAATCGGCACAATGACATACAATAATTTTGTGGGTTGATTTGTACTTTGCACGTGCTTTTTTACCAACCAAATAACACATCGTGCGTTCCACCTCTCGGTTGTTACCACTTCGACGAGCAAGTGCCATGCCGAAATATAAATCACACGCTTTGCTCGCGTTAGTTATGCAAATATTTTCAATCCACCGAATCGATAGTTCAAGTGCTTCAAATTGATTTCGAATAATTCTTCGAAATTGGCGACAGATACAAGCGTATCCTTCGTTATTTATACTTTGGTCGTTGTTAACTTCCAAAATGATGCGATGGTAATGTAATAACGAAAGAAAGACGAGAAATAACGTCAAGTTTGCGTTGATTAAATAATTTTATTAAAGTCTTCCTACGGTATTCTATTCTACGCTAATCGTTACATAATAATATTAGCTGTACGCTGGACAATTTGGTATGGGCATATAATATAAATCTGTTAGTCGTTTGACGATATTTTACATATGTACAATATAATGTGCCGAATAAGTCAGAAATGGTACGACATTGTAGATTACATCTACTATCTCTGACATGTAGATTAATCTTGCAATCACTGACAAGATGCTACAACGATTGCGACGACTCTTGCACATGTTTTAAACTTAAAATCTTTTTTATTTATAGCATACTTACAAATGATAAAATGCGCTTTTCCATTTTATATCGAACGCGAATAGTGTTTTTGTTGCTTCTATTTGCTTGTTCGTGAAAACGCTCGTCGTCATCGATATTTGGAATGTTTTTATAACTGTACTCCTGTACCAACGAAGCTATTTATAACATTATCACGTATCGTTTGAATTGTTATTTCTGTTGTGTTCTTGGCTCGTTGTAATTGCGTCGAATCTCGTGGATTTTCGCATAGTCTGGTTTTCCAGGTGTTTCACTATCGTTATTTTACCAGTACTATCGGAAACACGAACGTTCGTCGGGACTTTCAAGATCTGTCGAAAGCACAAGACAAATCATGAACGTTTGAGATTTGGACATTTGTAAAGCATGCCTTCGCTAATAATTACGATCTCATCGATTTGACAGTTTTCGAGCAAACCTCTAGGTTAACAATGATAAAGGCTAAAACGTAGTTCGTGATCGTACGAATACGACGTGAGTTGAGCTAAAATATAAAATTCGTTGACGGCTCTACAGACGACTTTTTATTTTGGAAAAATCAACGTTATTCTGACACGACGAACAAATATTCTCACTTGAACCAATAGACAAACCTTCGTTGAAATGCTAAGACGCGTTAAAATACATAGCCACTTCGATAAACGTTAGGAGAGTCGTGAATTTAGCGATTTTTCCAAGCGAACAGAGTTTCGTTTGTGTTTATCGGAGTATCGTCGAAAAACTATTGCCTAATATTTGAATACACGTTAATCGTAAAATGACAGCGATCGTCAAAATGTTCGCAGCGAACGTACGAATGAATCTTAACGTTAATCTAAAAGATATGTACAAAATGTATATTTCCAATGAAACTAATCGTCGTGATCTCGAATAGAAGCTATGCTAAATAGAGATTTGTAGGTCCAACTTAAGGTTACGTAATACCCTTAGTGTGAGTAGCGTTCGGTAAACGTGCAACCGAACGACAGTTTCACGGTTCACTTAATTATAGCTGCCAGGAAAAACGCTGAATTTGATCGTTTTTCGCGGATTATAGCTTTGGATACTCTAGATGAATCGCAATTTTCGATGACACTTATGCAAAGGTAAGTAAAACCAACCCAGAACAATATTGTAAATAACAAAGACTCTGCTGAGTATGTACAAAGGCTATTCTAATAAAAATCGCAATTACGTATAAAAGCACAGGGATTAAGCTTAAAACAAAATATACAAATACATCGGTGTTACACGGTAACAATACAACTCAAGTACCAGACTTTTCTTTTCGAAAAATATCTGGTTTTTTGCCGATGGTGTGGCTAGTCAAAAATTGCGCTCCGTCTAAAGTACCTATGAGTACGCACTCGGCGTTCTATGCCTCGATTCATCTCTAAAGTCGATCTGATTGTGAGCAGTAGGTTTTTAATAGGATATGTTGTCCCGTAGATACGCTTGCTTTTTGTAGATGTGCTTTTCGCACTTGCCCCACCAGGAACGTTTCTTGCAGGCTTTCGCGGGTTTCAGAACAAAACACTTGGTTTGAACCATGTTGAAAAAGATTTTGCCAATGAGGTTCGCCGACGACGTTCCGGTCATCTTCAAACACGTTCTGAATCTGAAAACAATACAACGAAATTCTATGAGTGTGATTCTACAAGTATCTTGCCGTTACTATGACAATCATCCGTTTGACGTTTGCATTCGATAACATTCCACTCGTTGGCGATCTACGGATTTCATCGTTTTTAACGCGAACCAAAGTCTCTAAAGGAACTTTATTTATTATTCGAAACTCAATTTGGGTACTCGATTTGAAGTGATTTAGAGTGCGTATGCTGTATTATCGGTTAGCGGCTTATCCGATTCAATAACATAATTACTTTTGGTATTGCTCAACTTTTAATCGGGAATCATTCGTCAAGAATGTTGACACTTCAAAGCCAACTCTATGCAAACAGCCCTGTAATCAACTGAAATTGATTGCTATTCTTATCAACGATATCAATATTACGTACGTACGAAAAAAAATGTCATTTCATTTCCTCTATTCACATCCGCGCGATTCTCGCTAAACAAAATCTTCTTATCGCCGAAACAGCGTCCTTCACTTTCGAGCACCCAACTCGGAGAGATAAACTACCGTGCCAACTGTCGAAATCCATTGGCTAAAATGCCACCGTTTCTCAAGCAAGACATCGCTCAACTTGACTATCCGTAGTTGATCGGAAGGGCATTCCAAAGGACAAGAGAAACCGTCGACCGACCAACGTAAGAGAGACGAAAAAGAGAAGAGGAAGGAAGAAAAAAGGGGGACAAACCTCTCGTCGCATCCGCAGTGACTAAGGGTGAAGGGCATATAGTTGAACAGTCCATATCTCGTGGAGAAGGGTGCGATAGCACGAGGACAATGATCGTGACGACGGCAGCACCTATCAAGGCCATCGAGAGCGCCCAAATCCTTGTAACTGTAAGCCAATCGATGGGGTCCACACCATTTGGTTCCCGGTGCTATAATCAACTCTTGGATACCACGCTTCGTTCTCTTCGATGACGATTGTTCCTTTCTGTGAATCACCACGATCGCATATTGTCGAATTACATACCGAATGTGCATTCTGCTGGTTTAAGGGGAGGGCAGAGCGAGATAAAGGACAACGAGGCTTGGGCGATTTTTCACGTGGTCGTGCTTTTATATCGTGAAAGCGGATACTCGTGCGCATGGGGACGAGGCTGATGATCTTTCGCGCGCGGGCCGCGATTTTTCTCTCGCTTTATGTCGCGCGCGCACGCTATACGTTATGGCTTATAAATCCCTCCTCTCCCCCCCCCCATCACCGTCTTCCCTTGCATCGATCTAACGCTAATAGAGTCGTCCTTTTGTTCGCGAGGACGCGTCGCCGCTCGCTTTCAAATTGGTATTTTTTCGTCGATTTTTACGTATTCATCGCGAGCACTGATTTATTCCTCGATACTCGCGCGCCTCAAATCGATCGATGTGTAAACTGGCGAACGAGAACGAAGAAAAGAAAGAAGACAAAACAAGACGTTCTTATCGAAAGCAAAACATTCAAATTTCCAATGACAACCGAAAGTATTCGTCCACGTGAGATTAGATACGATATCGAAACCGGACGATAATGCATCGAGCAACATGACCAAATCTGCGAATGGAAGAGGAAATGCTCGTGTGCGGCCGACGTATGGGTTGCGAGTTAGCAGACGTGTGGATGTTAGTAAAAAGATTAACGAATAAAAAACAAAAAAAGACATTGTCGGGATTCTAGAATAGCAGGTTGGTTAGGGTTGCAATTTAATGAATACACAAGAGTTAGATCACACAAACATTATTATTTTACCTATCAAAAATACATACTACTTGAACGCTAAAGCGCAGACACTCTGCACGCACAAAGGACTTGCAGCGTCGCCCGTGTGGCCGATTTATCCCTTAGGACTGACGCTATAAGGCCCGCGCATTCACTCCATTCGGGATACACGCGCTCTAGCTGGTTTACTCGTCATTTCCGACAAATATACTCACGATTTCGAAATTTCCTCCCTAAGCCGAGCGAGAGGTTCGGCAAGCCAAGGGAATTCGTCGTTGGCGTCGATACTAGAATTGGAATGATACTTGTTCAGCGTAAGATTGAATTCGAAGTAGAACACGCGATCCAACTCTTTGCTGCAGGCCTGGGAGGCGGTCATCCCGCTGTCGCCTATGTCGGTCCTATCCAGTATGTCACCCATGTGCCTCCTGTTCCACTGCACCGTCGAATTGTCCACCCAAACTTGTCTCATGATCATCGGTGGGTCTCTGTCGCGAGAAGCAAACGTACAAACAAACAAATACAAACGTGCATAATCGTAACGAAGATCGACGCTACGGGATCGGTTATCGACGTTATTTGATCCATTGACGTGGCCGTAGCGTTGTATTGGCGAGACAACTTTATCGATAGTGCGTGTACATCGGCAAGATAGTCCGCGAGATGAGTTTTTGCCAACTGTTCGTTTATCGCGAAACGGAGCTAAAATTAGACGGCGCGACGATAAAAGGAGCTTGCGAGCATCGCCTGATGTCTATGCGCAGACAGCGTCAACGACTCTATGTACGCAATCGCGATTGACCGCTCGTTCGTTCCGTTCGCAAACTTTTACGTTTGTACGTGGCTGTCTGTGTGTGTGTATCGGTCGAGGGAATTGTTCGACTACAAATACACGTAGACGTACGTGTATCGTCAGTTTGAAAACCACGCGAGATTATCGCGAGAGGAGAAAGAAAAGTTGAGAGGAGAGTGCAAAGTGAGGCTTGGCGGGTAGGATCAGGCTACTTAAAGCCGGCTTAAAAGGAGGCCAGTATAGTACGCTGTGGTTACCCCTGCCGATAGAGTGGCCCACGATACGCCACGAACCGATCGTCGGAGAGCGATGTAGACGGTATTTCACACTCGCTTACTGCACCTTTTATTCTTCGTCGGTCCCTCCCCTTACCACCCACACTTTTCCAAAGTTTTAAGTCGCCTGTATTATTTGGTCGAGACGCGCTCGAGTTTTAGGATTACTGCGTTTGGTCTTTTGTTGCCGCGTCAACATTTCCGTAGTCGTTGAAGTACGTCCGTTGCAAATCACTCTACAGTCTGCCAAATCATTGGACGCGGATGATATGAAACGGTAACATTAACAAGGCAAATTACTTAAAGTATTGCACGCGATTTACACACTCTCTCTCTCTCTCTCACGCGCGCGCGTATCTGTAATTTTGGACAAATACAAGGAAAGTTGTAGCTTTAATACGGTAAAGCGTAAATACGCAGACAGATTCCACGTAAAAAAAATCAGCTGTAGTATTCGATCGTCGTCGCTTTGAATAATTAAAAGAATACTTGTTTGATCGGAAAAATAAAATGGTTTTCTTCAAAGCCGTATAGAGGCAGAGTCAAATTTAATATTCATGATTAGCCAGAATTCAGTCGTAAAAATAAATCGCAAGCGTTTATCGTTATATCTACGCACGAGTATTGAATAACAACACTATTTTCAACGAATGATTCGTATTAATGGGAATTCGGTGAATCAATAAACCAACTGATAAACTTAACCAGAGATGTAACTTTTGGGTGTCGGGCTTGGACGTCGTTTATCTACTCGCGACGGAGGTCAAGGTTCGCGCGAGCCAACGTGTGTACAATATACTTGAACATTTATACATTCGCGACGTTTGATAACTTTCGTTCGTAACGCCTGCTTACGAAAGTCGCTCTACGTTAAAGCTTACTCGAACAACAACAACAAATCTTTCTCGTTAAATCCAATCAAACCTTGTCTATTACGCGACGTCGTTTATGGAGACGCAACGCATTAAGCCAACGTGTTTTAAAACACGTTTAACTGCGTAAAAACAAACAAAATGATCCCCCAGGAAAACATTTTCACCGCTGCACGATTCCATGGAAAAAATAATCGTAAAAATTATGCCAATCGTGAAAAATCTGGATATAACGAGGAAAAAATATCGTGCGAACGACACTCGTTACACGATTTGAATCGTATAACGCTACATGGCATTGGTCTCGATTAATTTTGCACACGTTTATGAACTTTTCCTAGTCGCATAAATCTTGATTTACGAGAGAGAGAGAGAGAGAGAGAGAGAGATCGTCTTGAACGGAATATGAAGATAAAAAGAGCATCATATTGCGAAAATTAAATCACTTGTATCGCGAAGTCGCGAGTACGTAACGTCAAAGATAATTGAAAATGTGGCATAATAACATTGTGCATGTCGACGCGCACGTAAATAGACATCCCAAAGCAATTTTACGTTTCTTAATCAAAACATTGCAATGCGCCGGTATATGCGTGCACTGTGTCTCGTTCAACTGTATATCCGTAGCAGACGATTTCAAGTTCGGAATTGCCGATGAGCGCAATGACTTAACGTAAACCACGTGTATCTCGCGTCAACGGTTTTTCAAATCAAATCAAATTTATCCGACGCATTGATTTGTCTCGACTCGACCGATATTTCCCGTAAATTTTCCACGAAATAAAAGTCGTTCTACGTCAAAGCTTCGTAGACTAACGAAAAAAAAAACAAAAAAATAAAAAAATACAACACAGCAAGTACAACGTATCGATAAAGTAAAAGAAACTTACTCGGAAGTGACGTACTCCATGACACAAATATCATTCCACCTGACAACTCTATGGACGCTGCCATTTGGCATCACCTTCAAAATCTTGTAAGTTTGTCCGGAATAGGGCTCTCGGTCTCGACAATGAGCCACCTGTAATCCCATAACGATCAACAGCAACGCGAACGTCGGTACAATCTTCGCTCGTTCGACAGCCATAATTCGCACGAGAGAAATGTAACGAGTACGTTAACGAGAGGGTAGCTATGGAAGAGTATCGAGATAGAGAAGAGCGAGAGCAAGCGAGAAGTGCAGTCGATTCGAATAGTCGCGCGCGCGATCGGCGTCTGGCGACCGAGCTCCGGCGCGTCTCGAGTTTTTCGGTTCACCCCACCTCGCTACCTAACCAATGCGAGTGCGCAAAGCCATGGACGAGCCCCCGGTTGTCTCCAACGTACGCGCGTACGCGCGCGCACAAGACCACGGCGAGAGAGCCAATTTTAGCGGACAAGCAAGAAAAAGGGATCGAGAGGCTGCGATTGGTCGTGCGAACATCAGGTGTTCCGCGTGGTTTGTATGTAACCGGTAAAGGAGGATCGAGGGCTCGTTACACTTTCCCCTCGTTGCTATATCTGCGACAATCCATGCCACTTTTTTCTATGCGTCTACATTATACTCTTTAATCGCACGCATACGCGCAAACGCGGCCTTGCCCGGCCGGTTTTTCACGCGCGGATTCGTTTCGTTTCTCTCGGTGTCTCGCGACACACTGCGGGACATATATATATATATATATAGAGAGAGAGAGAGAGAGAGACGCGTTAACTTGACTACGTATAGATAAATTGCTACACGCGCTCCGCGTCGTTTGCAAACCGGACGTCGATCAATTTACCTTTTGTTCGTATATATTCCGAGATTGTCACAGGTGCTTATCGCGATGCTTTCGCAATGCTTTCTATACAGGGGAGATCGTGAAAAAATGGAAATTCCTGGGCAACCATACTCGTTGCGATTGTTTGTTTTTCTTGATTTTTCTCCGCGTTTACCGAGCGCGACTTTTGACAAGCGTCGCGATAAAGCACGAACCTACTCGCGCTCTTTTCGATGAAAAACTTGCGAGCAACTCGCGAGATAGATCAACCGTACGTCGTACATATGCACGTGTATGTAACTCCTTGCAATTCTTTGGCAGAGATCGTGCGTGACGCGGCACCAAACCAACTTATGCGTTCAAAGAGAAGCACTCGCGATGTAATCGACCTCTCTTCCACCTCCGCCCCCTTCTCTGTATCGTGCGAAAAGAGTCGTGTTCGCCGATCGTACGATCCCGCGTGTGCGCGTCCATTCACGCGTCACCATCGACCAACGCATCGGTTTTCTTTCTTTTGATTTATTCTTTTTTGTTCTGTCAAACGAAACTCGTACGGCCGAAAGAGGTTCTCGGAGCGATTCGCGCGTGGAACAACGGACGATCCGTTGCCGATTTCGTTCGGCAAACACAGGTGAAACGAAACGTTCAACGTTGACGCGGATCAAAAAGAAAAAAAAAGAAAAGACAAGTCGGGCGATCGATTGACGAAGTTAATTACGATATACAACGATACACGACGGAGTTAACTGACAAGCGCAACGCGTCTTTCTCGTCGTTTGCTCGTCGGAAACCGATGATTCCGTCTAATTTTCATTCGTTAAAAATAAGATACCGATGGCAAGAGGAATGCATGCGATCGATTATTCACCGACGTCGTCGCGCATCGTCTAGTACAGCAGAGCCCGAAATTAACTATGCTAATGGCATAGGCATTTACGACCTTGTCGCACCTCGCGAGAGTACCTTATACATAAATCATCGTTTTCTTTCTCGGTTAAGACGGAAATGTATTTGTCACCGCTATTTCGTGTAATTTCCTCGGCTACAGACGTTTTATTCGTTAACGACTGGTGGTTTTTCGAAAATGTTCGTAACAAGCTCGTCGTCGTAGGCTCTTTAATGCCGCGACGTGGTATCGACACGAGGATCGTACGATCTTGACACAGCGAGACTCGTCGAATAGCGTAACACGGCTATAAGTAACTCTTGCATCGTCATCTCCGTTTCTCTCTTTCGATGAATTTTACAATTATTGACCCAGTAATATAACGATCGGACAAAAACTGACGTTTAAAATACGCGCAAAGTACGCGTGCGTATGCATATGAGCCATTTACAACGGTGAAATTGACGTAACGCCTCGGGTAAAGTTAAATTACAACAATACATCGAGTCGAAAGTGTCTCAGCGTATGAACTCGTGGCGAAATTAGCATACACTGGTAGACGCGGTATATGCACGTTAAGCTTTGCGTTGCTGCGTCAAACGATTTCGGTGAAATGCGAACGAGGCTAGATAAGATACGAGAGAAGAAACAAATAAACAAGCGCCAGCGAGAATACAATAAAAAAACCAAAGGATTCCGCGATGGGCCTCTAATAATACACGCGGGCATACGTGCGACGCGCTTGATACAGAAATAAACGCTTGCACTGGGCGCCGGCTGTGTAAGTAGATGATACGTATATATGCTTGTACACCTGCAAAAGCCGCGTGACCGTACAGTGGCGTGATGTTCGAGAAACCACGTGCGAAATCTTGTTCTTTCGTTTGGTTTCACGTTTTCTCTGCTGACTGCAACGTTCCAGCGACGCCTGGCTACGTTGAATTCGCGAGTAAAGCTCGTTGAGCGGAAGCGCGACCAAATTTCGACGATTGAACAAAGGAAAGCGATGATTTGCAAAGCGATATTTGATGGACAAAATAACGACAATATTCAACGAAAAGCTCCACCTTATCGGGCGTAGTTTACTCTAAAACAGGACAGCTGAGAAGCGACAATTTAGTACTCGTCGGTGCAAGTAAAGTTTCCGTCCGCGAATCTCCTCTCGTAAAAGCAACGAAGCCTTCGTTCGCACTCCCGAAAGCTTCTCTCTCTCTCTCTCTCTCTCTCTCTCTCTCTCTCTCTCTGTCTCTTTGGTTCTGGCGCTTGCTTGCGGCTGATAAATTATGCGAACGGCAGAATAGAAAGAACGAACTATATAGATCAAGCGAGATTCTATAGGAGGCATCAGCTCGGAGCTCGGAAGACTCTACTTTTTCTCGCTCACTTTTGTACCGGTTGGCCATCAGCCAAAGGTCGCAACGTGTTTTTTTCTCTCTCTCTTTCTCGTTTTTTTTCGCGAGTGCGTTTCCTTCGTACTCGGACAGTCCAACGACAATGAATTCCAATGAGAGATCATTGGAACTGTGATTCCATGGATGATTTTGTTTTCAATTTCAGGTGATCGATGTCAAATTCGGGATCATTATACATATAGCACACCCCTCGATCAGCCTTATTACGTAGATCGATAGACATTTCTACAAAAAGAAGTCGCTTATGTATGCATAAAAAGTATCGTAGCGGCTCGAAAGATGAAAAGAAGAAAGAGACAAGTAAAGTTAAGTAAAATAAAAAAATGAATTCTCCCCGCTCTCGGCAGCAGCTTTGAGGTCGCGATTCGCTTATTGGCGCTGACGTGGCGAGAGCGCTCGAAAAGTGGCGTGATCTGCTCGTTATTATACACACACTCACACTCACACTCAGGCACATGCACACACACAGACACATACACTTACAGGACGAGAGGAACGCTGATCAGGATCACCATGGAATTCCTTTGCTAAGAGAAAGAGAGAGAGATGGCGTAAATCACGCGATCTGGATTTTTTTCGTTCTGCAAACTGGAACGAGCGAGATTTTTTTAATTTTATTAGTTCACCGCTACCGAGAATTTTGATATGGCATAAGTTTTCTTTTAATTCCAATGAAAGTATCGATGCAACTCATTCCCACAGGCAAACGTTTAATGCATCGACAACGATTCGTTCTTTCAATGTCGAAAAGCTTTTGAAAAATGTCTAATACGCGAGCTGCATTACGAGAAATAATCTCCTAAAACTCGATTTTCAAGTTGATAATCGAGAACATTGCTAGAAAAAAAGGAAGGTAACAAGCGGCGCCAACAACTCCTCGAGAAATTAATTACGCGAAGGGGGAAGGGAAAAGAACCATACGCATAATACAGCGTACGAACGCTCTTTTGCCTTGTGAGCTACTATAGCCATAAGGGAACTTAGTCCTCCGACACGGACTCTCGACTGTAGAGTTCCCTTCCTTCTCTTTTTCTTTTCTTCTATTCTTCGTTCCATTCTTCTTGGCTTCGGGGCTTATATTACGTTTCGTCGCCAAGGTTCTTCGTCGACAAAGACTGGTTTCATTGATAAAGTTCCAATGTTGCTGTTCGTTTGTCAAATCCTTGGGTTTTCGAGCTTCATTTTCGTTAGCTTAACCCAATTTCGATAGTAAGTCCTCTCCCCATTGTCATTGTCGTAGTTTATCGAGTTGAACGATGGACTTTGAACAAATCTCGAGTGCGAGCGCACCTAGCATAACGCGCATAACGCTGTTTGCGAAGGAATCGTTCGATATGTGCATATCACAAGTGGTTTAGTCAAGTTTCACGAGTATGTACTTATTCGACAGTTACTTAGAGCCGTGCACGCGTGAAGGAGAAAAAGAGTTTATTTTGAACTCTAAAAAATGTACGTATAACCGAGAACGAGCGCGTAGGATGACTATGCCGAACTGCGCCGATGTATTCATTCGCTTTCAACGTGTAAAGTGTTTCGGCGAAAACTCGCGTTCTCTCGACCGAGCTAAAAAGTTATTTGCCCAACATTTTCAAACCAAATTTTAACAAACGAACAAAATTACCCCTAGGGAATGTTTTTGGACAACACCCACGCTTCGACGGAGAACAACACTCGAAACGTCGTCGTAACGCGGATGTAAAAGTCCTTCTCTTCTGGTAGCACTGCTCAACGTTCGACGTGGTTTTGACAATACTACCGAGCGATGTTAAAAAAAAAATAGAAAAGACAAAGAAAATAGGCGTCCGAGTGGAGAACGATCTTTCTAGCGCGTTACCTGAAAAAACAGTCAAATCAAAGACAACAAGGAACCTGAGAGCGTATTGAATCTCGAAAATCCAAGATGCGGTTCCCCCTCGAAAAAAAAAATGGCCATCGGTGTAAAAGCAAACGGCAAAAGCGACGGGAAAATCGAATGGAATGCAAAGCCGAGTGCTTATTCACTCGGGATTGTTTTGCTGGAGTAGCGTTTGAGTGGCACGCTTGATTTCGAAGCTAGCGGTACGGACTCACACGGTCCACGGATTCTTTTTTTGTCTACTTTGCACGGAGACTATTGTCGAATCTGTAAAATCTAGGTACGTTACTTGTTCGTTCTGGCGTGTCGTCGTTTACGAGCATTTTGCAGAAAAATATCCGTTAACTAAGAGTCGCGATAAACCATTGGATAAACCATTGGATTTTTATGGTTTTTCGTTAATATTCCATTCGAGTTTTTTGAAAAATCTTCATCGCGATAAACGTATCGCTCGTAAAAAAAGGAACGAATCTTCGAAACAGCGACGAACGCTACACACGCCCCTTCCTCAAAGTCTACTCGTCGATCGTACGATATTGTACGAACACGCGCGTGACGTAAAGGCGGCTAAGCGTCGACAGTGCATACGCGTACATCGGAGCCAAGTCAATTGATTTGCGACGGACGGACAGTGCGGCTTCATTGGAGCTGGTTTAGCTGGTTAATAGACCTCCTCTCGTGTACGGCAGAGACCGATTGCACGCGTACGTAGTCTCTTAATTAGACTTTCGTTAAACGTTGAACATTTTTCAAGTTGAAACGGTAAGACACCGCTCACGCGATACAAATTTTGTCGAAGTAAACGCGATATAAACGTGCTTGTTGTCTTATTATTTGACTCGAGCGATCGCGAACGTGCGACAATTTACAAGATTACACGAGAATGAAAATCTTACGACTCGCAACACGGCAAAAAAGAAAAGAGCACAAAATATCCGTGAAGAGGAGAGAAGGGTTGCAATTGTTGGGCAGAGGGTGTACAAGGGGAGCAAGTCGTTTGCCATTTGCGGTGTACGCGCAATATAATGATCGTCACGCTTTCCGTTCTCTCTCTCTCTCTCTCTCTCTCTCTCTCGTTCTCGCGACGCGATGATTGCGCAATTTCCGCGGCTCGCGGCCAAGGGCCACTCTCTTCGTCTGCAGACTGCACCGCTACTACTTTCCGGATATGCATATATACACGCTAATTTGAATTTAAATATTCGGTGCGCGCGGTTGGATTGTACAGCGTTGTATAGTTTTGCGTTTACGATGGAATCCTACAGCGATACAAGTAGCAAGTGCGTCAACGTTGCAACCTCGAAGCTTCTTACTTAAAAGCTCGCTAAAAGTAATTAGCGAAACTCGATCCTCCCCCCATCGCATGCATTATATACTCGCGCGTATCCACGAGATTAACGAAGCTTGAGCGATTCGTTAGTTCACCCTCTCCCCCCCCCCCCAAAAAAAAAAACAAGTGCATATATAACTTAGAGCGAGATACACAGGCATCGGCATAATCAGAATTGAAAGTGACAAACGAGCGAACGCTGCAGGAAAGTATACGTAGCCGTATACACCGTATGGATCGGTATCGAGCGCTTCGAGTGTCGTTCTCTCTTTGATGTGTCGCCGCGTTTTAAGGGTCCACCGTAGAATTAGTTAGGCGACCCCCGCGTTATATACGGCATAATGCAATTGTGGTGTTGGCTGTGTTTCTCTCGAACGTAGCAGATACAATGCGAAAAGACGTCCCCTTTGTAGGTTGAGAGGTGTTGGTTGGCTATGTACGTATATATTATACGTATAGGCGCGAGGGAGGATGGACGCTGAGTTCCGACAAATGATTCGACGTTGACGAGTTTTCTTGGAATAGTTGTTGTTTGTTGAGCGCATTGTGGTCGCGCGTATGGACAGCTCGCCGCCATCGCTGCAATGCTCGATTGTTCGAGATCGGGCGGGATGAATATTTCGGAACGTGAATCGCGTATACCCGCGTACGTCTAGGCTGCAGAACGCGATCGCGTCGTTGTTTCGACCAGCATTCTCGTACGATAAAACGGAAAACTAGTCGAAAACTCGACTGCTCGACGCGATCGACCTCTCTTTGTGCACGCGCGTACACGCGTATATACGTATATACGTCTTGCGATCCACTTAAAAGCTACGCGCGCTAGTGTCCCATTAAGCGCGCACAGTGCAAACATAAACTTTCGGATAATTATTCACTTACTGTCAAATCAAAGCTCAACTTCAATCGTTAGAGTAAAGCTTTACTTTATCGAACTCCTCCGATAGCGCGCCCACGCTGTTCTTGGCTTTACCGACTTTTCCCAATAAACTTGGCGTGTTATTCTCCAGACGAAAAGAAACAAAACACTCTGTTCTTGGTTTTTTTTCGCTCGTAAAAAAGCCTTTCGAAGCCTCTGCGATCGATCGGTCCGCGAACGGTCTTGCAAAGTACACGCGTCAAAGTCGCACAAACATGGACAGTACTACATCTACGCAGGGTCCAACAAACGAACAAAACAAGAAAGTGCAGCGAGCGAGACGCCCCCGTGGACGTCGCGCTTAATTGTCCCCTTCGTCGAAAAATCAATTAGAATCGAATCTGCGCGCGTGCACGTATACCGCTCTATATAGATACGCGTGCGTACACGACCTACGTACGTTGCGAACGTGTCGTAAATCGTGTAACCTCTCCCTCCCTTGCGGTATGTACGTAGTTGGGGCTTTTTCGCGTAACGCTTTGTGCCCGCGGATACGTTTTCAAAAGTATAGGGAGAGTTGCGACGTTTGTGCCACGAGGAATTTGTGCGTTACATTTTCGGTGACCAACTCCGTGTATACACACGTGTACGTACGTGCGGAGGGGCGAGGATCGCACGCGGTACTACGTCCATTGTCATTGTGTCCATGCACGCGCACAATGAGCTGGTACTCGAGATTATCGCGTTCGTTGTACGCTCACGCGAGATGACTTTTTCTCCGTAGCTTCTTCGAGCTACGAGCTGTTGCGCGAGAACAAAGGACGCTATTCTTTTCGGCTACCCAGTTTACACACCTACAGGCCTTGCGTTGCAACTGTTAACTTTGACAAAATTTATCGAACGTTCTACCCTTATCCTTGATACCGAACTCGAGGCATTCTCGAGCAACGAAATTCGAAACAAATAAGAAACCTGCGTCGTACGTTGTTAAACGCCGAGTGAACAATGCAAAAAAAAACTAAACGTTCCGTATTCTCTGCAAAGTCATACCGCTAATCAGCTTGAAGAGAAAAAAAACAGTAGCGCGGGTGCTGCACGGAAACTCCGCCGACGAGTTTCGCAAGTGCGTTTCTCGACGCGTACGCTCGATAAGCAATGCGTTTGTTACTTTTTCTCAATGAGGCACATTGTGCGCACGTACCTACTTTTCGTACCTTCGCCAACGCTATTTCTCGTCGTATAGAACACTAAACTCGTTACCGCAAAGTCGACAAAAAGTATCTTAATTATTTCCTCGATACTTACGCGCTGTAATACGTTGACAATCCGGTCGCTGTTACAATTTTTTTAAATCGAATTCGCGCCAAACGCTCGCGGAAAAAGCCGTGGCTTTCGTCTCGAGATCTCGCGTAAGCCGCACCCTTCTATGTAATAATTGAGCGTTACTTTAATCGATTCCATCCTGTGTGTGTGTGTGTGTGTGTGTGTGTGTACGAGAGACGCATAGTTGAGACTATTTTTTTCCCGTACAACACACCTCGTAATGATATGTTTACACGGGACACAGACGTTTATGCAACGCCGATGCCCGAAGCGCCATTGACGGTGATTGAAAATGTTTTTGCTTTTCTCGCTACAACGTTGTACGTGCTTTATGCCGGTAATTCCTTGGACAGTCTGCAATTGCTGCTTTTAATGGAGCGTTTTTCGTATTCTATTCGTCGGTGTACAAGTCAAAACAGCGCCTTGCGGCGTTTACCCCTGTACGTAATAAATCGTTTTACGTTTAAACTTTTGGCGTGTACCTGGATTATTCGTCGCGCGTTTTTACACGTAAGTCGCCAATCGTTTTATTTACCCTTGTGCGAGACTCACAATTACGGGTTATTAAAAATATTAGACTACGCGGAAGAACGTAGTACGAGTTTTTTCTCTTCGTGATCGTCATTGTCCACTTTGTAAATATGTAATTAAACCGGCTTCGCAAACTCGGCATCAAACGTTAATCTTTAATTTGTCGTTGAGCGAACTTTTTTGCGACACCTTTTTGCATTAATGGAAAAAAAGGTCAAGGTTAATCGAATAGCTACCGAAAATAATTACGTCGCTCCACGTTCGAGACAAAATTAAGCGTAGTGAGCGCGATATCGTCGCTAATGGCGCGTTATTACGATTGCGACATCTATTGCGTGTACATCTCCTTTTTTCGACTTTTCTGGACGCTTTCAGTCGTAACGAGTAATCGTATCGACAAGAGATGCCCAAAAATTACCACGCTGTCGAAAAACATTAGGCAAGCCCAACCTGTTAATCAAACGACTTTGTCGCAGTGTTTACGCGCGTATTTCCATGCGTATTCGATCGCGCAAAACGTCAACGTCGTAATCGTTCGATATCTTGTTGCTGAACTACAACGTACACAAACGAACGTCATTGGCACAGAGTTGAGACGAAAAGGGGTCATCGTATAGGCGCGTCATCGTCTTTGATCAGCGTCCCGTCTATTCGTGGTCTTTTATTTGTCTAGTCGCAAACTAATTTGCGGTGTACATTGTTGCGAAGACGCGCGGTTCCATTTGATGCGATCGAGCAGAGCGGCGCGAGATAACGACGAGATTTTTTGTTGCATCGGACTAATTGCTGCTTCTTTTTGTTTTCGGACATTTCCTTATTGTTATTGTTGATCAGATAAGCCTTGTTATTCGAGCAGCGTCGTCGACGTTATCGTGACGCAAGCAAATTTACGATCTTTGCATAAGTAGCGTTATCATCGGCGCATGCTTCTTCTGCACTTTTTAAAAATCTACGTACGAGCGCAAACTATTTGCGGATAACGCTCGGATAAACGTCGTTGCGCGCGTCAATCCAAATATTCGAACAATAATCGCGCTGCGTACGGCGCACACAGAGAAAGAACGCATCAGAGCACAACCACGTTTCGTCGATCATGACTAATTAGTCCGGCGTCTTCGGTATATCGTCGGTTATACGTCTAATCCTCTACTTTGTCCGTTAATTCTCGAACGATCCTCGAGATACCTCGTGTACAGTGTCGCTCATTTTTCAGTCAGTCGTTGAATAATGCATCGTCCCGCTTGGCAGAGAGAGAGAGAGAGAGAGAGAGAAAGGAAGAATAATGCATCTTGCTAGCCGAAATTGAGCCGATAATTCAATCGGAGTCGCGCATACGTGTGTGCGTGTGTGCGAGTGTCAGCAACCTTTGACAAAAGGCCCGAACAAGAAGACTAATCGACCTTCTTATTCATCGTCTCGGTTTCCTCGCTGCTGTCATCGATGGCCTGCACCTTCGAGGCTGCGATAAGAGACGCGAATCGCTTGATATTTTGGGCTGATTCTTTGCATTCGCGTCGATTATTTTGGTTTTCTTATGGTACGTACAAGGAGATTTGAGAACCAAACGACGACGGATACCAAAGGAATGTATTATCGTTGTAACGGACGTGTTCGAAGGAAACAAATCCCAATAAAAGCCCGATAAAAACGCCTAACGCACTTTGACGATTCAATCGAACAAATTCGAAACGCACGCGTGCAAGCTATAGGAAATAAAGAAATAAAGAACGTCGGCGCGACTTTTCGTCGAGTTGATATACGATTGTCGAGTCTGTCGAGGGGTTCGTAGTTAGTATCGGCAATTGGAACGGTACAATTGCCAGAGCAAAGCATCCCAGTGTGGTCAACTGGCAATATACGCACACGAACGCGCGTGGCACGCGTTGTGCGCGAGGGGTGCTCGAAAGCGTTTGCGATTCGATGTACGTACGTACGTGTGTGTATAAACGCAATGCTGCGTGTGCAATGTCACTACCTACTTATCTCTGCATTCACACTTCACTGAACTATATATTACGCGTGATATTCTCTCTTTTCTTTATCGTTCACTCGAAACGCCCATCCCCTTGCTCCCCCTACCCGAATCACAGAGCCACGGAACATAGTTTCCGACCGATCACTCGTAGTCGCGTACTAACTCACGATCTACTTTTTTGAATTGTTTTACGCGTCGCGAAGAAGATTATTCACCACCAACGGTGTTTCTCGTTGACGCCGCGCAAAGGACGCCCCGTTGAAATGTTATCTCTTCGAAAATACGCCTTAAACGACTGACGTGCAATTGGTACTCGTAGAGCGAGCGACGTACTGCCAAGGGTATTTGTTCGTTAGCGTCAACGCCTTCGTTCAATCGCACGACGCAAACACGAGTAGCACGAACGTACGCTACCTTTGGTGTTCAGCAGAGTTACGTTTTAGGAAGCATAACGTCGGAAAATCCATCGATTCATCGTAAAACAAAGTTTATCGGTAAACGGCCAACAAACTTGAAAGCATGTTTAGCCTCAAACGAAGACTCCGGTAATAAAAAAGATTTCCCGAAGATCCTTTTTTTACGACTCGACCATAACGCACACTTCCCCTCGATATAAAAGAGCATTACTCGCGGTCCGCGTCGTCGCGTTTTCAAAGACTCTTTGTCCCGATGTGCGCGTGGAATATAATCCTTCGAGAGCAGATCAGAGCTGTTTCGATTCTTCGGCTGTAGTCTATCGTAACGTAGCGGTCGAATATTCTTTTGCTCTCCCCCTCCCTCGCTCTTGGGACTCTCGTAAAAAAGTCAAAAGCACTCGTGGTCGCGCGCGCTCGTAAAGAACGCCAAGTTTTCTCCTGCGCGTTAGACAACCCGGTATACTTGTCCGTACGCCCAGCTGCGTACGCTAGCGCGTGGAAAACATCGTGGTTTGCTTTTTTTATTTCAATTCTCGTCCGATATTCTTAGCGATCTTCCAAATCGATCATTTTCTCCGGATTCTTTCTATCCAATGCGAGTGGAAAATCAAAAAACTTCTCCAGGCTCGTACGGGGTATGCAGCAACGTTGTCCCCATCGTAGTTTTGTTTTACGACGCTCGTGATTTTTGCTCAAACTGGTTGTGTATGGACTATTACGCGAAACGTTATTGGCTTGTCAATCGCCGACTCTGCCGCGTTGATTTCGTTACGAAGGCATTCGCACCACCCGACTCCGCAAAATCAATTTCCAGCGTGTTCTCTCTATTGATCCGCTCGTGTGCCCTTTGTTAGAAAGTGCAACTTTTAGATCGAGCGTTTGTCGTTAAAAGTACCTATCGAGCAAATTTAACGATGCTAAAAAGCGCGATGGATGGTCGTTCCAAACAATTAATTGTCCATCAAACTGTAACGTTGTGCACCACTGTCAACCGTTCAGCGATTCCACGCGAGTCGGTAAATTAACAGCACCCGATAAAAAGATTCCTCGATCAAGGATGGCCGTTCGACGGACAAATGCATACGTGTTCAAATTCATCGATCGCAAGGAAAAGTTTGCAAAATAGTAAGAATCGCCGCTGGAAGTGAGGCGGGAGCGCTTCGATGCGTTTTGCATGTTCTGTCGTTTAACGTTTATTTTCAAAAACTACAGCAGACCAGCCAAATTAGAACGAGTGGTCGCTACGCTGTTAGGAGGTAACGTTAAAATCGAACGCTTTGCGCAGCGATAAAAAATGTCGGAGCACGATTAAGCACTGCTCGAAGGGTAACCGGAACGTCACGAGCTCCCCGAGAACCAGTGCGACGCGAAGCCGCGGTATAGTACGAAGAACCGGAACAGTGCTTTTGGAAAGTCTACGGGTCTCCGAAGGTGGTTCGAACGAAGAGCGGGCTTTACAAGTCAGGAATACCAACAAAGCCGAAAGCAGCCAATTGGCAAGTCTGTTAACCGGGAGCGCTGGCTTTGCTGCTGGTTGTTCTTTATGTCCGTTATCCGAATCCGTCGTTGTCAGCGCCACCGCAGATTGTCGACTTATAGGCGCGCGGGCCAGTAGTAGTTTACAAATAAAATGGCCGATACGCCGTGGAGGCGTTACGCGCGCGGAGCCAAGTGCTAACTGTTGAAAGGAAAAATGTGCGCGGTACATCGTCCACGAAGGTAAGGGCCGGGAGGTAGCCACCTCCGTCGATCGTTCCCGCCATCGCCAGGGCATCGAGCGAGTCGCTCTCGGCATACGGTGCGGACGCAGCACGCGCACGCACATCACGTACCAACAGAGAGAACGATCAGTCGAAGCAGTAGCACTCGTCGTCGTCGCGGGTTTAGCCGCCGCCACCTTTGCTTGTGTGTGCGCACGCACACCCAGAGACGACGCGAAACAGAGAGAGAAAGTGATAATAGCGCCGGCAGTGAGTCGAAAAGAGATAGAAATAGCGCAAGAGGCAAGTTCCACGAAGAAGACGAACATGAGCGCGTCCTGGTGAATAATTGCAAAAAGCAAGCACGTTGCTCAGTTCATTAGCTGTGTCAGCTTGAAGACGATCAAGAGAGAGAGAGAGAGCAGTCGATCAGCGGATTTCCCCCACCCGCTGACTGCGACACCACGTATAACATACATACATACACGGGGCCACGCACTTGTGCGCGCCGCCGACAATCCACACACACCTCTTTCTCTCTCTCTCTCGCGCGCGCTCGCGCTCGCTCGCTCCTCGTGTTTCCTCTTTTCACTTTCGTTGTGTATATACCGCCGACGACCAAGAGACTCGTTGAGGGAGAGAGAGACAGACGGCCACGGTCTAGTGTTGTTCTTTAAGGTTACCGCCAAGAACGCACGACGCCAAGGAGGTCGAATCGCCTCTCGCAGAGGTTCCACTATTTCGGAGTGCCGCTGCTGTTTTTTTTTGTTGGTCTCGTGGACACCTAGTTCTGTTTGTTTGTCATTTTTTTTCCCTTTTTGTATTTTTGTTTCAAGCTAAAGGCGTGCGAGAATTTCTTTTTTTTTTCTTTTTTTTTTTTTTTGTGTGAATACAACACGGAGGACATCGGAGGTGCGCGAGGGACAGATATGATCCTCGCCGTCGACGAGCCTGAATTTTGGGATACTGGAGCGTGACACATATCTTGCTCTGGAGCCGTTAAAGATATTTCCCGCTGACCAGTTCGTCATCGTGGAGCAGGTGGTTGGCCCTGAAGATGTGTTGACTACAGACAGTGAAGAGCCCACCGTTACGACGGCGAGTAGTCAACAGGCCAACGCCTCGATCACCACTTTGACGAACATGTGTACCACTCCCGGCAACACCGGCGCCGGGTTTGGATATGCATGGTCATTTAGCGGACCCGGCAGCGAGAGCCGGGAAGCAACTCAAGCCGACATTGCCGGTACCATCAGCTACGCAGCAGTCAACAACAATCAAGATCAATCGTCCACCACAAGCCCCAAGATACAGATTGACGTTAAACCACCAAAGCTTCAAAATAGTACTCACAGGAGAACCATGTTCGCTACAATAGACACTTGCCAGCAAACACCGACTACTACTCACCACGGACATACCACAGCAGCAACTCAGAATCAAACTACGCACGTAACACACGTCAGAAGCAAGAAGCACCACGACGTGTTTACCCTTACTTGTGACAAGGGTGGATGTAATTGTGACGCTCATCACACAACTGCGACCCCGTCATTGTTCCCAAATACTCTGGTCTTCACCGCTGATAAGCACACTGTCAGCAAACATTTCATGACTCCCATAGGTCCATTACAACTGACGGCCGAAGAGTACAACGAAATCATACTGAAGAGAGCTGCTGCCGCCAGCAGCCAGGCAAACTCCAACAGCGTGGCCAGTAGCCAGGCTGACTCTCACTTGGACCACGTATTCACCCATGTAAATACAGTACAACTTGACTCCAAACCCAAAGCTCAAGACATGGGCTCTCAAGTTCGTGTGCCCAAGGAGAGGCCTTATACTTGCTCCGAGTGTGGCAAATCCTTCCTGCTGAAGCATCATCTAACAACCCACGCGAGAGTTCACACGGGAGAAAGACCTCATATCTGTATACATTGTGGCAAGAGCTTTGCGCACAAACATTGTCTCCATACTCACCTGCTGCTTCATAGTGCCGAAAGGCCCTACCAGTGTAGAGAATGTAAAAAGTCATTCACCTTAAAACATCATTTGGTAACTCATACTCGTGTTCACACGAGAGAACGGCCATTTGTCTGTCCAGAGTGTGGCAAAGCTTTTCCTCTCAAACGTCACCTGGTGACGCACAGCAAATTCCATACTGGTGAAAGACCTTTTGTATGCGAAGAATGTGGAGAGTCCTTTGCCCAAAAGGAACATCTTACCATGCACTCACGCTTCCATGGTAGTCTGCACCCATTTGTCTGTCCTGATTGCGGTATGAGCTTCCAAAGAAAGTTCGAACTGGTCAATCATGGCCGTATGCACGGTAGAATACCACACTCTTGTACAGTCTGTGGGAAAGAATTCCTGCAAAAGAGGACTCTTTTGGCACATATGCGGTTACATACTGGAGAGACTCCCTTTGCATGTACTGTATGCGGTGAGGCTTTTCCAAGAAAATCTGATTTGATTACCCACTCCAAAATACATAACAGCAGTAGTGCAGATACGGACTCCAAATTGTACAGGTGTCAGTAAGTGCAAACCTTTAATGTATTTGCAGTTTATTCTGGGTTTGAGCTTTCAGAATAGAACACACATTGAATACCATTTGCAATTTACAGAGAATGCGGATTGGAATTTAACAATAAAGAAGCTCATACTTTGCATATGAGGTTACATTCTGCAGATAGGACTCTTGTCACTGATCTCTGTGGTCTGGCTGCAACGTTTCAACAAACAACAGGGCATTTTCTCACAGCCAACACCTCCGCTGCGCATCAGGTAATTGTAAGGACAATTTTAATTTTTCTATATCCTAATGTAAGATTCTGTAATACTAGACAACTTTACTCATTTATAGTGAATATTTAAATGGTACAGTAAATTTTCTGTCAAGTCAAATAAATTACAAGGACAAATTTTACTTAATAGCTATATTCAGATAATGTGACAAAAGCAATCACCATTATCAAGAATAGCAACAGTGGTAATGTTGCTTTTAAGTAGTTGTGTTTGAAACAAACTACAAACTAGTGATGACATTTTCGATAAAATTGATCCTTCAAAATCGATTTTTTTTTCTTTAGATTGACTAGAGAAAAGCACATTGAAAATTATAATTTTTTACCAAATTATAATTTTTTACCAAGCTCAAAGTACTATTTTAAAATAATTACATAGTTCAAAATGAGTAATTACAACAGATGAGTGTAGAATCATATTTGTAGTTTTGTAATCTAAACAGATGCATGAAACTTATACATTTTTGATTTTTCATTCCATAGATTAGCAGTATCGATGGAAAGGATACTTTTCGTAAAATTGGCAAGATTTAAAATGGTACTTCAGAGTTAATCATAAATTTTTTATTTCAAGTTGGCTTGGCTACATTTTCTTTCTTATGTCTATGTTAAAATATTGTTTTTACTAAAAAAAAAACAATACGTCGCTTTCGTTATTAACGTCAATTTTGTTTAGTTTTACGCGATAAATCAACAAAATTGGTTATAGTATAATAGTTGCAAGAAATGACAGAATATACATGTTAAAATTGGTGTTTTGTTTTACAAAAACTCACTAGAATATCAACAATTTCAATGAATCAAAATTTTTCGATCAATTTACAGTTGAGTTAAAATTCAAATTTTTGACAAATCAATGAATGTAGAACTGGATAACATAATTAACCATATTATTGAATCAACAGATGAACGGGCCTTTGACGACGACAGTAAGTCATATGCACGGTGCAACACAGACCTCGCCACCAGTAGGCTCTGGCCCAAAACCTAAGCCTCATATTTGCCCGGACTGCGGTCGGGGATTCGCTCAGAAGCACGGTCTATCGCAACATCAACGACGTCACTCGGACGGTAGCTGCCATATCAGGTCACACGTGTGCGACAAGTGCGGTAAGGCTTTCTTCCAAAAGAACCACCTGCTGTTGCACCAGCGTCAACACATGGACCCGCCACCGAGTATATTGCGCCAGCAGCAAAGACAAGCTGCTCAGGCTGCAGCTCAGGCTGCTACTCAAGTGATAACCGTGGAGAACTGCAACATGGACAGTAAATCCATTACCCTGCAAGCCATCCAGCAGGTACAACAACAGCAAGCAGCTGCTGCTCAGGCAGCAGCTCAGCAACAGCAACAACAACAAGCTGCTCAGCAGCAACAGCAACAAGCGCAGCAGCAAGCTCAGGCTCAGCAGCAGGCGCAAGCTCAACAGCAACAACAGCAGCAACAACAGGCTCAACAGCAACAAGCTCAGCAGCAGCAACAGCAGCAGCAAACGATCACCGTCGATGCTAAAGCAATACAGCTGAACGTCACCATGTGAAATGATTTACCAATAAAAAGGGATAACGATTGTTGGCGAGTTGCTGGCGTCCGGCCACATTCACCCGCTGCCACCACTGAAAAACCTCTGCACGCAGGTCTCTTGTACTAACAATAACGCAATAGATATATTTATCAGCATTAGATTTTTCTCGGGTATGAAAAACAAAAAAAAAACGTATAAATAAGATGAAATAATCGTCATTTATTACAAGGCAAGAGTATATATATATATACATATGCATACATACATACATATGTATGCTGTATATATATATACACATATAAATATATATACATGTGCAGATGAAGCAACAAAACACATATTCTAAGATATGTAAGGCTTGTAACAAGAAAATAAAAGTAACCATGTATTAGTGTTTTACATATACTTTATATATTATATAAAAATATTTACTTTAGATACATATAAAGAATGTACGATAAAAATGATGCGAATGTCGAGTATAATTGTCGCGTTGCTACTGCTCTGCTCCGCCAAATTTTCACGTTCGTTAGATGCCTTGTAAAATCACGCCACAATTTTCATACAACTTACCAGTTTTGGTTAAGACTTATCAGCTTTAATAATTTTCTTTTGCATTGTTAACTTTTTATATGCTAAACTTGCGATTAGCCTCAAACGTAGATTTCTATAATTCATAAAAACAAAACGGTAATGATAGAAAGTGACGCCATATGCTATATACTGCGTTGAATGCGTGTAACGACGGCAAGCGAGTGAACGAGAGAACGAAAGGTAAACAGAGAGAGGGAGAGAAAGGGAGAGAGAGAGAGTTCAGTGAAGAGAAGGGGGAGGAGGTGGCAGACGGTGTGCACTCACGAGACATATGGAACCATAAAGGCGTACTAGAAACGATGCAACACGTAGTCGTGAGCGAGCGTCTCGCAACTAATGTCTATCAAAATGAGACCTTGAAGACCAATCACACTGTATATTACTTCTTTTTTCAGCGATTTTGAATCATGGAATCAAGCCGCAAATTAATTTTCCTTGATTAAACAAAACTTGTAAAAACCAAGATATAATTGTGCTAAAGCGCTTTTTTGTTTAACATTTATTTTATAGTGGTTTGTTACTTTCAAAAAATTTATTTTTCGATTCGATCGTTGATGTTAAGTGTTGTTTTATGCGAGAGGGTGCGCTTTTGATAAAACAAATATCATATTTATTCAGGAATGAATATAGGATTGCAGAACTTTGACGTATGAAAGTAAAAATTAAAATTTTAAGATTTTTACGCTTTGTATTCAATTTTTATAGAAACGTGTGACTGGTGATTCTTGGCTTTATAATACGTTGTTTTACATTATCATATAAATTATATGATTACTTTTATAAGCCCAACGATTGTATCTCCTTTGTGAAAGAATATATTGGAAAGAATATTAAGAAATTTAAAAAAAATTGTTTTGTACAGAGGCATTTTGATCGAGCAGCGCTTTAATTTCACAATAAAAGAATAAACCTAAAAGTAATAATGATATTACTGTGGAAAAAAATGATAATTTTTAAATAATTATTAAACGAAGAATTTGCATTCCAAAATATAACGGTTCAATTCCCACTTTTGAATTCGAGAATCGAGTAAAGTCTTGCATTTTATTAGTAAATGTGAATAAATGCCGAGTATAAGTGGATTAATTACTACATCAGAGTGCTGTACGTTGTAAAGAAATATTATTTTTCAGACTACATATTTTTACATAGATTCCTTCAATGCATATAATTACTTCTATAAGAAGAAAAAATAATCGTAATTTTTTGTTTTGTATAGTAAAATAGTGCTTTTATAAACAATCAATAAATATAATTCACTCAACATCCACACAAGTTACTTTAATCTTCAACACAAAACGATCAATTTTTGCAAGTGAACGTGTTATCATCTTTAACATAGACCTACCAACACATTCACAATAATCAATATTTATCAGTTTAATTCAGTTGTACAATAATAACATGTAATTTTTATCACGTGTATACTTCCTCGTAGGAGGTCTAAGATCCGGTAAATAATTTGTAAATACTGAACTATCTCAAGCAAAGCTCGTAACTGTCGCAAACGATACATCAAGCAAACTTTTAGAATAGATCAATCTGTGTAACGATACATTTATACCAAGCTGCAGTGTATTTATTTTAAAAATAAATATATCAAACAAAAGTAACAAATAACTCTTAGTTATAGTCTGTAAAACGTGCCCTATGGAGGAACAAAAAAGTGACAAGTCGTTTAATAAAAAAACAATTACAAAGTCAACCCTATGTGTATGCTTCTCTTAATTTATCTCTCTCTCTCTCTCTCTCTCTCTTTCTGGTAAATTCCAAGTTGGTATGCTGCTGCACGCAATCAAAGGAGATCTCTGGCATTGCGACGCGGCGAGTGGCAAAGCTTTATCCATACAAATCAGCTGCGTGACTTGTTTTCACTGGCGCGTTCAAAGGCTTTATTTTGATTCTTCGCTTATAAGCGAAAGGGATTTGCAGAGCAGTAGCTCCAAAAATAGACTGCGACGAAAGCGAGCGAGCAGCGTATATGTATATTTTCACAAATCTGTGCAATCTTTTTTTTCGTTTTCTTTTTTTTGCGAGAATCCGACGTCGTCAGCTTTCTTTGTCGAAGCTTGAGACGAAATACATGGGCGAAAGACGATGACGTTTCTATGAACAACTTGCTCTGCGAACTTGTAGCAAGTTTTATCGTGAAAAAATGTTCTCTAATGGTGAAACAACATTTTAATCAAATTTGATAAATTCGACGTTTTTAATAAAATCGACGATGAAGAAAAAACAAAAACAAAAAAAGCGACGACTTTTATATGATGTACTCGTACAGGCGCCCAAGTCAATTGCAATCGGATAAAAACCTAGAAGACTGTTTGCGAAAGAAATTTCACAATCGTGTCCTATCGAAGCAGTTAACGATAAATTTTTTCACGATGAAACCACAAAGGCTGCACTTATAAACTTATATAGCGCGTGTACTATTCACAAACTGTATAATGTAGTATAAAAGCGAACGAAAAAGCTTTTCATACAGGCGTATGTATAGAAAAGCACCACGATGAAAGATGTGTAATAGATCGAATTTGAAATTTGCTCCTACTGTACATTCGAAGCGAACTCGAGACTTCCGTCTCGTTTCTTCTTTTTTTTCTTTTTTATTCATTTTTCAACTCGCCAACGAAAGCGAAAAACGAGGCGGATAGTCGCGTTACACGTACACGCAATAGATGTATAACACACGCGCGCCGCTTGTATGCATATATACACATACTTACACACGTACATATATATGTATATACATATATACGTTTGTAGAACGTGACATTTTCTCTTCGTTAGAAACGCATACGGCGATGATAAAAAGGCGAGGTAGACTGTATGTGCTTTTATAAATAAGCTGAGCTTTCGCATTTTTCTTTTGTTTCACTTGTAAAATAGTTGTGTACTAGGGATTACAAGCGTCGGCTAGTAAATAGTTGCGAAAAAATACGTATTATACAGACTTTTTATCTCATTACGCTGCGTTCGTTTGTCAAAGCGATTAGTCTTCGGTGTTGTACTTCCTTGGTAGTTTTAGAAAAGATTTCTTTCGTCCTACGCTTTTCTTTTTCCATTAATTACTCGATAACGTTAAGGGACTAAAATCTGTATAGAACAAGAAGAATCCGTTCGCTACAAGGATATCGCTGAATCGGATAAATGAAATCTTTTCTAAAATAATCGAAGGTGCTACGAATAACGATAAAACGGCAAATTTCTTGTAAAAAGTCCTGTCATTCATTGTGGATTTATCCGATGCTGTAATTGGAAAACTGGAATAACGTAATTCACGAAATATACGAACAAGTTGTATACTTATCCCAAATTGTTTATCTTGAACGGATCCCCCTAACTAACTTTTGTTCGTTCGACAAAAAACCTATTACAGCAAGCAATAAACACTCAATCGACTTTAAAAGAGCAAGTCCAAGTTGGAGCTAGCAGCAACAGCAGCGGCAAGTGGTTGAGAATGGGAGCGGCATACGACGGAGAAAGACGAGCAAAGAAAAAAAACTCGTTTTTCTACGATTAAAGGCAGAACGTCAAAAAGTCGATGAGCTGTCGAAATTGTGGCGCAAAAGTAAGGACCGACATTTTTAACGGTTCGTAGTTTGACTGCACTTGTGTACTCCTTGTCGGTTAAAGTATTGTACGTCTGTTTGTTTGTTGCGTTTTCTCCAATGGCGCAAGCTCCATATAACACGGTAGGTAGGATCCGTTCCATTGTTGTGTCGTACAATTAACGCCATCGTTATAATAAGCCTTCGAATGACTGGGAACCGCATTTCTTGAAAGCGAAAAATGTTCAATGAAAATAAGCAATTTTATTAATTATTTATGACTGTACATCACGCGTCGAGTACACGTGAATCATCTTTAGATTCGTTGTCGTTGAACGATCGCAAGCTCGATAAACGTACGATCGAGCGAGCGCTTGCTTCGAAAATTTCGCGCCACCTGCCGCTCGTGTCCGCAAGCAGCTGGCTAGCAGTGGCGGATGATGCGCGCGCTTGCGCCTCGACTCTTGTTTGTTTTGTATCCTTTTTATCACACACACATATGCGCGCGCGCGTCCGAGCCCACACACACGTGCGTATATACATATATATACACGTTTATAGAGACCACGCGGACACGTTGTTTCCTTTGTCTCCT